>CM059838.1:19530621-19918121 GCA_030444775.1 Atalantia buxifolia
TATCATTCGTTTACAAGATTACCTGATTGCCTTAAGAACTCTTCTTTCTGCTAGCATTACCTGCTCACTCTTAGTTCCCTGCACACACTTAGTTCTAATGTTTATGTTTTGTATTTTTCTTGTAGACTTTGGCCGTGGAGCTATCAAGTTGCCCAGTTATTCAATCAGCTGCATCCACTAGTTTAACCACAGCTACAAGTACCAACGTTCCACTTATTGCCCGTGTGTATCTCAAACTTGGAACTTGGAAATGGGCACTTTCTCCTGTATTGGATGATGAATCTATACCAGGTAAATAAGTTCTTGTAACCTAGAAAACCTTTTTTTTTTTCCTTTTTGGTGTAACAATAATCTTCTTCTTCTGTAGAAATTATTGCTGCGTTTAGGAATGCCACGCAGTATGCAACAAAGTGGGGGAAAGCATGGCACTCGTGGGCATTGTTTAACACAGCTGTGATGTCTCATTACACCGTAAGAGGCCTCCCTTCTGTTGCATCACAATTTGTTGTTCATGCAGTCACCGGATATTTCCATTCTATAGCGTGTGCAGCACATGCTAAGGGTGTTGATGATAGCTTACAGGTAAAAACATATCTTGATATTAGGGGTTGTTACTGATTCCAATAGCCTGAAGTAGATCTTTAGGATACATGTTTGAGTCATTTTATTTTACATGAATTTTTGGATGCTAATTTAAGTTTTCTCCAAACCTGCATTCCTTCAGGATATACTTCGTCTTCTCACTTTGTGGTTCAACCATGGAGCTACTGAAGAAGTCCAAATAGCCCTGCAGAAAGGTTTTGCACATGTCAATATTAACACATGGCTGGTTGTTTTACCTCAAATAATTGCCAGGATACATTCAAATAACCGTGCTGTGAGAGAATTGATACAGTCACTTCTTGTGCGAATTGGACAAAGTCATCCGCAGGTTCGTTCTTGGCCTTGCATTTCCAAAATTCTTGTTTCATCATGTGGGTGGTATTGATTGAAGAATTAATAGTAATAGTAAATTCTTGTGGGTATTGTAGAGCTCTACAATTAATTTTTTGTTTCCTTTAATATATAGTCACAAGATTTTGAGGTTTTTTTTTTCTTTTTTGGGTTAGGTTTTTTTTTTCTTGTACATCAGCCGAAGTGTAATTTCCTAGAAATTCAAGTTTATTGCCATGTCCATCTTTCATGTCGCTGATTAGTTTGTCCCTTAGAGGTTTTTCAACTCAGATGAGTGCCTACCCTTCCTAACGTGATTTCAATTTTTCTTCAGGCTCTCATGTACCCACTTCTTGTGGCATGTAAATCAATAAGCAATTTACGTAGAGCTGCAGCTCAAGAAGTGGTTGACAAAGTTCGGCAGCATAGTGGTGTGCTTGTGGATCAGGTCTAATAGTTAATTGATTTGCATATGATTTATACTTCATTTTTTGTGTCTTATAAGGTGCTTTCACATGCAGGCACAACTTGTCTCAAAGGAACTAATTAGAGTTGCTATACTTTGGCATGAAATGTGGCATGAGGCACTGGAAGAAGCTAGCCGTTTATATTTTGGTGAACATAACATTGAGGGGATGTTGAAAGTGTTGGAGCCATTGCATGAAATACTTGAGGAAGGGGCTATGAGGGAAAATACCACCATAAAAGAGAGAGCGTTCATAGAGGTTATCATTTTTTACTTAAATCGTTTTTCGTTCATAATTATTATTTTTATTATGTTTTCATTAAGCATGTTGAGTAAAGCAAGGCATAGATTTTTTAACCTTATTGTTAATCAGACAATGAACTGTTCTTGCAGTTTTGCTTGAACTTTATAGCTCTTTTTGTCTTGTCAGCCATTTTAGCATTTAGGATGCTGTATTAAAATTTATTCATTTGCTTATTATACCTTTTTGCTGTTTGTAGGCGTACCGTCATGAATTGCTGGAGGCTTATGATTGTTGCATGAAGTATAAGAGGACCGGAAAAGATGCTGAGCTTACTCAGGTATGAACAATATTAGTAGTAAAGTTTGTTTTTCTTAAGGGTTATCTATCAGATTTTCGAGGGAATGGGTTTCAATTGTTTGCCATTGTGTGTTTTCTGCATTGTTCTTTCATGTAAAAATATGAAACCAGGCACACTAGGACGGAAACAAAATTTGTTTCTCCTTGTAAATGCGTTATAGTTTTCTACTCCTTTCTTCTCACCTCTTTAGGTGTCAGTATCCTGAAGAACATTAAAAGTATCATATACATGTAGAGACTCTGTTGTCTTGCTGCTCAACGGACTTTTCAAGCATTGACAGATTCATTTCTTGAGTAGCCTATACTCTGGAATTGAAGTAGCAAAATCGCCCTTAGTATAGAATGCCTAAACGTAATTTTTCTGCTGTGCCATTGACTATCTTCATGCTAGTTCTTTTAAAAGCTCAGCCAAATTCTTTGGTGCCCACCTAGCTTACATGCAGTGAATGGCGTAAACTAAATAGGCTGTATCTCTCAATTTTGTTTTACTTTTTGTAGCTGACAAGGAGTGTAAATTTATAGTTTTAGTATGTTCTGTTAAATAATTTATAGTTTTAGTATGTTCTGTTAAATATTTCTTAGAAAATTGTTTTATATTTGTGGTATACCATATAACTGAGAACCTGCCATTCATTTGTGAAATGCATGGTTGATTATAATTATTATCATGCCTGCTTAACTTATGGCTTTGTTTATTGGTTAGAAAAATTTTCCTACTGATGCTTTTGTTCTCAAATTTTTATCCAAAGTGATGCTCTGCCCTGTAAACTTAAGTATTTATTGTGTACTATTGTTGGAATTTATGATCTCATAGGATTTGTATTTTTTGGGCCTGGGGGTTTTTGATTTGTTTCTTTGTGGACTTCTTGTTCCTCCTCTATGTACGTTTCCTACATTGGATGTACTTATTTTGTTTCTGAGCAAAGAAACTTTAGGCTTTGTATATAGTTGAAAAAGTACTGTTATACCGAAGCTGTTTCTCTCCAATTTTCTTACCAAGTGATTCTAAGGATCCTAAACTCTTATTAAATTTGACCATACAAGTGAAGGGGAATATTAGGGTTCATTCGGTATTGTTTTCAAATTCCATTTTCTGTTTTCTGAATTCAGTAAACACTAAATACGTGTTCGGTAGCTCATTTTTTAAAATATTTTTGTAAATGTAAAATTCATTTTACACTTTTAACAAAGGAAATAAGAAAACAATTTTTTCTTGTTTTCCTTGTTTTCCCATATAGTATTAAGTTTCAAAATGAACAATTTTCTTCCATCACCTTATTTATGAGCAATTTTCTTCCATCATCATCATCATCATCATCATCTTTATTATTATTATTATTATTATTATTATTATTATTCCTCCCAAAAAATAATTTCCCTCACAATAATATTTCTTTTTATATACATTATAATATTTATGTTTTTATATATTAATTAAATCAAATATGTAGAGTTTATCATTTTTTTTTAAACAAAAAAATTAACTAGATCACCTAATTTATTCTTAAAATTAAAATAATCAAACTGATTAAATAATAAAAATAATTATTCATTACTTAATTTTAAGTTTATGAAAATTATTCCAATAATAATTCTTTAAAATATTCTTACCGAATGTATTTTACTTTTTTTCAGTTTCAAGATTATTTTTCAAAATGATACTGAACACATTTTTAAATTTTAAAAATAAATTTGAAAATAGCATTTTCATTCTCATTTTTGTTTCATGAGAACAGCATTTGGAAAACAATATCAAACAGGGCCTTAGATTTTAGAGACTTGTAAGCCCTTTCCCTGGTAGCTTAAGCTTTTGGAATTGACAGCTACTCAGCTTAAATGAAAGAAAGAAATAACCGTTGGCTTTAGGTTTACCAACTAGAGTTATAAAGTTGAGAAAATAAACGATCACTGTGTCAGCACAATGGTATTAGCTTTCTCCAGTTAGCTGAGTGCTAAGGATTTTGATAATATTTTGACCAGGCATGGGATCTCTACTATCATGTCTTCAGAAGGATAGACAAACAACTTCAAAGCCTTACCACTTTGGACCTGCAGGCAAGAACACTGCTTTTATGTTAAATTTTAACTCAATTCATTTTTGTGGCACTAACTATCCGCTACATACATGGAGAACAGTCTGTTTCTCCTGAGCTGTTGGAATGCCGAAACTTAGAGCTGGCTGTTCCTGGGACATATCGTGCTGGTAAACTTATTTTCTTAACTGTGTTTTGGTGCCAAATCTGGTGTGCTTTCCAAAATTTATACCTGCCATTATCCTTTTCAGATTCGCCAGTGGTGACAATTGCATCATTTGCAACCCAGCTTGTTGTCATTCCATCAAAGCAACGACCTCGTAAATTGACAATTCATGGGAGTGATGGTGAAGATCATGCTTTCTTATTGAAGGGACACGAGGATTTACGCCAAGATGAACGTGTCATGCAGGTGCTTTTTTCTTTCGACTTCATTGTTCATTCTGTACTGAAGCTATTATGTGGTGGTGGATTTTGCCATTTGGTTCAGGGATCTGGGTTCTCAGGCCGTTATTGCACATGTTGTCTGAATGGAAATTACTATTTAGTACTGTCTTTTATGTTAAATCAGCATCTCAAGACTGATTTATTTGACATTCAATTTTTGTTTCAGCTTTTTGGGCTGGTAAATACCCTGTTGGAAAATTCTAGAAAGACTTCAGAGAAGGATTTGTCTATTCAACGATATTCTGTCATCCCTCTATCTCCAAATAGCGGGTTGATTGAATGGGTCCCAAACTGTGATACCCTGCACTATCTTATTCGGGAATATAGAGATGCCCGAAAGGTCTGTTGAAAGTACATTAAATGATTTAGTTTGGTTGACTAAAGTCTATAATTTTTGTTTTTAAGGAGCTTATGGTTAAGTGGGGAGCTCATGTTTGTGTTTACAGATCACCTTAAACCAAGAGCATAAATATATGTTAAGTTTTGCACCAGATTATGACCATTTGCCTCTCATAGCCAAAGTGGAAGTTTTTGAATATGCTCTACAAAATACTGAAGGCAATGACCTGGCCAGGGTATGTATTGTTCTAGAATTCAATAGCTCTTCTCTGTATTGCTATTCCTTAGAGAGGTGTTATTTAAGGGATTATTTTCTTGTTTCACTGTTTCACTCTTAAAGGTGCTTTGGTTAAAAAGCCGTACTTCTGAAGTATGGCTAGAGAGGAGGACAAACTATACCAGAAGTTTAGCCGTGATGAGCATGGTATGCTTTCTGCTCTATGCATGTGTGCATTTTTTTTCCCTTTTTTCTTTTTTCAACCTTCTTTTTCTTAGGTAGCTTTTCCATGCATCAAAATACCTGCAAAATCAGCTATAAAATTATAATTTTGAACCAGTTAGTGTTTGAGCTCTTGAAACTGCATCTGCAATGTCCAAAACTTTAAAAAAATTCAGGTATCCAGTCTTTGCACTTCCAGTTAATCAGTTTGAAATAGTTTTATTATATCAAAATGGGCCCTTTATTGATGCCTGTTTGGTTCCACTACACACACCATTTGGTGATGCCAGACCCATTGGTTTCACGCTTACAATCTAGGATGGAGAAGCCGATCAAAATCATTATTTTTGAAGTTTCATCTTTGGAATAAAACCAATTTTGATTCAGAATCTTTCCAAATATAAGTATATGAACAGTGTCTGAGTGTCAGAATATCGCCAAAATGAAAATATGGCAACAGGGTTTCAGGAAGAAGAAAAGAAAATGAAAGATTGAAGTCCGGTTTATCATGTAGGTAACTGACACCTTATCTGCTTTGACTAACTTGTCTTGTTTCAGGTTGGATACCTTCTTGGTTTAGGGGATCGGCACCCAAGTAATCTTATGCTGCACCGCTATAGGTACATTATGATGATAAGGATAGAGTAGGTAGTATCTGTAAATAAAATCCGTAACTCTCTCATATTTGTCAATCCTTTGCAGTGGGAAAATTTTACACATAGATTTTGGGGATTGCTTTGAAGCTTCAATGAACCGGGAGAAGTTCCCTGAAAAGGTATATTCCAAACTATAAATGCATAACTGAATTTGCTTTCTAATATAAACGGTTGTTTTATAGGAGTGCACTCGCCAATTTCTTTGTAAATATTCTGTAGGTTCCTTTTCGCTTGACTAGAATGCTTGTTAAAGCTATGGAGGTTAGTGGTATTGAGGGCAACTTCCGTTCAACATGCGAAAATGTGATGCAAGTTCTGCGCTCAAATCGGGATAGTGTTATGGCTATGATGGAGGTATGGATCTTTTATGTTTCTGCTTCAGTTAGTGCCTTTTTCTCTACTATACTAATTGTGTCCTACACTCCATTTAAGTGCGACACATAGAATGAAAGTAAACCACTGGGTGATATGCATTTTAATGCTACCAGCATGGTCACAGAAAATATATGGAAGAAGCTGATTTTTATTTCTCATCTGTTTTCAGGCCTTTGTTCATGATCCTCTCATCAATTGGCGTCTTTTCAATTTTAATGAAGTGCCACAAATGTCAGTGTTTGCAAATACTCATGTCCCTCCTGTTGTGAATGCCGAAGAAACTGCTCCAAATAGAGAACTTCCTCAACCACAACGGGGTGCTCGTGAAAGGGAGCTTCTTCAGGTTTTAGGATATACTACATATAGAATCTTTTGAGATAGTGCTATTATAGGATGCTTATACACATTGTTGTGACAAATGCAGGCGGTTAATCAACTTGGTGATGCTAATGAGGTTTTGAACGAGCGTGCTGTGGTTGTCATGGCTCGGATGAGTAATAAGCTTACGGGACGCGATTTCTCGTCTACACCACTGCCCACTAGTTCTATACAACAGGCAGTTGACCACAGCACCTTAATCTCTGGAGACAGCCGTGAAGTTGATCATGGTTTATCTGTTAAACTGCAAGTGCAGAAGTTAATTATCCAAGCTACATCACATGAAAACTTGTGCCAGAACTATGTGGGGTATGATTTCTGTTTTTTTTTCCTCTCTTATATATTCTCTTTAGTGCACTCAATATTCAATAAGCACTTATTCACTTTTGGCGTTAATGAAGCATATTTCCTTTTGAAAAGGTGTAATTATGATTATTCTTTCAACTAGTTGAATAAATGAGAGTTGAGTTTGCATTGGATGTCAAGGTGAAAAGCACTACACCAGTATGCAATTAGGGATTATAGGTGGAGTCATTGATTCATTTAGAGACCGTTTGGGCATCGCAGCTGCTCCCCATGCTTTAGTTTAGGGGAATATCCCCTGGAATGAAGCACAGCGCAGCTGCTCCAAACGGACCCTTACTGTGGTTATCTTGTTCTGCTTAATTAAGTGGCATACTATAAGTCGCATTTTTTTTGTTAAGGTGATTGTTGAACATTTACAGAGTCTAATTTCATTGTCTTCCATTTTATTCAAGCTTATGAACCTTTATTTTCTAAACTTCTTGGCTTTACCATTTTCTTAGACAAGCTACTTCACCCCATAAAATTCCAAATCTTTGTTGATTCATCGTCTATACTTTGTGCCTGTTTCAGGTGGTGCCCTTTCTGGTGAGCCAAAGCTGCCATATACGGTATGTATATACAAATGTACAGAACATGTAGTCGTAGTGGTTCGTGTGTAAGTGTTCCAACCCCCCCCCCCCCCTTCTCTCCTTTTCTCTCTTAACCCTTTTTGTGTAATTTATGTAAATAGACGCGCACTCATTTATTAAATATCGCAAGCGTGGTCATGCAGTCATTTGCGTCGATGTATAATATACTTATGAGGGAAATTCCTTGCTCGAAATTAGTATTATATAATTATATGTTATTGATTAGACTTGATTACCCAATTCCTCTAATGGCATAAATAAAACTTAAAAGACCTTACAGATTTTCCTGGAATTAAATTTTAGATAGATGTCTGATACTGAAATAAAGAAATTGATTTTGATGGTTCTAATTTTTTTCATTTATTTTTTGGGCGGTAAATGAGAGACAAACGAGAAAATAGGAGTAAAAGAAGAAAGGAAAGTAAACACTAGAGTGGGAGAAAAATAAATTATTGGAACTAATAATTCATGTTCTCTAATTTTTGCCTTTCATTCTTTTTTAATCTAATGATAACAAACAAATTTGTCTATAATTGTGTATAAAAAATTAAATATATATCCCGTGAACCGGTCCTAATTATGTAAAAATACACAAATCTTGATTGCTGGTTACAAGCTCTAACTTTTGTCCTTCAATGTGTAAATACACTAATGTTACAAATAACTTTTTCTTTCCCAAATAAAGTTAGTACGTTTTATTTAAATAAATTCTTCTTTTGCTAAGTATTAACTAAAAAAAAAAAAAAACATTTATAGTCCTGCCAGGGTGAATGCAGGGGATATACCCAATTTCCTCTAAAATACCCAATTTATGCCTTAAATTATAACACTTTAATTTTACACATATATACTTTAAAAAAAAAAAATCAAAGAAAGTTCAAAAATAACTTCAACTAAACTCTCACAAAACGGAACTCATATCCTCGAAGTAGTTGAGAATACTCAACTTCAACTGAACCAGATAGAATTAGTAATTTAGCATAAATTCTCTACTTTTTCATGTGAGTCGGGTAAATAGTCGAGGATACAAGACTTCAATTGAAATGAAAGATTGTTTGAAATTCTCAACTTTGTCACGTAAGTCGGTCAAAGAGTCAAGGGTACTCGGCCTTAATTTAACTTTGCCCGAGTATTCATTTAACAAAAATTCTCGACTTTTCATGAAAGTCTAGTAACTAGTTAAGAATACTCGACTTAAATTAAATAAAAAATTTATTTTTAATTAAGTCGGATAAATAGTTGAGGATACTTAACCTTAATTTAACATTGTCCGAGTGTTCGTTCAACAAAAATTTTCGACTTTTCGTGAAAGTCTTGTAACTAGTCAAAAATACTCCACTTAAATTGAAATAAAAAAATTTTCCAATCTCAATTTAACCTTGCTTGAGTATTCATTTAGCAAAAATTCTCGGTTTTCATAAAAATATAGTAACTAGTCAAGAATACTTGATTTAAATTAAAACGAAAATTTTCCTTTTAATTAAGTTGAGTACACTCAGACTTTAATTATATTAGTTATGTTAGTACATAATCATTTGCCAAGATATGCAAATAGCCATTAAGAAATAGTATATGCAACAACCATAAATTATTTAATAAACGTTAAATAAAATGTCATCTCATAACATATAGTAAAGTCATCCTTATACGATTTCAATATGGAAATCCTTACACAATGACTGAAGATAATCTTTCACTTTCTCCAAGCATTCAAGCCATGACCCAAAAACTCCACAATGCCCCCTTAAAGACAACATACTATCTACAATCCTATATCAAGTCTTGTATAAACAAATAATTTTAAATTTAGTACATGCTTAAACAACATTAAGGAAATAAATAAAACATAAATTAATGGCAAAACAAAAATGAATACAAAGAATTGAGTCACTTGTGTTGCATATGAATTTAAAACAAGGCATAACTCCTCATGTAACGGCATTTGCGTCATGCATTTGAATTGATTGTGTTCACAATCACCACACTGACTAAATTTACGAGGCAACTTTTTCTCACCCTTAGTATTCTATTATTCTTTGGATGCCCACTTGACCGCTTTTTAAGAGGAGGATGTACTTCACTAGCACATTCATCACCACAAACATCCCCTCTTGAGGACCTATAGGGTAAATGGTCTTATATACTAACACCAACTCAATGGGAGCAGTAAAGCATCACTTAAATAGTAATGGGAGCAGTAATCATTAAAAAATTTTAGCCAAAAAAATTTATTGGAATAACTAAATAAAATTAAACTAGAAGACTTACTCGACTAATTTAATTAACTTACTCAACTTGTTTATATTAGTTACTCGACTTTATGACTCGACTCCAACTCAATGTGATCAAAAGACTTACTTGACTTCTTGAAATAACTTAAAATAATTAATTCTCGACTTGTTCAAAAGACTTACTCAACCTATTCATAAGACTTAATTAACTTATCCAAATAACTTAGAATAGTTAATACTATACTTATTTGAAAGACTTACCGGTTTTACTTGACTTGTTCAAAAGACTTACTCGACTTATTTAATAGACTTACTCAACTCCTACTCGAACTCTATAGGCTTACTTAACTTCTTCAAATAATTTAAAATAATTAATACTCGACTTACTTTAAAAATATTTGACTTGTTTAAAAGACTTGACTTAATTTTTAACTTATTTAATAGGTTTACTCAACTCTTACTCGACTTATTCATAAACCTACTTGATATCCACTCGACTTGTTTCACTAATTACTCGAATTATTCTATACTACTCGATTAATTGCTTGACTTATACTTTACTACTAAGTTTACTCTTACTCGATATATTTCTCAACTTACATCATAACTGGCTTGACTTACTTCACTTCCTTACTTGACTTCTCGCTCAACTAGATACTTGATTTACTTAACTCCCTTTATTCAGTTCTTGCTCAATTAAATACTCGATTTTGTACTCGACTTCTTTCTGGAATGATTTCTTGATAACTCATAACTTGAATTAAGGTTTTAGATCCCTACATTTTATGCAATTTTTTTTTGGTTGTGTGTGTGTCGTGTACTAGCACAAAAATGAATAATATACTATTAGAACTCATAAATCATCAACAAAATATACTTGTAATGAAATAAAATCGAACTCTAAGCATACAAAATGTTTACATTTCAAACATACCTTATCCACCCACTTGACAGTGCACCTTTCAAGGAGTTTATGTTTAAAAAAAAAAAAACTTTGATTGAAGGTAAAAGATGAAATGGTGAGAGAGGAAGAAATAGTGAAAAGAGGAAATCAGGAGAAATGAATGGCTAGATGAAGAAATCGTGAGAGAGGAAGAAAATATAGATGGATGATTTTTTTTAAGGGTGTTTTTGACTTTTTCCACCTTCAAGATGCATATGTATGTGATAGGGTATAGATTTAATATTGAGGGGCAAAGGGTATAGATTTAATATTTAGGGGCAAATTGGGCATATTAGATGGTTCTAATTTTTTTCATTTATTTTGAGGGGCAGCATATGGGAGAGAAACGAGAACATAGGAGTTAAAGAAGAAAGGAAATTAAACACTAAAGAGGGGAGAAAAATATATTATTGTAACTAACAATTTATGTTCTCTAATTTTTATCTTTCATTATTTTCTAATGTAATGATAAAAAAATTCATGTCTATAATTATGTATAAAAAATAAAATATACATTCCTTGAACCTGTCCTAATCATATAATAATACACATTCTTGATTGCCGGTTACAAGCTCCAACTTTGTCCTTTAATTTATAAATGCAATGATGTGCAGATATCTTTTTCTTTCCCAAATATAGTTAGTAGGTTTTATTCTAATAAATTCTTCTTTTGCTAAGTAAAAAAAAAAAAATTTAATAGTCCTGCCACCCCCAGTGACGGTGGACTCCGCATTGAGATCCACCAAAATTTATGAATTCTACGGCGAGACTCGTTACTCGGCCAGGTGGCAAAGTATCATTCACTAAACTTTCTACCCACATCACCAATCAAAGATAATAGTGATTTGAGTCTCTACGTAACATTAAGGATGTGGCAAAGGGGAGGGGAGGGAACCAATCTCTCCATACTCATTCCTGATATTTTGTATATGTTTTCGTCTCTTCTTCGTCCCCGTTAGAATTATTTGAGAGAATCTTCATCCCTATAAAGTAATAACAGAGAGATTAAGAGGTCTCCGATCCCCGAATAACTAATATTTTTTTTTAATTTTAAGTTAATCATATTAAAATAAAAAAAATTAATAAGTAACACAGTATGTAAGTGATACAAACTTCTTTTACAAACTATCGTGAACAAATTAATAGTCTAATACAAAACTGTTGTAAATAAAATCGAATTTAGATTCAAAATTAACTTTTTCAATGGTGGCGTTGGCACTTTATAAATGTGAATTTTTCCTTTACAGCACAATAGTTAAGTCAGAGTAAATCAAGAACAAATATTAAATTAGATTAGATATTAAAATTGTAATTCGTTGTGGACAATTATAACATCTAAAAAGAAATAAAAATATATTTAAGTTTAAAATATTTAATGAATATTAAAATTAAAACAAAATTTTTAGGTTAATAAAATTTATCCAATTTTTTTAATGTCGTAAATAAAAATTTAAGACTATAATTAATTAATTAAGTCTAAAAGTTTAATAATATAAATATTTTGATATTTATTATTTTAACCAATATTTATAATTTTAACTAATATTTATAATTTTATAATTTAAATTTTATTATTTATTTACTAGTAATTTTAAAAAATAAAAATAAAATTAAAAATTAAAATAGAAAAATGGATAGGTGATAGGGATTCCACTTCATCCCCGTCTCCTCCCCGAATAAAAAATTAGATAAAAAATTTTCCCCGTCCTTTCCCCGAATAAGAAATTGAGTATGAAATTATCTCCATATACTCCCCGAATGAGAAAAATCCCCAAGAATACCCGTCCCCGTAGAGATTTTTGCCATCCCTATTGTAACATGCACAAACCCCCACCCCAAAAAAAAAGATATCTGAATAATTAAAACCCTGTAAACACCTCAGCCCCTCTTCCACCATATGAGAACTAAATAGCAAAGCGGCCAGATCCGAAGTGTCTTGGTTTCGATGCAGAATAGGCTATATAAATGAAAAGGGTCCGGCTCACAATATAAATAAATATTAGATTTGACTAAAACTGCATTGAGATCGTTTGTATACATAGTTGTGGTTAAGCATAAGACGTTTCAAACAAGGTAAAAGCAAAATGACCACTGTCGATTTCTCCCCAAGGAGAACCTTCACCTACAAGAAACATTATCCGACATATACATTAGACTCCAAGATTTAAGCAGCAATTGCAGGTCTCTTCCTGCACTTGCTCTGCTCTAGGCTCAGTAGAAAATCTGTAAATATGTGCTCATAATCTGGCATTTTCCCATACCCTGCACGATGGGTTCAAAAAAGCTTTGTTTAACCACAAACAGACGTGAGCATGATCTCTACGGAACTTAACTGTGAAACTGAAGACACATATAGCGGTATGTTACACCAACAATTGCGTTGAGTGGCTAGATCAGACAAGTTTAATACCTACCAGGAAAATAATTGATGTCGATGACATAAAAGACATCTCTCAACCCATGCTCTCGGATCATGTCAATGTTAAACAACCGAAGGCCCTAAAAATGTACAGAGTTAATATAACTAAGAGAAACACATACAAAAAATATTACACAACTGCTGCCACGTAGCACAAACTAGTGAAAACAGAATACTACTATATTTACCAGCCGACGGCGGAGTTCCCTTGCAAGACTTTCCAGCAGAGGGCGGGGAGGAAGTTCTGCAACAAGAAAGCCATAATCACCCGATTGAGCAGCTAGGCTGCAAATAAATATTTTGAGGCACACATACAGAAATGGGGTCAACAACCTCACCAGCAATACCAGGGTCAAGATCCGCATCATCTGCGGAAGCAGCAGCAGATGAAACACGGGGAAAACGGAACACACCGACAACTTTTGCTAGCTCACGTTTGCTGACATTTGGTAGAGAGAACCGCCTTACTACCTTTATTGTCTCTCCAATAATATAAATCTTGAAGAGAATGCCTCCTACAGTTGGACAAGTAAAACAATTTAATCAAACTACAAAATAAAAAGACAAGATGGTATTGCAATAATAAGGTTCACAAATTAGAAGCCACAGCATACCATGATTTACAAACTCTTGTAGAAGCATGGGAGGTTCAAGTTCGGAAAGTGAGAATCTATCATAAGCAAGAAAAAGTTCGTGCGACTTAGCACTGCCATCCACTACAAGAGGCTTTGCGACTGAAATGATTAATAAACAGCGAAAATAAGAAATCTATGCTCATGACAGACCATATAACAATAAGTCAAAAAAAAGAACCAAAAAATAATAATAATAATTTCAATCATACGTGGGCATCAAGAACAATACTTCCACAACAAATTGTGAAATTTCTCACAGCCACAGCATGAGAACCCAAAAGAAAAAAGGTCATCAGACTTGGGAATCTGGATGAGGTTTAGCTGCCTCACCAATCTGTTCAAACTTAATATTTTAGAAATGTCATGTACCAAGCATCTAGTATCGACACACATAGAACAGAGACAAAAAGCGCCAACTACACCAAAACTGAATTCAATGCTCGAGAGAAAGAGAAGCATACCTAGTGGCAATTTTAGAGCAGCTTCAACAACTTGATCAGGGATTGATGATGAATCTTTTGCAATGACCATTTGCCTAGGAACACGAACCTTGCCTATAAAAAAGTTATGATCAATGAATTATTTTATCCAAGTAACCTACAGTTTCTAGAAAAATATCAAAAGGGTCACAGAAATGGTTGCTACAGTATAACAGAAAGTGCAAACTTTAACTACCATTGCAGTCAGACAAGTTAAGATCTGCCACATCCTGAAGCATGGACTGCCGATTGTGTAGATGTTTAATTGCATCTGGCGGATCAAGGATGGTAACTTCTGGATGTTTCTGTCTGTAATCCTTCAACAAGAAAAATATGAATATATATGAGCACACTGCATGAAAGCAATTAAAGACAAAAAAATTTAAAGTACGTTTTCTGCTTGAACATGTATTTGCAACTATTAATCACAGGAGGTTGCCTACTCCAGCCATTTCCTGAACAATAAACCACAAAAAATGTAATGGCTATTTTAACATCAACACGTGATTTGTTAATTGCCATGGCCATAGTAAATGCTTTAGTGAAACTACATAAAACAAAGAAAAAGAATTGCATAACCAGTCAGTACTTTTACTTAATGGCCCACAACCTACATTACCTGTTAGTGGATCCAGGTTCCTACCGTGCTGACATTTATAAATATACAACATACAGGTTCCCAAAACTCCTTTAGAGAAAATATAATAATCAGAAGAAACAAAAATATGTACTGTTTCATATAGGTGTTTCAATTAAGTTGAGAAGTTTGCCATCCATTTAACTACAACATCCTTATGTCGTGTGAAAATGAGTTGGAGAGTTTCATGAAACAGCCAATAAGCATCCACCCCCCCAACATATGAAAGCTCATTGAATAGTAATTAAGTTTGACCATAATTGAGGAACCATACACAATCAAATCCATATCCAAATGGAACAACAATCAAGAGTATTTTATCACAAGTTTTCTCCCATAACATAGAATGCAAAAAGCTTTGATTGACGAAGCTGGCAGTAACAGTTATGCAACAAGTAACCATTCACTTATTCCTTTTGATACAACCTGTTATGGTGCGTTTACTTGCTGAAGTGGGAGTGAGGGGTGTGAATTCCTCCCACTCCAATGTTTACTTGCACATTTAAGAAGGGGAGAGGGAGTCCCATACCATAGGTCCCACTCATTTTTTGGAGTTGGGAGTGGAATACTCACTCTCATGGAGGGAGATGGGAGTGAGAATCCACTCTCTCCTCTTCCTTTTTTATCTTTCTTTATTAAATATAATATAAAGTAAAATAATGTTACATTTATTATCTTTATTTAATTTTTATTAGTATTATATTTATTTAATATTAATAATAAATAGTTATTATAAGAAAATGTTAGTTTTGTACTATATTATTAATAATAACATATCATTTGTGTTGTTCTTATCAATAATTTTAATTTACATAACTAAAATTAAAATTAATAAAAAATTATGATTTACATAAATAAGAATATTAATAATAATTATTAATTGATATAATTAGAATTGATAATAAAATAAATACTTTATTTTACAAATACAATTTTTTAACTTTGTAATTAAAAACTACAATTCTTTAAATAAGGGTAAAACTATAAATTGAAACAATTCACCACCAATCCAAGACAAAGTAAACAATTAATGAGGTTCTAATTCCTATCTATACTCTCGTTTCAGTATAAGTAAACAACCTACTTTCAATCCCACTCCACACTCCCAATATCAAAATTCCAACTCCTTAAGATTCCCACTCCAATCTGAAAAGTAAACGTTATCTTAAAGAAAAGCAAAAAGGCAGGAGGCATTGAAATTCACAAGAAGGCCTCAAATGCAGCTTCTAGCTCTTCGTACCTAGATGTAGAAGGAAGTTTTACAACCAGGAGAATACTTTTTCTGAGATCTGGAAACAAGCCAACATATAATCAAACATTTAATGCACAATCCTGAAGCCATGTAACAGAATAAAATGGTTCAAATTTTCTTTAATTAATAAAGCTTCCCTCGTACCGTCAAGGTTTAACTCAAATAAAAGTCAATCTACTTTCTTTGGATACCAGTGTACACTATTTCTTGCAGTAAAAGACCTGCACTGCAAAGCTGAGTACATACCGAGGACATATGGCTTGGAAGATGAGGCATAAATTCTAATTTCATTGGTCATATACTCAACAAACATGACAAAGAATCAGACGCAAAGCCAGCTGATTTTTTATTTACAAAGTTAGTTGAAAACATGACCGAACATAGATTAAGCTCTTCTTGTCAATCACAATACCAACATATAATTAAACTAAATGAACCATCCATTTCCAACTAAATCAATGAGACCCTAAAAGAACTTCAAAAAATCAACATCTTGTTTTTGGATTGTTATTAATAAAAATACCCAGCTCATCAACATCTAAACAAATCATCTAGATTAATAAAAAATGTAAAATCCTCACTTGACAGCATTTTCGAGGGACCAATTTCAACTATCTGAACATCAATCACGATAAGGTAAGCAATCTTCGCAAATTATTCCAGAAAAAAAAAAAAAATTTAAGGGTCAGGAAATTTTGTTGTTCAGCCAATCACTGTTAGTTCAGACATATTCTCAAGCATGAATTGATGGCATAACTTTATGTTATTTCATAAGTTGCAAGTCAAAAGCACCACAACCACAGGTTGTATTTCTATAAGAAGTTAAGAGAAGAATCAGGAAGTATATATGTACAAACCTCAATGATCTCGCACCACTCCATTCCTGACAACTGGAAAAATATAAGGCTCATCAGTTATTCCAAATCTTAATCACGTATTCCAATTACAAACAAAAGAAATATGCATACCTAAGGACAGATACAAATTCAAAATCATATGAATAGAGTCAGCCTCCAACAAAGCGAGAGAAAAAAAATTGAGCAAAAAGTGATTTTTGAAAAAGATATTTGCTGGAGTCTCTGTGAAAACAAGATCAACACCCACCTTGTGCAAGACAACATCAAAAGGCCCTTGATCTGACAGTGGCTTGTTCTGATCAATGGCAACAAAACTTATTCCCTTATTTCTGCACCAAGCAAAAATATAAATCATTGATTGTTATTGACTGTCTAAATTAATAGGCAACATTCTGTGAAGTTAATCAATCAAAGTAATTAACTTTATCTAACTTCACACTCAGAATAAACAACTCACTAATTATTTTCTCTTTCTCCAAACTCAAAAGAACGTAGTAAAAACCAAGTGCAAGTAAACGTTTATCAACAAAACAGCAGAAAAGACTTCCTAGTAATTACTGTTCCAAAGTTAAAAGCATAAAACTAGTTAACTAAAATCCTTTTCTTATGTAAATCAAGAATATCTTATAGAACTTTAGTGCAACGTTTAGACACGTCAAGTTCTTCGAGGAAGATCCATCACCTCCGTCACCATGATTGAACATTATAACGCTATATAGTATAAGGTCAAAATTTATATCATGTGAACTATGATTTGCACCAGTTTAGGTCTCACCATCATTCGAACACATGGTATACATTAATTGAGAATTTGTAACAATTTAATACTCTGGTGATACAAAATCATTACTATTTATGACTATATTCAGACACAAAAGATCCATAACAAAAATTGCAAGAGCAATAGAAAATTCATATACTGCAAAACTGAGTGAGGATCTGAACTAAAGGTCAGGTTGATTTTCATATACTAGAAAACATCATTTACATTGAATTTAGGGACACATTGACAAAAGAACTATTCTTAGTTACAAGGAAATACAAAACTATTAAGTAAAATATGATTTCCAACTAAAGAACAAAGCATCAGGCATTGACTTTATGATCTTCACTAAGACTAATCCCAAGGGTATATATGGTGGAATATTCCCATGTAAAATTGAGGAAAAATATTCAAGATTCTCGATACCCCTAAGCAAAGCATAACTGATAAGTCCAGCAAAAACAGTTGCCAAAGATTTATTCGTGAAATCAATCACTAATTTTTTAAATATGCACTACAATTTCACCACTAAAGAAAAGGACACCAAATCACTTTTGCAAAAAGTAGTTTTGCCATGACCGTATCAAACACAGCTCAAACCAAAAGACACTACAAAATCTATGGCAATCCTTATATTCAGATAACCACAAACATACATAACTGAAAAGAAATAAATAAATAAACCAGAAACACCAAATAAATTATAATTCATAATAAAAAAATGACATGAAAAATAATTCTAAAAATCTTTGGCAACCCATAAACTTGTCAAATCACAGAGATTTCACTAGTTATAGAGCAACCCACATGAAATAATATCACAACAAAACCCACGAAACTCAAAAATCATAAATAACAATAAACATAGCATCTAGTACATTACACAACAGTACAAACAAAATTACTAGAATGGATATTTTTACGTGTGTGTAAATATATACCGAGCTAAAATTTCAAGCTTTGGTTGCAAGAAACTTTTTTTCTTCTTGGAAGTCAAAGCATAACCAACAACCAGCCTCTCTGGCTGTAAAACCCCACTCTGTTTCTCTTCTTCATCTTCTTCGTCTTCCTTGTGAGAAATTTCCCCGTTCAACCTCATACCACTTGTTTTTCTTACCCAAAAAACCTAATCGCTCAATCAAGAATCAATATTTCTCCTTCTATGCTTTGTTGAATCACCAAATTGAGAAAAATACAGCCAAAAAAAAAAATCTAATCTTTTTGTTAGCCCACTTATATGAGAAGAAGATACGTACAGAGACACGGATTGTGGGTCTATATATGCAGAATTTATAAAATTTTGGAGTGGGATTTTGCGAAGTAATATTCAATATTCAGTTTTTGCGCAGAGAGTGTTTGTTATCTTGAGTTTTTGTAATTGGCAAATGTAGAAGGTTATGCTCTGCTCTGCTGTATTTATAGGAGTAAACAAGAAGATATGGAAACTCCTCCTCGGCTCCTTATTCCTTTTCCATTTTTGCCCCTCATTTTTTTGAAAAAACTTCCAACTCTTTTTTATTTCTCCATTAATTCAATTTGAGTTTTTTTTTTTTTTTTTATAGTATGTATAGCATTATCCGGAGGCTATCAAGCATAGTTAAAAATTTATTTTGATTCTACTAAGAGCCTAAAATATCAGAATTCTAGTTTAATCTTTAAGAGGTTTCATCAATTTAAAAATTCCTTATCATCTAAATAACCAAATAATTACCAATATAAATATTATTAATCTAAAAAGAACTAACTAATTACATCCAATCAATATCTAGCAATGCATTTAGAATAACATACAAGTAAATTACTTAGACTCCAGCAACTGAGAGGGAAAATACTAAGGTTCTATGACAATAATATTGACACAAAATATTTTTTGTTCTGTAAAATCGAATCTATCATTCATATTCGATTGCCAGAGTAGATCTCTTGTTGTGTAAACTTTGTAATTTAAGCTAACAAAATAAGTTACCGGATCATGTTAGTGTCAAATTAGCTTCACATCGTGTTAAATTTAAGTCGACCCAAACACAACCTATTTAATAATTGTGTCAAAATATTGATAACTAAACTCAATACAGAAAATAAATGAGTTATCTAATAGCCCACTTAATTCTATATATTTAACAAAATTTACATTAAATATTTGCATAATATTCACATACCCCCCAAAATATTACTTATTTTAAACTATATAAAATTTTATAAATGACTTTGTATATATCCATCCTCTCAAAAAAAATAAAAAGAGAGAATCGTGTCTAATATTTCAGTTTTAATAATAAAAATGTAGAAATTAATTTAAGATAGAAAATATAATTGTATCATTAGTCGGGTAAATAGGTCAAGAACTTTAACTCTAACCGGACACAGAAAAAATTTGTGTTGACTCGGACCTGACTTATTTGATAATAATGTCAAATTTGACGATGTATACTCATTTATTTGTTTTGTGTTCGTATCAAGTAATCAAATTATATCAAATTTTGCTAGACCTACTTGAAATAGGTCTCTTGTTGTTGTGCAAGCATGGCAAATTACTAACAGTTATTCCACAAAATGTGTGGTTAAGCTATATAATAATGTAATTTATATCAACTTAAGAGTTATTCTCAATAACCTAAAAATATTTGATAATTAAGGGGGTATTCGATGTTGTTTCGCACTTAATATTTTCTTTTTTTTTTAGGATTCAAGCGTAATAAGTGTTCAGTGAACATTTATCCATAAATTGTAAAACACAAAATCCAGATTCTGTTTGATAATTACAAATCACAAAACAGCTTTTGACACGTTTTCTCAGATCTCTAAAATATATTATGAAATAAAAAAAAATTATTTGATGCGATTTCTAAGACACGATAATAAATTCAATTTTTATCTCACCAACTGTCATCCCTCGCATTACTCATAATCTTTGTCTCTCCTCAGCCGCATTTTTTTTTTTGTTTGTTTAAATTTTCAGCTCCAATCGTTCGTCTCTCTCCCTTGCCAAAACAAATTATATCTAACAACTCACCTCTTATTTTCTTTATTTTGTATTCCCCAACAGAGAACCATATGTGTAGGTGTTATTTTCTTTTAATTTTTTTTAATTTATCATACCTTTTTTTTTTGGCTCATCAACGCTTCATATCTTAGGCTAAGTAAGAAAGTCAAATCTGCAAAAGCGACAAAGTACAATTTCTTTTACTTCTTTTTTTGGTTCCCCCTCCAAAATTGTCATTAGATTATGTGACATGGACTAGCAAAATTATTATTATATCCTAAGTACTTGAGACTTGAGTCCATCAATATATGGATTTATTTTTTTTTTTCTATGTTCTTTCCATTTGATATAAATTATAAGTATGATTTAATTATTTAATAAAAATTGTTTCTTAATATAATACTGTCGAACATATATTTAGTATTTTAACCTTCTCTATTGTGTTTAATGAATACATAATATTATTTTTAATTTTAAAATAAAGTATACAGAAAATAATATCAAACGCATACATAAATTTGAAATACAACAACTGTAAAACACTATTTTCATTCTCATTTTTATTTTCAGAAGATATTAATTCATTAAAAAAAAACCCTCCACTACACAGAAACTTGAATGATAAATAAAAAATTATTATAAAATAAATAATAAAATAATTTTCTTTTACTTCTTACATTTAATTTTAAAATATTATAAAATTTTTATCAGAAGAAAATGTTTACAAAATAAAAAAGTACAAGAAAAAATTTATTATTAATTTTTTTGTTCAGAACAAAACATTTATTTCTTGTTTTTAATACTTATTTTTTATTTAGCTTCTATTCATATGATTTATTTAATTTATAATAAATATAAATAAAAGTGTACTTCAAAATATGAGTAAGATTGTAAATCAATACTGTAAAGGGGTTATTGGCTTATTATAAAAATAATATGGGATAAATAGTATATATTTATTACAGTAAGAGAGAATTGGCAATCTCCTTAAAAGTTTTACTAAGAGCATTTATCTCTAAAAATCTCTTTTGGCATTCTACAACTTTAAAATATAGAGTATTATAATATTATTTTTTAACCAAATATTATAAGATATTGAGGCATTTGTAATAGGATCCAGCTAATATTATCAAAATGAAAAACTTTTTAGTATTTATATTTTACCAAATATTTTAAGATAATTAGTAAAAATTTAACTGACTTTAAAGGTAGTAAAAATTTAACTGACTTTAAAGGTATTGTGCATATTAATTATAATTACTTGTGAATTCATATTAATTATTAATTGTCATGATAGCTACCAAGGTTTTGGGCTCATGGTACTTGCTGCCCTCAATAATTATTAAGAGTAAATATCTTGTGAAATATGGAGGTAGATGTCTCGCTATTGGTTGGTGTTGGTTTTTAAATTACATTCTCGATACACTTTTGGAAATTGAAATATATATAAATTGTAACAATTAAAAAAATAAATAACATGATATGATATGACCTTTGAATCTTTCATATCCCATACAGTATTTCTAGCTAAACATGTTGGCTTCGAAACGTCGCAGTCTCATATTAGTAAAAAGAAAAAAAAATCCATGTTACAATCACATATTCATATAAAGGAAAAATAAAATAAAATTCATGTTACAATCCTTTGAAGACGTCCTCTTAATCTTTTAAAATGATGCTTTTGTCAAATTTTGAAATCCATCCTTTTCAATCAAACTATTTTTCGGAAATTATTCAAGTAATTTGTACAAAATCTACAACACCATAAATGTAATTGAAGACAAACAATGACAGCCTAGATTTATAATTCTTAAATGATGTTCCATATACCGTCTAGCTAAGCATAGAATATACTTGTGTTAATAATAATAATAATAATAACAGTTGAAAAAGTGTTTAAATAAGATGGTCAATAGATATGACAATGTTAAATATTTTGTCCCATCAAATTTTCTTTCAATTCTCCCCATAAGGTATTGTTGAATCGTTAAACGCATTATTTACTTAATTTTTTATGACATTTTTAATGTGGATGTGAGTAAATTTTTGTGTTAAGAACACTTTAAAATATTATCCGTCCATTTGTTTTCTCATTTCACATTTCTTTATTCTCCTAATGACATATTTCAATTTTTATATATTTATTACCAGTTATCCCGCTCAAACTCATATCTTAAAATATGGGGTTCGAGTCTAAAGGACAACTCTTGTTTAAATGAAAATAAATTTTGTTTTAATTTTTATATTAAACACCCTTAAAAGATGGTTCAATTTCTAATAGATAATGTCAATATTCTTGCAAATCTGACTTAAAAAGATGTTATTGAGAATTACCTAATTCATTAGAGACTTTAACACGATATTATGATAATCAATAAAATCATCATTATGATCCAAAGTGCATATCTAACTTAAAGATGTTATATATTGAGAATTACATAATTAAATAGGGTTTTTAATATGATTCTGTTAATCAAGCTGAGTCATATCATCTGTATTCATATGGTCCTAGGAACTTAATATTATTATACGTAATGAGCCATTTATATTTAATTATTCAATCAATTTTCTTTGGTGATCTCCCCAAGTTTGGTGTCCCCAAATACTTGTTGGCATCCTTTTGTCCTCGACACTTTTTCTCTTCCCCATGACAATTACATTTAGTAATTGCTGAAATTTTTTTATTCAAAACAAACAAAAGGGAAAAGGCAAAAGTTAATCAAATCCCACTTTCCAAGCAGAGGGATTGATTGTAAATTTGTGTATTGTATATTGTGTTCGTACACCAACTAGCTTGCATGTAATCACGCGCACTAAATTAATTGAAAATTTTTTGTCCATTAATTACTGGTACTTAGTGATCATCCAAAATGATGTCGCTGATTTACGTATGAAGTTAATAATTTAGAGTGCGTTTTGAATTATGAAGTTAATAATTTAGAGTGCGTTTTGAATTGAGGTGCTGTAACTTTTAAATTATAGTTATTGTAAAAAAAAATTATAACTATAAAATAAAAATTAATAATATGTAATAAATATAAAATTTAAATAATAATTTTGATAAAATTATTAAAGATACAATAAATCTTTCACTATATAAGTAAAAAATTATATTAACATACCTACAACGACTATATTTATCAAATACTTTATTGTTGTATCTTAAAAGATACAGCTGTCTAACTTTAATTCTAAATGCATTCTTAGTATATCATATGATTACTCAAGATAATCAGATTTCATAGAGGCCAAATATTTCTTTTTTCAAAAAAAAAAAAAATGAATCTCGTTTCTTAAATGATTCTAAGTGTGGCATTGGTTGGGGTGGGGGGGAATTTGGTCCCTTTGGGCCTTAATAAAGCTCCGTCCCTATATGTTTGGTTTAAAGCACTAATAGGTTTACAATTATATTAATTGGCATTGTAAAACATACGGAGGTCCTGATAATTTAATTTTTGTTGGTCTGAAAATGCAATTAAACTTCCTTTTTTTTAATCTATTTTGAGCCGTCAAAGAAGAACAAGAAGCAATTAGAATTTCTTTTAGAAAAGCAAACAGCCGAAAGCATTCATCAAAATCATTCGCTAAGAAGTCCTTCTAAAAGTCTAAACCTACCAAAATTCCTGAAAGTAAAAACTTTGGAGATTCTGCTTTTGAACATCTGTAGACCACATTTAATTTATGTTAAATGAATCAAATTACCTGCCTTATCTAGAATTAGTGGCATCGTAAAGGTAAAATCTACCCCTTTAATAATTAGTCCTCAAATGATTGAACTTTTTGAATAATTGTACACATTTTGACGTGTTTTGTATTATAGCTACTAAACGCACAAAACGTTGTAAATGTGTTTCGCACATTTCACTTTCAGAAAATGTCATGTCCGCAGCAGCTTGATCGGCAAACCCAGTGGTGCTAACACTTGTGCTTTATCTCTTCCGTTTCAGTGTCGGTTGCTAAATAACTCATTGCTTGGTTTACTCGGACATGAACTCATGATCGGAAACACTCATACAATCTGGACTTTTCTTATTATCTACAAGCCGTCTAATCCAATCTTTATGACTTGATGAAACATGAGATGGAAGAAATGCACAATGAACTAATCGCTTAGTGTTGGTGGAAGAGGCTACATATATTATTAATGTATTTTGAGTTTTTAAAGTTTTTGAATTAGGTATGTTCATTCTTAGTGCAATTATCATGGAAACTGATATTTTTTCCGTTTGATTAAATTGGATCATAATTGAAAAAGTGAATTGAAGATGATGAAAACACTTCAAAAAAGAATAATGTGAACCGGAGTTATTGTTTATGTATGCAAATTCTGAAAGTGTAGATATTCATATGTCATGCAATACAAATTGATATATATGCCATAAAAATCTTTTGTGGACATTAGAAATTCTACGTCAGTTAAGAACAATTCTATTGCAACTTGGCATATGCATATGTTTCATGTTGAAAAACTATAAGATATATAAATGGATATAATTATATTTTTGAAATAAAAATGTACATATTATGCCATGTTATCATTAGTTAGTTGTGTTGCCTTTAATTTGATGTAACGAAAATGTCCTCATTATGCCATGTTATCATTATTTAGTTGTATTGCCTTTAATTTGATGTAACGAAAATGTCCTCATTCGTGTTTTAGAGGATATATATGGACATGTGTAGACATTAAAGATAAACTAACTGGTTATATATATTTGTGTGTATGTCTGTGCGAACGTGGGTGTGTACATAGCTTATACTGAAATAAACACATATCAAGAGTGTAGTGTACGTAATAGTTTAATATTATCATAATATAACGTTATATGTTATTTTTTAAAAAATAAAATATTATTTGTTACAAAATGATATTGATGCTGGATTATGAGATTATTTTCTGAGATAAGAATAGATGGTTGTCTCACTTATTCAAATTATTTTATTAGAATTTCAATTCTAGGCTTCAAAAAATTTCATTGACATGTAATGGTTCTTTAAAAAGAAAAAAATAATAATTTATTAGTAGGTTATAGCAGGCCATCATCTTTTTGTTGATTGAGAAAAATTTGGAAGGTTGATAAAAATGCATATGGTAGAATCACAGGAGATGGAATCATAACAGTTAAATAATAATAAGAAAATGACACATGTAAAGTCAATATTTAAGGAAATATGCTAAGTAATTAATGGCTGAAATCAATGGTCGAGTGATTATTGCACTAATAGAGAGTTTTGCATCTTGAGATAAGTTGTTATAGATTGTTATTCACCTTTGTAATATCCTTTGCTTATTTTGTCTTTCTATTAGTTATTTGTATTAAGTTATTTATTTATTTAATGAATTTTGGTCCTTGCTTGTGCAGGAGTAGTCTTTGTGGTAATTTGAGGTTTATCGCTAATGCTATTGTAGAGAGATCGAAGAATTGGATTTGGTTAGAGTTTTTGCTAATATTATGCAAAATTACCATTGAGAAAAAATAGAGTAATATAAGAATTACTATTTTACATTATTAAATTCGTGTACACTATGTTTGTTAAAAATATTGTATTAATTGTCAATTACATATGTAAAAATATTGTATTAATTGATAATTACATAAGGATGTTACTGGATTCTTTTGTATTAATATATTATTTATTTTTGTTATTTTTTATAGTAATACATTTGCAGAGCTTGTAATTAAAATGTATATATAATTTTTTTTTCTTTAAGCAAAATTTTATAAACAACTGACATCTGACTATTGTTGAAAATAACAAGTAAACTAAGGTTTTAACCACAGTTATTGAGTGTGGTTAAATGTATTTTAGCAACAGGCAAAAGACTTTTCACAACGCACATGGAATGTTGTCAGAGAGAGTTCTATTTAAGACAACATCAACATTCACAGCGTGCGATCGAACGTTGTCGAAGGCATTTAACAACGTACATTACACGGTAAATCCAATTTTTCTTGTAGTGTTGGGACTATGCGATGATGTAATTAATACCGACAAAAAAACTTTCGTTTGTGGTAAATTTATGGTAAAAGTTTGAAAACCAAATATGGAAATGAGGATTCATTCGTCAATATTAGTTGCACCATTGTATAGCCCTAATAATAAGGATTCTAATGATATCGAAATATAGTTCAAATAACACTAAAGTAGGCGGTCGGCAGTTGATTGTGCTGGTAAATTTTTTTTTTTATTATAAAATTTAATGTATTAATTGAATTTAAATAAATTATTAAATTAATATGAATAAAATAAAAAATATTAATTTGTATATAATTTAGTTCATACAACACTAAATATAATAATATATTATAACTTAATACAAAATAATGCTATACAATCAATACAATAGAATATAGTATAAATGCACCCATAAGCTCTAGGTTTTGAACGATAAAACCCTGTAATGAATGCAAGAAAATGACAACACAGCTGATAAAGGACCACCCTTTTGAAAGTAAAATTAAATTGACCGTTAAATTAGGACATGGCTTTCACGGCCGCCACTTCTGCTCTTTTCTACTGCGGCCAACAATTTCAAGTAAATTTAATACCCAAAACCCTGAAACAAGCACACTTCTGCTCCAGGCGCCGATAGATTTTTGTGTAATGTTAGGTGAACGGTTGCTATTACTGTATCTTATAGGTATTGTAGTTGAATTTCAAAATTCACTTTTGTTGACTTCCTGATTTTTTAACACAACTCAAGTTGTGGGATCTAAGGTAGGATATTTATGGGATCTCTGACCCTCCCTAAACTTTCAACTATGTTACAATTGTCATCGGACTTCACCAAATAATTTTCAAATATTTTTGCTTCTGAATTTTAAATGTTAAGGGATACAGAGACTAAAAAAATCATTTATATTATAATTGTATGGGTTTACAATTAAATAAACGTAGAATCCCCATCAACCTGCTATTAGTGTTAGCATAATGTAATATATTAATTTAGCGTAATGTAATATATTAGGTAAAAAACACGCATTGTATTAATATTTTATAGTAATAGAGAATTTCTTTTTTTTTTCTTTTTTTTCCAGTTTTACTTCCCAACTCCCTTCCAGGACTCCGTAGGCTCACTTAAGACAAAAATCCAGGCTCATTGGCGGAGTTTTCAAATCAAAATTTCCATCGATAATTGCAACTTCTTCAATTCTACTCTCATTATTTGATCCTTCATTGAATTTTGATTAAAAAGTTCACATTTAACTTATCATCATTTCAGAATCAATGGCTGTTGCTAGTGATTTAGTGCTCTCTCGTGGCCTAATCATCACAAAGAACCCAATTATCAGTTTCAAAAGCCATGTTTCTGTCACCCCAATACCCTCCAAAGGGTGCCAAAAACTGAAGCCAAAATATTGTAATCTTAGGACTAAGGCACAAGCAGCAGAAGTACAAGTTCTTACTGATCAAGAAAATAAACATGGTTTGAGTTTAGGATTTGATGCTGTGTCAGAGGGGGAGCTAAGAGGAAAGGGTTTCTTGGGGCTGAGGAAGACAAAGATGGTGTGTACAATTGGGCCAGCATGTTGTTCAATGGAGGATTTGGAGAAATTGGCAATGGGAGGGATGAATGTGGCTAGGCTTAACATGTGTCACAATACCAGGGAGTGGCATCTAGATGTGATTAGGAAGATCAAACAGTTGAATCATGGGAAGCAGTTTTGTGTCTCGGTGATGATCGATACTGAAGGTAGCCAGATTCATGTTGTTGATCATGGGGAACCCAACTCTGTCAAAGTTTTTTGTTTACTTGTTTGAGTGATTATGAGTGGAAAGCACGATTATAGCCTCTAATTTGTTTTATAAAGACTAAAGTTTTTCTCTCTAGCGAATGAAAATGGCCTAATTTTGGTAGTTACTTCGGAAAATTGTAATGGGTTTTCATTATTTTGATCAAAATCATCTGGTTTCAAACTTTTACTTCGTAAGAAAAGTGAAAAATTGTAAGCCAAAATTTTGCAGGGTTATTTTGAAAGAATTCCATTTTCCCGTCCCATTTATGCCTATTCAGTATTGGACATCAGGATGGTTTTATTTGGTTAATGAAGTTTCAGTTTTATATTGGTTTTCATTTACAATTCTGATAAGATTTAGCAAATTTTGATTGCTTCCTCTTTTTTTATTTATTTCGGTATCAGGAAGATTCAATATGGTTGTTTACCGCTATAAAATTTGAAGGATCTCGACCATTCACAGTTAAAGCAAATTATGCCGGTTTCTCTGAAGGTAGTGAGGCAAAAAAAAATTATTACCAAGTCAAGAAATCAATCTTCTAATGAAAATGGAAATATTTAATCAAGTTACTCTTTGTCCAAAAAATTCATGATTGCAGGTATTGAAGTGGGTGATGAACTTGTTATTGATGGTGGAATGGCAAGTTTTGAGGTGATTGAAAAAGTTGGGAATGATTTGCGTTGTAAGTGCACAGATCCTGGTGTTTTCCTACCCCGAGCAAAATTGAGCTTCTGGAGAAATGGGATTCTGGTCGAGAGGAATCACGGTCTTCCTACGCTATCGAAAAAGGTCAATTTCAAAAGCTTTTCTATTCTCATTTCGTTTGGTAGACATTGTAGCTCTTGTTTTATTTGACATTTAACTTTAGCATAAGATCATAAATTCACAGATCATGGGGAGTACATATTGTTATGTGAACATCAGCACTTGACAATTTCAGGAAAGTGATGGTTGTTTTTAGTAACTATTGACTTCATTAATCTTCGAAGCAAATATCAATCCATGCTTTCACTGTCGAAAGTTTTGATGGTCTAATTATGACTTCAATAATCTTATCCTTTTTTTTTTCATTGATGATATTCTAGTCGCTATTAGCAATAGTAGTTCAGCTAATTATGGCATATATTTCTGTACATAATCTAATACCGTTAATTATAATCTTGTTTATATGGTAGTGTTACTATGATGCCAACAGTTAAAAAAAAAAATTCCTTTTCGTGTCTTCAGGATTGGGATGACATTGAGTTTGGAATTGCTGAAGGTGTCGATTTTATAGCCATGTCATTTGTATGTGACACTGATTCTGTAAGGCATTTGAAGAAATACGTCTCTGCCAAATCATCTAGGTAAGAAAATGCTACTGAATGTGTTGATGTCAAATCCTATTTAACTTCTACTAGAGCTTTTATAAGTGTGAATGACAAATCTCTATCATTTCAGATCCATAAAAGTACTGGCAAAGATTGAAAACCTGGAGTCTCTTCAGAAATTGGAAGAAATTGTAGAGGCTTCTGATGGAATCATGGTGGCTCGAGGTGACCTTGGAGTTGATATTCCACTTGAACAGATTCCAACGGTCCAAGAAATAATTATTCATGTGTGCAGGCAACTAAACAAGCCAGTGATTGTAGCTTCTCAGCTTCTTGAGTCAATGGTTGAATATCCAACTCCAACTCGTGCTGAGGTAGTACTCTAAAGCTATTAATTTTTGTGAGTGTGTCTCTGACTGATTAGCATCGTGCACTTAGCAGATAAAACATCTAATTCTTTATTGGAGCTTTCTTCTTTGACATGATTAGGTTGCAGATGTTTCTGAAGCAGTTAGACAATATGCAGATGCCTTGATGTTGTCTGGAGAATCTGCAATTGGACCATTTGGACAGAAGGCTGTCTCTGTCCTGCGGATGGCCAGTAGTCGAATGGAACTATGGAGTCGTGAGGAAAACCGACAAAGTGCTCTTTGTGATCAGCGTCAGCTAGGTGAATCACTGCAAGATCGCATTGCTGAGCAGATCTGCAAGTGCGCTGTTGATATGGGTGGGTACTTATTACTGTTCCTAAGCATTCCTGAGCACCTGAATTCTGCACTTCTTGATATCATTTATGCGTCCGACTTTGGTATCAAGCTCATTTTCTAGTCAATAATTTATAAATGATTGTAATTGGAAGTGTATCAGTTTTGCCTATGATGAATGTGATATGATAGACCATAACTCCATTTGTTTTAATCAAGGTGTTACCATTTCTGTCTCCAAATACATATTTGCTCACAGATAATATTTGGATTTTATCTGCAGCTAACAACCTCGGAGTGGATGCCATTTTTGTCTATACTAAGCATGGCCATATGGCGTCTCTTCTGTCCCGCAACCGTCCAAACCCTCCCATATTTGCATTCACAAATGATGACAGCACCCGGATGGCTCTGAACTTGCAATGGGGAGTTATTCCCGTACTAGTCAATTTATCAGATGACATGGAAACTAACATCGCGAAAACCATAGATCTTATAAAAATGAAGGGGATGGTGAAATATGGGGATGCTGTTCTAGTGGTCTCGGATTTAACTCCAGCTCATGTTACTTCAACAGCATTCCAATCAATCCAGGTGAAGACAATCGTTTAGGGTAAAACTTTCTTAGGAAAAAAAAAGTATGTTCTGTCAAATGCTATGTGTTCTTGCTTAACTCTGCTAAGCTCATTGTGATACGAAAGCTTGTTCCCCTAGACACAAAATACACTTCAGTGTGAAATTTGAGTATGTTCATTTATATTCTTATATATTCATAATTAATCTACGTTAGACATCTCATCTACTTTCTGAAAATGAACCTGAAAGAAGCATTTTCAGAAAGTACGTTTGTTGAACTGCTTAACGTAATGAAAAATTGGACAATTACTGGCTTAAATATGGTGTAGTGCAGCAGCTGAAACTTTGAAGTTTCAAATTGTGTCAATATTGATGCCAAAATTTTGAGCAATGTATGGGAGATCTAGAGCTGATTTGCGTGTACGCAAACATTTCCTCTTCTTGATCCTCCAAGTGGTTCAACAATTCTTTGGCTGTTTCGGCAACCTCTGTTGTTTTGTCTTCAATCTTGTGGGACCATAAAGTTAGGAAGAGCTTTGTTCCTATGTAACCAATGAACATTCAATAGTCCTGTCACAAATTTGGCACTAGCAATGGCACTTAAATCCCTCGTTATTTAACCACTCGGCCTTGCCCGAGTGTTAGAACCACTCTCTCATAAGTGTGAGGATAATGATTCGAACCACCATAAAAGAATTGTGAGATTTTAATTTAATTTAATTTCATCTTTCAAATATTAAAGTGGTTAAAATTTAAATAATATTATATAAAATTTGATGTAAATTAATTTCAATAATGATCTGATTGTAAATATCAGTTTTAGTATCATGTAATATGTTAGAATCTAAGCAATAGTCTCGTGTAATTAAAAAAAAATCATTGTTATTTCTGAAATAAAATCCCTGCTTTCTTTTGTCGTCAAAACTCTCACATAATATTTGCTCCAATATAATCTTTAAAAAAAATAATGTGCAGATGGTACTGATAAAAGACTAAAACAAAATATTAGGTGAAAAATGACAGTCTTCTAATCCCTGCAAATTAATTTTGAGATTTATAATTTTCCTAATAATAAAAAACATTCATCGCAATATCGAATGAAAGAAAAATATTTATTTTTTATTGCAAAAATTAAGACAAATTGAATAAAACTCAATAACTGGTACGCATATAAATGTCTACATTTCTGAGTCTGAGACGGCCACCATCCCCATGTGGGGACGTGGGGAGGTTATTGCCTTGCTGGTCAGTGATCAGGGAGTTATTTGATACTAATGAAAAAACCATTAATTTAGTTGTAATTATATAAAAGATTAAGATCTAAATGTTATATTCCAAGATGCATAAATCACGTTGCCCATGAAAAATCTTGTTTGCAAAATCGCATTTGTACACTTCCAATTCTGTCCAACCGCCATAAACTTCCACGCCAGAAACTACCCACGACATCCCCCGTGCACGTTAGCAAATCAAGATCCTCTGAGACTAACTTACGCATTCCGGTTACGCTAGTAAACAATCAATCTCCCACCTCTCGTCACCTCTAGAGTCTCTACAGGGTCGTACACACAATATATAAAAGCTTCACTCTCAAAACTCAATTCAAAAATAAAAAAATTAATTAAAAAAAGAGAAAGTTATCAGTGAGAATTTTTCATTGATGCAAGAGAACAAAAACAAATAACCAATGGCTGTTGCTTCTCTGCAGATTGGGAAACCCAGTTTGTTAAGCTCTGTTTCTATTTCCCAGTCAAACTTTCCCAGAAAATGGGATTCCGGGAAAGTTTTTCTCAGGTCCAGGTGTTTAATAAGAAGAAAGTTTAAAGTTCGTTGTGGGGTTCAAGAGGGCGATAAGCAAAGCAATGGCAAGTTGTTTAATACTCTTTTTTTTTTTTTTTTTGCTTTTACAAATTACTTTATATTTTGGCTAATTTTGATTTCTGAGTATGTTAGTAGAGATGAAAGTCCTTATAACGGATGTGTCCTGTAAATGAACAAATAATAGTGAACGCTTATAGCTTTTTGTGCTATATTATAAAGAAATGTGTAAATGTTAGCTGAAGTTATCGTTGATGAAGATTGTGATGAAATATAAACTAATAGGAAACGGATATTGCAATAGTTAAGATATAGATTTAGAAAAGTGAAAATTCTTGTGCTTGAAATTAGTGAGTGTTTATAAGCTACAAGCATGTGAATATGATTGCAAAGGTTGGATTTTGGGTTCAAAATTGGCTTGGAATGAGTGTGTGTGTGTGTGTTTTGGTAATGAAGGAAAATGGAAAAAAAGATTTGAGTTTTATTGTATAACGAGCACAATTTGTCAAGGAAACATGGGATTTAGTGCTCATGAATTAACTATTTATAAGAAGTCATGGAAGAAAAGATTTGCAGAGAAAAAGGTTATGCAGTGTAGCAGGTTGAATCTTCTTCATGATATTTAAAATAGCAAATGTTTTAATATTTGGTGATTTTATATATATATATATATAGTGACAGTTGGAACTGGGGACTGAACCAACTTTATTCAAATTACTTAATGGCGCACATAGCATATACCAATACATAAAGAAATGGTGATGGTGAATTTGTGATTAGTGTTTTTGGATTATGAGGCTTATGGTTGATGGGACCACCAATTGGTTTCTATAGCTTTAGCTATTTTATTCATATCTGTATGGAAGTTCTCAGAAATAAGTTTTGTAGTCTTGTTTTAATCATATGTTGCTTCACTTGTGTCCTTTTTTGATATATGATAAGTACTTCAATCCCTGGAGGCCTATAATTTTTATTTTTCTGCCAATTCTTAGTACCGTTTATGAAATTCCTTTTCAGTAGTTGGTATGATTCCATACCTATTCCTCATATAAAATATTTTCCAGGTGAAGAGCCTCCTGAGTCACTATTTATGAAGGAACTAAAACGAAGAGGTATGACTCCAACATCTTTGCTTGAGGACTCAAGCCGGACTGACTCTGGACTGGATGACAAGACAAAATTGAAGGAAGAAGATATAGGTTTCTCAAGAAGAAATACAGTCTCAACTGAAATAGACAAGAGCCTGGCTAATCAAAGGGAGCGCTCCATGGCATTGAACAGTGAAGGCCTTGAGGTTGACTCATTACTTTTTCTAATTACTTCGTGTGCTTATGGATTTATACTGAGAAAGAACTGAAAATGTTTAATGAGAAACAGAATGGGGCGAAAAACTGTTTATAAGGTTCTTGCCTGATCGGCAGACCAAGAGCTTGCAATGTTACACCAATATCTAAACAAAATATTCTTCTGAAGATGTTAGATTGTCTGCATACGCCAAAACTGATGAATAAACATTCGAAATCACAGGGCAGATTGACTATTCCTTTGACTAAGAAACACTCAAGAGAACTGATGTTAGCTTTTCTGCACATGCGCCCCTCGCATCTTGTGAAATTATTGGCGATATTTCCAATAATGTTGGTACTCTTTAGTAAATTAAATATTGTTTGAGGATGCGAGCCTTATTTTTATCATTGACCCTTTAGGTTTATTGGCTTTTATTTGATTAACAGGTTGCAGGTAGGAGGAAATGAACTTTACGTTTTTCTCTGTTTCAGGGTTTAGTCCCTCGGGCAAAACTTTTGCTAACCCTTGGAGGAACATTTTTCTTGGGATTTTGGCCGTTGATCCTTGTAACTGTGGGATTCTTTTCTGCTCTGTACTTTGTAAGCTCTCTATCTTGTCCTTTCATTTTATCTCCTCATCCACTTGCTGAATATTAGTTGCATTTACAGAAGTTTTACATCCATTTCAAGTTGCTTTTCACTACGAATCACAAAATGTTTGGTCAATTGTATCCGGAATTTGGCTGTTTTCTCCCGTCTGACTTGGTACAAGTGTTGTGCCTATATTTCCAAGTTTTGTTAATCTGGCTAGGCATTACTAATCATGTGATTGTTTCATTTCATTTTTAAGAACAAATAAAAAAGAAAGACATATGGTTTCATAATAGCATTTCCTGGCATTAATTTTTGCCATTTTTCACAGAACATTCGCACATATGGCTGCTTGCTACTGATGCATGATTTTGGAGCATTATGTAACCTATTAAATTGTATTAATTAAACAGAATTAAGTTTCCTTTTCACTTACGAAAACTAGATATTGACCAATTTCCACTTTTCTTGGCCAGTACTTTGGAGCGTCCTTTGTCCATGATGCAAGCAATTCTCCAATGACACCACCCCAATACGTTGATCCCTATGCCCTTCTGGAAGATGAAAGGATATCTCAAATTGCCCCTCATGTAAATTGATGCCACATTTTTTTTTATATTACAAACACCAGATTCTTAAACTTAAATTATAGATCTTTGTAGCAATATTTTCCTTGCATTTGCTAATTCCATCACTGTAGATCTAAATGAATAATATATTTTGTTTTTTAATTAAAAAAATCTCTTAAAACTTAGGTAAGTTAGATCGAACCAGAAAAAGTGTAAAATAGTACTAGTAGTGGTACTACTACTACTAATAATAATACTAATAATAACAAAAAGAACATGAAAAAGGAAAAAGCTTCATTTGAATTGAATATTTATTATTAATTGATTATTTGGAGATGGCTAATAGGAAATACTTGTAGAGAATTTAAATGATAACAAACAGTATCCACGTTGCTTGCTTGCTTTCACTTTGCTTTTTCGTTGCCACGGATATAAGAATGGATGCAAAATTATGGAAGCCGTGTTGCCACATAGGCTGGGACGTTATTACCTGACTCTGTTTATTTTAATTAAGCTATATTTGGTTACTGTTATTCTTCTCTTTGTTAATTAGTACATACATGTATGTCATCTGCAAACATCCCACGAGCTTCTGGTGGCTTACCTCCACGTGAAAAGGGATTTGAGACGTCATATCATACCTGTATAGATTTGTTCATTATGGACCTAGACCTTCAGACTAGGCCATCACAAAACTGAAAACTGATGTAGGTGATTCTAATAGAAAGAAGCAAATAAGCCATCCATTTGAAGAGAAATGGCAAACGTTGAGTCTGTGAGCACATGATTCATTTATTTATTTTGGAAGGATATGATGAGATCACTATATAATCCTGGTTCTGGGAAAGTTGTAAATATTACAAGACTATAGTTCCTTTTCTCAAGTAAAGCCATACCTCTTTTTGCCAAAAATATTTGGCAGGTACTAGTAACCATCTTACAACTCAGTTTGAGTATCTAATTTTCCACTGTCCTAAGATACACTTACCAAACTAAGTGTTTTTGAGGTTGATTCCAACTTTTCATCTTTTAGTGACCTTATTACTTTTGTCTTTGTATTAATTCATGGTTAATGTTCCTTAAATTTACATGCAAATTAGGTACATATGTGACATAAGGTTGCATAAGAAACCAGCTTACTACCAACGCAGCACAACCCTGTGGGCTATATATCATTAATGCCGTGCTTCAATATATGAGCAATCTTAACTGTTGCCCATCTCTGCATGTCATCTTTCGCATTTGTCTGAGAGAATAAGAACACAAAAACCATAAAGTGAACATGGCTTCAGAGCTGCACAAGGGAAACTTTGCAATAGAAACTGCCTTGTCCGACTCCAAGTTTGATGACGACGGTCGTCCGAAACGAACCGGTACTCATTTTTCTCTTCTTTAGACACATAATTCTCTCAGTTTCTTCTTCTTTCCACTCTTCCAAAAAAATATGGATTTGCACATGCAGTGGTGGATCCAGAATTTTGGTTTAGTGGGGGTCAAAATGAACAAATAACAAACTTGAGAAGGTGATAACATAAAATCTATTAATAACGAACATACGTTATTTATAAACGAATTTGTACGTGTGGTGGCAGTCGTAGATCTAGGATTTTGGTACAATGGGGGTTAGAATGAAGATATAACAAACTTGAGACTGCCACAATATAAAACCTGTAAATTTGATAGGACTGTTGTGTACATGGTAAAATAAGGACGTCCTCGCTTGGAGCAGAATTGTTATTTTATTTATTTTTGAAAACACTGATCTTACTGTGGTTTCATTTTTTAAATGGTTTTTGAAGGAACTTTGATGACTGCAAGTGCACATATCATAACAGCAGTAATTGGATCAGGAGTACTGTCTCTTGCATGGGCCATAGCTCAATTGGGCTGGATTGCGGGGCCCATTGCTCTGATGATCTTCAGCTTCATTACTGGGTTCACTTCAAGCCTTCTTGCTGACTGCTACAGATGCTCTACTACTGGAAGAAGAAACTATACTTACATAGAGATTGTAAAATCCAATTTAGGTACCAGTATGTAATGTTATTTTTGGGGGAAAAAAATTCTTAAATGGTTAAAAAAAAAAGAAAGAAAGCAAATTTCTTAAATGGGGTCTCTTTGAAGACTTCAGTTTCTAATTGTGTCTCTTTTCATAGGAGAAATGAAGGGTAAACTTTGCGGATTAGCACAATATGCCAATCTTGTTGGAACAACTATTGGATACACAATCACTGCTTCTCTAAGCATTGTGTAAGCTATCTAAAATTTTTATTTTTTTAACTTTTTTTTAGTCTTTATGTGAGTGGGATTCGAATTCTATATCTTTAAAAAAACTGTGCAAACATGTCTGAGTTAGAAAAAGAAAATAGATATTTAGGTTGTGCTGTAGTAGGAAATCTTCTAATTAGGTAAAAATATTGTCAGATTTTAGGCGTATAATGTATTGTTTTGAAGCTCATGATCAAAAAAGCAATCTTTGTTGCTATGTTAAAATGTCTATCAAAATTTAGCCAAATTTTATCATTTAAAACGATTTAGAGTCGTGGCATTTAAGGTTAAAATATCAGAGGGAGCAGAATATTTTTCGTATCATTAATCACAATTTTGCCATTGATAACATTTTAATCTTTTGTTTTTCACTTGTCACGGTCACTAATAATTTTGTATTTAATAAGCAGGGCCATCAAAAGATCAAATTGCTTTCAGAAGGAAGGCCACGATGCTGGGTGTCACACATCAAACAATATGTACATGATCAGCTTTGCGATTGCAGAGATTATATTAAGCCAAATACCAAATTTTCATGAGCTTTCAGGCCTTTCCATTCTAGCTGCTGTAATGTCTTTTGCTTACTCTTCAATAGGCCTTGGCCTCGCCATAGCAAAAATGACCGGTCAGTAACAACGCGAAATATTGCAATTAATATGGGTATTTTTCTTAACATATTGATCTTAGAATACAGATTACCATCGTTACAGTTTAATGTAATATTCTTTTACCATATAGAAAGGGGAAATCATGTCACTACAAGCTTAACCGGAGTAGCCATTGGAGTGGATGTGACAAGCACGGAGAAGATTTGGAGCAGTTTACAGGCCATTGGAAACATTGCTTTTGCATATGCTTACTCCATTGTCCTTGTTGAGATTCAGGCAATTCCATATGCTCACAAGCTATTACACGATGAATCCTGTTGACAAGAAAGAATTCAGTGATCAAATTATATGGCTTGCTTTCAGGATACACTAAGATCAAGTCCCCCGGAGAACAAAGTGATGAAGAGAGCTAGCCTTGTGGGAGTGTCGATCACCACAATATTCTACATGCTGTGTGGAACTTTGGGATATGCAGCATTCGGAAACAAAGCTCCAGGCAACTTTTTAACTGGGTTTGGATTTTACGAGCCCTTTTGGCTTGTTGACTTCGCCAATATGTGCATTGTTGTTCATCTTGTGGGAGCTTACCAGGTGACTTGAAGTAATAATAGCTTAATCTGAGTTGAGTGGAGGTTTTGTGTAATGTTTGAATCCCATAAGTTATTTGTGTAGGTATTCTGCCAGCCAATATTCACCAGTGTGGAGAATTGGTGCTGCCACAAATGGCCAGAGAGTGGATTCGTGACAAAAGGGCATCCTATTACCTTTCCATCTTGTGGTGTTTGCTATGTAAATATGTTCCGGGTGATTTGGAGAACAGTTTATGTAATCTTAACGGCTGTGATAGCGATGTTATTTCCATTTTTCAATAGTGTTATTGGCCTGCTTGGAGCAATCGCATTCTGGCCATTGTCAGTTTATTTTCCGGTTGAGATGTACATTTCACGGGCGAAGATTCGCAAGTTTTCGGTCACCTGGATGTGGTTACAAGTTCTGAGCTGCACTTGCTTGATCGTAACGCTTCTTGCTGCTGCTGGTTCCATTCAAGGCCTCGTTAAGGATCTCCAGACGTACAAACCTTTTAGTTCAGCTTCTTAGTCTCACTCGCCTTCTCTTGCTTCATGTTCCCTTTTTCTAAAGAAAATGATCAAAGCAAACTTTTTATGCAATGGTTCTAGTCATTATATATAAAAACTTTAGGCTCAGCAGTGAGACAATCATTAGAGATGATATTTGTTAATAAATTTTTATCCGTGAAGGACATGGCCTGGTATGGTAGTCATTGGCAAAAGGTAAACTTTGAGGCATTCGATTCCTTCAGGACTAGATCTCTCTTGAAAATCAATCACCTTTATTTGATGTAATATCTGCAAATCTCTCTCGAAAATCAATTATCTTTATTTGACGTAAATATCCGAGCAATATTAGACAAACCCCCAAAGCTATGTTGTAAATTGAGATAAGATAAACCAATCAAAATCAAAGAACAGTCAAATATTATACATGAACATATAGAAACTTGATAAGCATTACAAATTTCAACAAGCTTTGAAATTGAGCGCATATCAAAGTGAGGAATAAGGTTTTCAACACAAAATACGGGCACAAAGCGTCACTACAGCACAAGACATCATATTAAAACACACAGATAATTGCACACACTTAGATCCCTTAGTCCTCCTCACCATATTCATCCAGCACAAGACATCATATTAAAACACACAGATAATTGCACACACTTAGATCCCTTAGTCCTCCTCACCATATTCATCCTCACCCTCGGCAGACTCTGCACCCACCTCCTCATAATCCTTCTCAAGGGCAGCAAGATCCTCACGAGCCTCAGAGAACTCTCCTTCTTCCATACCCTCGCCAACATACCAGTGGACAAAAGCACGCTTTGCATACATAAGATCAAACTTGTGGTCAATGCGAGAGAACACCTCTGCCACACTGGTGGAGTTGGAGATCATGCAAACAGCCCTCTGCACCTTGGCAAGGTCACCACCAGGAACAACAGTTGGTGGCTGGTAGTTGATACCACACTTGAACCCAGTGGGGCACCAGTCAACGAATTGGATTGTACGCTTGGTCTTGATGGTAGCAACAGCTGCATTGACATCCTTGGGCACAACATCACCACGGTACATGAGGCAGCAAGCCATGTACTTGCCATGACGAGGATCACATTTGGCCATCATAGACGAGGGCTCAAAGGCACTGTTGGTGATCTCAGCAACTGAGAGTTGTTCATGGTAGGCCTTCTCAGCTGAGATGACTGGTGCATAGGAGGAAAGCATGAAGTGGATTCTTGGGTATGGGACCAAGTTGGTTTGGAATTCAGTCACATCCACATTCAAAGCACCATCAAACCTCAGTGAGGCAGTCAACGAAGAAATTACCTGAAATTCAATGCACCCATTAGAGAACCAAACTCAATTCATGATTTAAAATCAACACCAATGCAATAGCTTGGGGTGTTACCTGAGAAACAAGTCTATTGAGGTTAGTGTAGGTAGGACGTTCAATGTCAAGGGAGCGCCTGCAGATGTCATAAATGGCCTCATTGTCGAGAAGAACAGCCACATCAGTATGCTCCAACAGGGAGTGGGTTGAGAGGACACTGTTGTAAGGCTCAACAACAGATGTGGAGACCTGAGGAGATGGGTAGACAGTGAAGCCCAACTTTGACTTCTTTCCATAGTCAACGGACAACCTCTCCAGAAGAAGAGACCCAAGACCAGAGCCAGTTCCCCCACCAACAGCATTGAAAACAAGGAATCCCTGGAGACCAGTGCAGTTATCAGCCAGCTTCCTGATGCGGTCAAGGCAGAGATCAACAATCTCCTTACCAACTGAAACAACACACAACCAAACCATAAGACAAAAAAACTTCCAAGCAAAATTTCATGCATTCTCCTAATATCATTACTCTAGAGCACTTCTAAACTAAACCATTGTGCTCTTTTGATGAACAAACCCTAAAAATAATGAATTGAATAAAATAGGAAAGTAGACGTAATTACTGGTGTAGTGGCCACGGGCGAAGTTGTTGGCAGCGTCTTCCTTGCCACTGATGAGCTGCTCAGGGTGGAAGAGCTGGCGGTAAGTTCCGGTCCTCACTTCATCAATGACAGTGGGCTCAAGATCAACAAAGACAGCACGAGGCACGTGCTTCCCTGCACCAGTTTCACTGAAAAAGGTGTTGAAAGCATCGTCGCCACCTCCGACTGTCTTATCACTTGGCATTTGGCCATCAGGCTGTTCAAAATACAAAACCGACACTCAGATCTACAACATTTTATTACAAAGCAAACACCGATCGAGCGTTTATCACACCAAAATTTCATCGCTTAGACTCTAAATTCGAATAAAAACCACTTCCTTCACAGATCTGATGAAATGAGATGCTAAACATCACAGATTTATCAATTTAAAGTTAAAATGACTCCGAGTAACTTCGATCTGATAGAAGATCTAACATAAACTACAGATCTGAAAAAATTCAAAAGAAATGAAGCTAAGAGAGTACAGATCTAAAGTAAAAGAACCTGTACAGACCTGAATGCCGTGCTCGAGGCAGTAGAGTTCCCAGCAGGCATTTCCGACCTGGATACCGGCCTGACCGATATGGATTGAAATGCACTCTCTCATTTTCGCTGATTAAGAAAAGAAAAAACGACGACGTACACAGCCAAAAGAAGAAGTAATTGAATCTAAGCGAAGGCGTTTATTAAGACGCCTTCTTGTGAAATTGGATGGATTATGGATGGTGTGGACGAGGATATATACACATATATAACCGGAGAGTGAGGTATTTGGTGTGGCTTAACTTGGGATTGGTTAACGGACGGCAATGACTGATGACGTGGCGGTATTTGATTGGAACAGGTAACCATGGTTTGGTTTTTCCTTTTTTTATAGTTTTTGAATTTTAAATTTTGCCGCTCGGCTGGGCCAGCAGTGATGGAGAGTAGTGAGCGGTCGAGCTGTTTGGGGAGCGGAGTGTTGATAACCCGTTTACGGGTTGGGATAATCCTAGCAGAGGACAAAATCAAATTCCGTGGTGATTTTTTACGCTATTGCATTTTTTTATGGTGCGTTTACTTATCAATAATGCTGGAATCGGAATGAATTGAAATTAAAATGATGCTGCGTTTACTAAACAGCAATCGGAATGGGTTGAAATCGGAATGAATTAGAATCGGAATGAGAAATAGGAATCAGAATAAATTATTTACTTAAGTTATTGGAATCGGAATCGGAATGAATCAATTCTCATTGATGTGTTTACTTTATGCTGGAATCGGAATGGATTGTTTCAAATTACTAAAATACCCCTTGTTGCTTATAATGATAAAATATGTTAACAAAATTAATAAATTAATAAAATATTATTATAAGGATAATAATAATAATTAATAATAATAATAATAATTAATAAAATAATAATATTATTATTATTATTCATAATAATAATAATAATAATTAATAAAATAATATTATTATTATTATTATTCATAATAATAATAATAATAATTATTATTCATAATAATTATTATTATTATAAAATTAATAATTTATAGTAATATATTATTGTTCTTTGTTAAAAATAATAATAATTATTATTTTATTGTTAATAAAAATAATATTAAAACTACTAATAATAATAACAACAATTATAATTTTTTTATTGATATAAATAACTATTATTAATTATATAATTTTAAAATTGATTGTTTTATTATTAATAATGAATCATAATAACAATATTGTTGTTGTTATTATTATTATTAATTAAATAATTTTTTATTATTATTACAAAATTTGTGTGATCCAAAATCAAATTTTGCATTAGTAACGGCAACTTTTCCAGCAAGTTGTCATCCATCCAATTTTGCATTAGTAATAATTCTTAACACAACATATATTCCACCAACACTTACCAACATAAAAATCCAAAATAAATCACATAAAATCCCACCAACACAAAATGCATATTTACATCCAAAATAATTCTTAACACAACATATATTCCACCAACACTTACCAACATAAAAATCCAAAATAAGTCACATAAAATCCCACCAACACAAAATGCATATTTACATCCAAAATAATTCTTAACACAACATATATTCCACCAACACTTACCAACATAAAAATCCAAAATAAATCACATAAAATCCCACCAACACAAAATGTATATTTAGATCTAAAATAATTCTTAACATGTGTTCCACCAACACATAAAGTCCCACCAACACATAAAGTCCCACCAACATAAAAATGCAAAATAAGTCACATAAAATCCCACCAACATAGTTGAATAAGTCATATATTTATAAGTTTAAAATCCCAAAAGCAACACAAATACAAAGCTTCAACATCATAACTAACATCGGACTACACCCCACGACGAAGCATTTGCAATGGAGATTGGCTTCCGACAGAGACAGATCACCACATGAAGACCAGGAAAGTACACCATCCATTCAACATCCATTCGTTTACAATATAGTTGCAGTCACCATTCGTCACATTAAAAAAAATTAATCATCAAAATAGTCATTAATCAAGCATTACATAAATTCTATATTTAATTTTTTGTTTGTGAATTAATCAAGCATAGCTCAAAATTTAATTCTATACTCAATTAATCTAAAACATAATTTAATCAACCAAGTCTCGGATAAACATATTAATAAATTTTTTTCGGTAGATATTAATTTTGTTCATATTAATCTTCAACTCATACTACAATTTGTGTGTGAAAAACATTATTCAACAATAAATCTAATAAAATAATCTAATAATTAAATAAATAATCATGTAATTAACTTAAAAAAAATTGATGAAGAACAGAATGAGAGGCAAAGACAGGGAAAAACTACGAATGGGAGGCAAATGATACTCGCAGTAGTGACGATAGTGACTGGAAGCTTCCGGTCGGCGGTGAACGGGAAGCAAAAACAGGGAGCAGTTGCGAACGGGAGGCAAATCCGGCAACGACAACACCCACGAGGAGATCCACGATCACGAGCCGGCGATCAAACCCCCAGCGACACGGACCAGCTGCGACGACGACTGCCGGGGACTCAGAACTGACGACGACGGCGTGTGTAATTGATTTCGGGTTATGGCAGCTTTGAAGAGAAGAATATCGATTTTTGGGTTCTAGGGATTTTGCATTTTTTTTTATTTTCAGTATTTATATTTTTAATTTAAATTAGGGTAATGTGGGAATTTTTGAATATGACTGGGGTAAAATAGGAAGTCCCGGGAATGGGAGATTGATTCCCACCTCCCCCTATGGGAATCAATCTCTCATTCTCCATTCCCAAATTATTGTAGGTCCCACCATTTCGATTCCGATTCCCGCTTCATTTTTGTGAAGTAAACGCGTCAATCATTTTGATTCCGGATTCCGATTCCCCAATCCGGTAAGTAAACGCACCATGAGTGGAATGAAAATAAGGAATGAGAATCAGAATAAGTTATTTACTTAAACTATAGGAATCAAAATCAGAATGAGTTAGAACTCCATTGATGTGTTTGCTTCTTCTAAGAATGGAAATCAGAATAAGTTAAGTTGTATTAAGTTACTAAAACACCCTTAGTTGTAAATAATAATAATAATCTCAAATAATAATAATAATAGTTGTCCTTTGGTATTAATGATAATAATAATAAATTTAATAATAACATTATAAATAAATAAATAATAGTAATAATTAATGATAATAATGAAATCAAATAACAACTACTACAACAAAAATAATGATAATAAGAAGAAAAAAATTATTGTTAATACAAGTAATAGTCGTAATAATAATAATAACAATAATAATAATAATTTTTTCCTCTTTTATTTTTTATTATTATTTTATTTCTCTTCGTTTTTTTTCCTTTCCTTTTTTTTTTCTTTCTCCCTCTTCTGCAATTTATTCATTACTTCTCCATTGTTAATTCCATCTTCTTCGCCAACATCATCATCATCACAAATATCTTATTCTTCCTCCTATCAATTTCATTTCTTCTTCTTCACCAACATCAAAATTCCGTTTCATCTTCATCATCATCATCAGCAGGTCGCGACGAACCGTAGCAGCAGTAGCAGCAAATCGCGACAAACCACAGCAGCAGCAGCAACAAATCGCGACAAACCGCAGCAGCAGATCGTGACGAGTTGCTCAGCCAGCGAGTGACGCGAGAGAAGAAGAGGAGAGAGAAACCAGCCGCTGAAGTCGGGTACCGGCAACGATAGAACCCACACCCACGACGAGACCAACGAACAACTGCCAACGATTTCAGATCCAACGACAGGGACAAGCTGCAACAACGACAATGGCCTGTGATTTCAGAACCGATGACTCACCGACCACGATCGCGGCATCCAGTTTCGAACAGGAAGAACACGGGTTACAGGGATTTTGCTTTTTTTTTTAATTTTTGGTATTTATATTTTTGATTTAAATGAGGGTAGTTTAGGAATATTTAAATATAAATGGGGTAAAATAAAAAGTCCCAGGAATGGGAGACTGATTCCCACCTCCCTCATGGGAATCAGTCTCTCATTCTCTATTCCCAAATAGTTATGGGCCCAACATTTTGATTTCGATTCCAGCTTTGTTTTTGTGAACTAAACGCGTCAATCATTCTGATTTCAGATTCCGATTGCCCAATCCGGAAAGTAAACGCAGCCTTACTTGTTTTTTTATTTTTTAATATTGATTACGCACCAGATTTACAATCAGATATACATAACTGAAACTTATGCATTACATTAAATTCTATAGAGTACATATCCAAACAAATGACCCTCACATAACTGGGACTTATGCATTACATTAAATTTGATAAAATACATACCCAGACAAACGACCTTCACAAAAGAGGGATACCCCCAACGACAAGGGAGAAAAGTTTTTATAAATATTTATCCCCCACAATACCTTTGTGTGTGAAGGCAGCAGCCCGACCACTAAGCCAATGGCCCAATGACGCATTCTTTTATTTGTTGATTCATCATCTATGGTAAAACAAGTCAACATAGTTATAGAGAATTCGGATAATACACATTAGCTACTGTTGTTATCCTTATTAAACAAAGGAGCAATAATAGTCATAAACTATTGTACAAATTGATGTGGCATAATAAAATTGGTTGAATTAATATCTCTTGACCCACATAATTTATTTATATTATTTTATATTTTCATTCAACCTATGAATTAATGACACATTAATTTGTATAAGATAAATTTGTACAAGAATTTATGCTCGTATCATCACTCTTAAACAAAATAACAACTTTGTAGTACATTTATAATAGAAAACTTTCTTATAAATCATATGATAATGTCACGTGTCTGTTATTATCGCTATCATAATTGATTAATCTTGAAATAAGAGTAATATGCGTACATATAGGCATGTGCCCATTCCACCCAAGAATTTAGCAAATTACATGATAATAATTACTGCTGATTACGGATGAATGTATGAGCAATTTTATTTTCTATTTGATAACAAATGCTACGCCATAGCATTACTACGTTCAGATTATGAATGGTCATTAGTTATGCGCACGGTCAATACTCCTAAATCAAAATAACTTCCTGCGTAACATACATGTCAGTATCACGAAGGACACTGATCATTTCTACTTCCTGATCTCGATTTTCCTGAAGCAAAAGCAGAATATCACCACTGAATTATCTCTTCTTATTTCACCAGTGATGTGTATGCCTTCAGTCGCAGCTAAATTTGCTCTTCCACCATATGCAGCCATTTTAAATCATATCTATAATTCGCGTACAGTTTTGTAATGGGCTTGAACTGATCCTGTAGCATTGAAACAGCGACGATTCCCATAACATGCAGTTACCTCATTTTGTATGCTGCGGCCAAGTAAAATTAAGATCGAGAACAATAGAAACATAACACAAACAAGGAACAAAATGAGGCTAATCATGCTCTTCCCAGCTTAGGAAATGAAATGTGCAAAATTCATGACTATCTGATTGACATGAAAACCTAGCTAAATGAACATACAAGAATATCCAAGTGTTTTGGGGGAAATTACATGTTTTTTTTAATCTGACGTGTTAATTTATAGAAGGGACTGCCGTCCTCTTGTGCAGAACTAACCATTTCCATTCTCTATTTCCAGTGCTCTTCTGGGTATCACATGAAAGAGTATGCTCTGGATCTTCAAGCAGGAAGTCATCCTCCAACTCATACATTATTGTCAATTGTCACTACAGTTACTGCATAAAAATGGGAACTTTCTTCATGTCTTCCTTTTTGGGCATTCATCCCGCTGAGGTTGCTCTTATTCCCGGTTTGGCACTACTCTCTACACTTTCTCTTCTAAAAATGAAAATATCAAGCAGCAGGCTGTGCGCCTCTCCATGCAGGATTCTCATCATCCAGATCATCCACCCTATGAGTGCGGCTTTCTTGTAAATAACTTACTCCAGTCCAAACACCACGTATAAGTAAGATGCTGACAAAGACTACAGTTCCAAGGGTGCAAACCACCTGGATTTAATGTTAAAAAATTAAGAACAGAAAATGAGAGAAAAAATTGTAATAATGCAATTAGCTTCTAAGTTAACTTTGCATCTCAAAAAGTAGAACATTTCATAAACACAAACATGTTTTTGATAGACTTTCAGATGACCAAACAAGTAGCAACCACCCATACTACAAGCTCAAGAGATGCATGCTTAAAAAGCTGACAAATGATCAGTGCTCTATACGGTAAACTTGTAAGCCAATTCTGAACACGGTTGCATTTGCATACAAAAACTTGAGGCTGGGCTAAATGTCATGGTATGCACAGAAAAGCCCCAGAAAGTACTTGATTAAGGCTTTCCAATTATTGATGAACATGCAGTGGACAAAGAATTCAAGTTTTCTTACTGTTCCTCAGCTATCCATTAAGTGCATATCATGTGTGGCAACACTGTAATGAACACAACAGAGAAAATGCATCCATAGCTCCATCTTAATAGTTGCCTTTTGCTTTCTGAACTAGGGCTCATGCAAAGACTGGAAAGTATGGTGAAAGAGCCAAGTCCAGTAACAAAACAAATTCTACCAACTTTAAAAAGCCAAGGATAATTCTACAAAACCAGGTTTCTGGAAACTTAATTATCAAGACATGATTAAAAACTCAAAGTTTCAACTACTTAGGTCAAACTGTATTGGTACAGACAAAGACGACCAAGCGTCCCTATTCTGATTCCGTTCCCCACATGACTTTAGAAAATGTACAATAAGCTATCAAGGTACCTGTCCATCCTAGAAGTTTAAATTCATAGGCCAATGTACAACAACAAGTAGGTACCATCTGATTCTTATTAATCAAAGATTGTGCTTGCTTGGGATCTAGAGGTGGAAATGGAAGACTCTGGTGAATGTGGATTCTCTCTCTTAATTCTCTGAAGAAGACAACTCCCAGTTTCATTTACTTCTAGCCCAATGACCAAATACTATTCTGTCAAAGACAGCCACACTCTTCTAATACTATAGAAGAATTTCACAAGATTACTACCAAGTCTTTGCAAGCAAATAAGACCTACATGTTCCCAACACTATCTTTACCCCAAACATCCCCAGTATCTCTATAAACAACACAGGGAGAGTAAAAATCAAGCACCAACATGTTATCAGTAACTTCTCTAATGATTAAAACAATGATTTCAACAAATCTCAATCATTAGGCATTAATAAGAAGTAAATTTAATAGAATAATAATAATAACTTTACCTCAAGAAATGCCTTCAGCACCCACAAAAACGCCAGAATTAGAACGCCATTAACAGAAAATCCCACCTGAATTCCACAAGCACTATTAATATTTAATACCTCAAAACAAATGAAATAATTAAAAAAAATTAAATAAAAAGTCAAATAATCATTTACCAGATTTTTGGAGATTGATTGAGGCAAAACGGAGCGTACAGCCTTTCTAGCTTTCCTAGAAACCTTCTTAAACACGTTTTCAACGAATTTAACTAACAGATCCAGGCTCCTATCTTCTTCCTCCTCTTCATCATCTTCATCGTCATCGTAATCATCAAACTCTCGAGCAATCGCATGGTTCCAGTTCCGTGGATCTTCCACAAAATTATCATTTACCTAGAGGCAATTGTTAATTAATAAATGAATTAAGCTCAAAATCGGAAATGCAAAAACGGCGCCGATTTAGAAACGGAGAAAAGAGTGGGAAAGAAAACGAACCTGAGAGAAATTGGATGATCTTCTAGAAGCTCGAAGAGGATAAATTTTTTGAAATGGGTGGAATTTGGGAAAATTATGAAAATGAAGTTGTGGTTTTGAAGGAGAGAGGAAGAGAGGTGATAGGGTGACTGCGAATGACATCGCGGTGACTGTCGGAATCGGGTAATGATTTTTTCTGGGACCAAGACATGGATCGCAGGTTGTAGTTTTGGAGTCCGTAAGCTTTGTGCTGTGACGGCGAACCGAACAAGTATGGTGGTTGTCTGCTGGCGCTGGGAGAGGAGCGGATACTATGACTGCAAAATGAATGGAGTTTTGGTGCAACAGCCTTGTTGGGTGCCACGTTTCACATTGGGTATTTCGATTTTTCCATTAAGATTTTGTCGTAAACATGAAAGAAAATAGAAATGGCATCGCTTTCATCTATTCATCAAGGAAATGATGTCTCATACAATTTTTAATCATTTAGGGTGATATTAAATTGTATTATATTGTATTGTATTGTATTATTTTAAAATAGATATATTATATTATATTAATATTATATTATAATAATTTTGTATAATATTTGGTATTATATTGTACTGTATTAATTTTTTTGTGATTATTTTAAATTATATATTTAGAAAATAATATTTATTAGTACTTCGAAAAATACTAAATATAGAAGTCTTGAATTTTAAAAATTAAATTTTTTTTTGTATAAATGATAAAGTACCATGATCTTTCATAAAGATCGAAACTTATAGCTAGAAGCATAATATTTATTTTCAGTATTTTCTAAATATAATAACCTGTGAAAAAAAATGAAGCAAATAATCTTTAAATAATATAACGACATAAATAAATAGTTAAAGCCTATAAAATTAGTCCAACAGTCATCTTAGAATGATAAAATAAAAGTTTATATATACCACAAAATAACAAAGTGATATAATTGCTGTAACATATTCACTAACAGAATGAATTGTGCTAAATAATTCAAGTAAGAATCTTATAGTATATGTAATAATATTTTACATCATTATTTATATTATTATTAATTTTAAATTAATATTATTCAAATTTATTTATATTTAAATATAATTATTTGTTATATTAAATTATTTAAAAATAATTAATTTTTATATATTAATTATTGTAATATAATTAAATAATGTAATATTATATTATATTATAATTTTATTATTAACCTATTAAATATTAATCAACTTATATATTAATTATCATAATATAATTAAATAATACATTATTTAGTTATATTTTCATATAATAAAAATTAAAATGTAATATAATATTATTGAATGATAAATTATAAATTAATTAATTTTTATTAAGAATTATAATGTAAAAATAAAAAATTAAAATCTAATATTGTATATTATTATATTAAATTTAAAAAATTATAATTATTATAAAGTAAAAAATAAATAAATAAATAAACAAATAGCTAATGGGCCACAGGACTGTGCTGCAGCTAATGCAATGGCCGATGAGGACTAATGAGGAGTGCCGAAAACCTCCTGAATAGTTGTTTTAGCACATAAGTGATGCATTATATGCATTTTACTCTAGAGTAGAACTTATCACCTAGTTGACGTGTCAGAAAGCCTAAAGTGAGTCCTGTACGAGAATTTTATTCAAGGTTGAAGTTGAAGATACCATATCAAGTGATGAGGAGACACGAGAGAAAGCTTCAGAGGAAGGTGGCTGGACAACGAAATATTTTGGAGCTGGGAAACAAAAAATGATGCATTTAGATGCTGGAAAAAGATTAGGGTTCAGGTGCGCACGAAATTGAAGAGCTTGGAAGAAATTCCAAAACTATGCTTCCAATTGAACTTTTTTTGTTTATAGACTCTTAATATGTTTTGATAAAATAGCCATTTTATATTTAAATTGTGGAATTATTTAACTTTTTTTCCCCCTTGCTTTTGATAATTGTTATATATATTATCTCGTTTTCCATTTCTTTTTTCCAGGTCCTCATATCACCTGATTGACTTGATTCAGACTTTCTTACGAAGAAGTTTGGTGCCTTTTAGGGACCAGGAGTGGTAGCTCATTGCTCTTGGGGAAATGCTTTTGCAAAATATTATTTTTCCTCGTATAGATTCTTTTGATTGTGGCTTAGACTATGAATATGTTTATGGTTATTATTATTATTATTAGCAGTTGCTAGAATTTGCGGATGGATAAGATTGAAATTATCGTTTTCTTTTAACTATTGGATTTTATATTACTTTCTGATTGGATCCCTAGTTCCAACTTTGTAAGCTTATTTAATTAAATTGTATTCAAGAGAGCATACACTTTACTAAAAATCCAACAAGCCAAGACCGGTCAGCTCATAACTTAGATAATGACATAATGTCATGTGTTAGCAAGCTAGTCTGTAAGCTTTTTTATCCCAGAAAATACTATTATTAAAGTCCAACGCAATTAAAAGCCCACTGAGATGTACAATCAACTCAACGTATTAAAGTTTAATATAATATAATTGAAACCCACAAGAACGTACAATTAACTCAATATCTCAAAATTTAACATAATTTAGGTCTAACATAATAATAAACTTCCACAGCTACTAAGAACGCTCAAATTCTTCCCCTTAGGATTAAAAAAACACACACACACACACACAATCCTATGTCCTTATATGATCTACAAAACAAATTCACTCAAACTCAAACTCACCCATGAGCCTCATATGACTAATATAAACTGCTCTCATATATTTACATAATCATTAATAATTCATGTTCATTTAGAAGAAATCCTTCTTTCGGAAACAAAGAGAAACTGAAATTGGTCATGTTTCTTGAAAAGATTTTTGGGATCAAAACCAAGCAGCAGGGGGTGAATCTTGTCACAAGAATTTTATTCAAGTTGAAGGTCTCATATCAAGTGATGGAGAGATACAAGAAAAAGCTTCAGCAGAAGGTGGCAAGAGAGAATAGAAACGCCACGAAATATTATGGAGATGGAAAACAAAACGATGCAGTGAAAGGCTACAAAAGAATTAGGGTTCTGTTCTTTTGCAGCCAAAACAGGCATTCTAAAGGTCCGTTTGGGAATGCAGTTTGGAGAGTCAATAGCGTTTTTCAAATCCCAAAAGCACTTTCTGGAACTTAAAAAATAAAAGAAGAAAATTAAAAGGAAAGCCCTAGTCAAATTCAAGCCCCGGTATTTGCTAAATCTAAAATCCTCTTAGGGCTGGTTTGGAAATACTGTAACTTTTAAAATAATTGTTAATAACTGTGTTGTAGAAATAATTAACTGTGAAGAGAATCAGTTAAGTGTTTGGTAAATTTTGTTTTCAAAAGTACTATGAGTTTTGAAAATAATTATATACGTTTAATAAATTTTACTGTTAAACTGCTGAGAGAAAATAAATGACTAAAATGTATATAATATAAGATAAAATTTACTTATATATATAAAAACATGTGCATATAATATTTTTAATTGTGTATTATAATAATTTTTACTAAAAATAAAATTTATAATATATTGATTTTACTTTTTTATTTTTTATCTTAAAACAATTGATAATTAAATTAATAACATAGTGAAATAAATTTAATAATAATTCAACCAACAAATTGACATTAATAAATTTATATTCATGAATTATAATAAAAATTATTAAAATATTTATTTTGTTTCCAATTTGAGTAAGGATAATTTTAGGTTTAGGAAATAATTTTAAGGATATTTATGGAATTGTATTAAAGGATAAAATTGATTCTTAAAATCTGAATCTAAAAGTTACTCCTCCTCTGCTTTTCAAAATCAGCTGTAGAAGGGTTTGATTTCAATAAAAGTGATTTTGATTTTTTTTTACCAAACACTAAAATTAGTTTTTAAATTTTCAAAATCACTTTTAGGTCTCCTAAAAGCAATCCCAAACGGACTCTTATAAAATTTTACTTTATTGCTTTATTGCTTTAGTTGTCTCTAATTAATTAAATGCAGTAACCGTTTTTTCTTGTACAATTATTATGAATTTAATTATTATTATCATGATTTAAAATATTGTGATTTATGAATTTAAATCAAAACTCTACTGGTATCTATAATTAAATAGTAATTGAAGCTCTCATTCATAATTTTAGTATGATACAGTCAGAATAATGAACTTCACTTAATACTGAAGAAAAAATAACTTAATACTGAAGAAAAAATATATTTTACCTCAAAACGGGGAGCAAAATAAATTTCTATTACAAGACTCGAGCGCATGCGCTCAATAATGGGATGCGAGCCCATTGGCTTTAAAGATAGTTATTGCAACAAAAGCTTTTCCCACAAAGAATCTTAAAACTGTACGGACGGATTATGCAAATCATGAGCCCTCTCTACAGAGAATTAACTTTAATTATTAGAATTCCTAATGAAACAAACAAAATCTTCGAAAATTACTAACACTTGCTCATCAGCCAGCTGATGATTCAGAACATTGGTGATTGACGGCCAGCAGGCCAGTTTCTTCTTCTCATATGCCAAATCATATACATAATTTTCCAACTTTCCCTTCTAAAACTTCCTCGGAATCCGAACTCTTCTTTACACTTCCGTCTCCACAACTCATCATCTTTTGCCAAATTCCGCAGCTCTGAGCAAACGCTTGCAGCTCTCGCAATATCGACGCCCATAAGAAGTTCTAAAATCTTGAGTTTGAGTTCAGCAGGGAGGCGCATGAAGCACGGAGGAGGAATCAAACCAAGCTTCAGCCGAAGGTCGATTAAGAGAGGATAAACCAGGGCATCACTCACAAGTCTATGCAACTCAAAAACTTCATTTTCAGGATATTGATTGGATGAAGAACCACACATTCTAATCCTGGAGTCAATCATGTCAGAATTTACAAAAGCTAAATCTAGAGGAGGAACGAATCTGGTTGGATTCAAGCTTAGCTGATGAACTACAGGTTCTTTTTCGTACAAAGAACCTTCAATATTAAACGAATCTCCAGAATCCTGAAACTTTAAAACCACTGTTTCTATTTTAGTAAAATTACTGAAATCAAAAGCCTCAGGGAGAGTGTATTTTACTTGTGTGGGATTTGGTAGTTGAGAGCCGTCGATCTTTTTCTTTGATTCAGGAACAAAGCAAACAAAACCTGACTGCAACATTAGAGCATGAACTGCAAAACTCAGGATCCCGGAATCGTCATGGTCGGCCAAACCACCCGCTTCTTCGAAAACCCTTTTGAGGAAAGACACGAGGGGCAACTCCGGTTGCGTAATTGGTGCAATATCGTCTGCCTCCGCCATTGTTGCTGTTGTTGATTCATCTTCCGATGATTCTGAAACTTCAGAATCCGTGTCAGAAGAAGTTAAGTTTTGTTCTTCCGGGAAATGATTTTCGTTCATCGTGACTATGAAGTTTTTGTGAAACCGATTAAATAATCGAGTTATATTGTAAAGGAATCCGGAGGGTTAATGGCTTTTGGGGGTTTTTGACCTTTTTTTAAATATAAACTGGAAGACTAGGAGTATTCGTGATCTCCAAGAAAAACACACATTTCATTTGCGTGGTCAACACGTTTTGTGGGGGGCAAAAAGGGAAAAGGAGCTCTCAGATGCACGGGATTGGATCTTTGAAAAGAAGAAGACAATTTTGCTTCCCCTGCTTTAAAGTAGAAGAGTCAAGAGATTTGTCTTTGTCCAATAGCACACTTGGTAATACTGGAATTACAGTCTCGCCCAACCTAATTTAGAATTTCTTCCTCGACTCCGGAACCACTCAATAATTTAGTATTAAACCAAATATTCAGATTGTGATATGATGAAGTCAGAAGAAGATGCCAGAATAAAAAATACAAAAACTGCATCCCGAGATTATTTCTTTGACACTTAAGCTCCTCTACACGCGTTCGTTTCAACAACTACCATCTGCGGACAAATTCCGCAGCTCTGAACAAACACTTGCCGCCTTCACAATGTCATGGCCATTGAGTAACTGCAGAATCTTGAATCGTGAGTCTTGTACATAAGGCATGCCAGAGCAGTAACGTCGTGAGTCTTGTACATTCCGGCTGTGGCGTTGAAGTCGTTTTGAAATAATAGAAGGAGAACGAGATTTCGGTATACATTAATTGAGGATACAGAGGAATCCTAGGTTTTCATGCCTTCTAGGGTTTCAGTAGAATCAAGAACTCTGTGGGAAAAGTCTTATTTTCACCCTATGTTTCTCTCTCTTAGATTTAAAGAGCATTTTGTTAAATCTTGGGAAACATTTAACAAGCATTCTGCTTGCCTGTTCGGAGTAGAAAAACGGAGAACGGGAATTTTTTTTGCTTCCCATATTTTTCACCCCAATCCGAATGGAGAGTTTCTTCCCCCTTATCCTGAAAATCTAGGGGATCGACTCGTGCTCCCCAGTCAAAGTATGGCTTGAAGCCCCAAAAGATCCGATAGTTGAGTTAAAATAAAGTTAATAGGTCATAGTTTTCAAGGTCTAATGTTGCGGGATGATTACAATGAAAATGAAATATCAATTGTTAAGAATTTCTTTTCTTTTAGGAGAGGTGATAGCACATAATGCCAGACTCAAACAAACACGCCACATAAAATGCTTGTGACGAATTGAATGCATTAGGTCAGCCTCTGTAAGAGACTAAGAATAACTTCCTCTTCAGATAAAAGAGAGGCTCTTGAATCTATAGACGATCAAGGCTGACTATCAAAATTCCAATTATTGCTATAGCTTAGCATAGAAGTACCCGCAGAGACTTTCAAATCATTTAGATATAAAATCCAAGTAGCATATTGTTAATAAGAGAATTGCCATGCATCATCTATAATCAAATTTGCACCAGATTCAAACAAAATCAAAGTAACTAATATGTCAAAGAAAAGCCTCAAAAAGACATTAAAAAAATAAAAAAAACATAATCATATTGCTCATGCCGCATAGCACTTCATTCTGGCATAAGACACACTACTCATATATACATAGATTATTTAACATAGATACATAACATCTGCTTATACATAGATTATTTAACATAGATATTTAACATCTGCTTAAGATACCTCCAACAAATCTTGATTTCATCACTCTGTGCCAACCCAGTGGATCTTCAAGTCCCTCCTAAGTTACAGTTAGGAGCAAAATTCCGCCGTCGAATGCAGGGAGGAAACACTTGACGGTGCTGTCCTGGAGGAAAAGGTGGAAAGTGGATATTAGGGTACCGGTCATAATCACCACCTTGTATGAGAGAATTTCCACCAAATGGAGCAGGAGGATCTCTTATAATTGGAACATAAGGCCTGGTATAAGGAAACCAGGGTGCTTGTGTGATTGCCCTCTTTCTTTTCCTGTTGTACTCCCAATTAAAAACAAACCTTTCTTTCCAATTGGTTTTTCCTTGTACATCTGCTGGACCTCCGAACTCCTCCACAAATTTTTGCCTCCATAATTCATTATTCGAAGCCAAATATCGCATATCCCTAGAAACACATTCCATTTTTGCAACATCAACACCAGGAAGACACTCCAAAATCTTAAGCTTCAGCTCCGTTGGGAGATGCATCCAACAAGCTGGAAGACACAAGCCAGCCTTATCACAAAGATCAATCAATAATTGTAATGCAAGCCCATCCTTCACATTCTTCCAAAATTCAAACACTTCTTTTCCACAATCGAAACTCTTATACTCAAGCAAACTACAATTCTTATCAGAATTAGCCCACACTAAGCTAAGAATAGGTCCAAATTTATACGCATTTAAACACAGCTTATGCATTCCTGAATCACCCTTAGCCAAAGACCCGTAAATATTAACAAAATGTCCTAAAATTTGATACTTCAAAGCAACAGATTCAGTCACATCATTAGAACTATCATTCAATATCTCTGGCAAAGTATAAGACATTGAAACACCTTTCAACAGCATATGATCAGGCAAATCAAACTGGTCAATTCTCATACCCGTCTCAGAATCAAACCCAACAAAGCCAGACTCCAACAAAATCTCATGAACCGCAACAATTACAAGCCCATGAGGGCCAAGGCGATCTCCTAATTTTTCTCCCAGCACCCTCCTCAAGAAATATGGCTCAGGCATAACTATCGACCCTTCGTCAATTTCCATAGTATCAGTACTGGGGAACTCTAAAGTTTCTTTCTTTGACATGTGTTCTTTTGAATCAACACTGCTTACCTCGATTTTCTCAGATTCTTGAACTGGGTATTGTTGTTTGTCCAACATTGCATCTGGGATCCCACAATCTTGAGAAATAACAGCTTCTGCCGATTTGGATTCCTGCAAATTGAACCCAATTTCCACTGACTCTAGAACTGGGATTTCTTGTTTATCCAATTTCCCATCTGGGATTTCCTCATTATCTCGAGAACTACACGCTTTGTTCACACTTTGCGTTTCACTGTCTAGGGTTTGAGAAACAAAAGCAGAAGGATCACGAGAATAAAAGATAAGGTCACCAGCGGTGACACCTAGGGAGTGAAGGGATTCCTGCGGAGACGACGCGTGGAGTTCGTCCTTCCTGTTGAGAGAGAAGCGAAGAGAAGAAGGAGACGATGAAATTAATTGAGAGAGGGTTTCTTCGAGCTCGTGAACAGTGCATGAAAAGGGGACTTCGAGCCTTAGGGTCTCTTTGTCTTCAAGAGATCTCAGTCTCAGTTTCATGGTGCTGCTGATGCTGACAGTCAAGATTGAAGAACTGTTTTCTTTTTTCTTTTCCTTCCTTTTTTTTTTTTGGGGGAAGGGAATTTATCAAAGAAGGAAGCTGAAAGGGAATTTACTGTAAAAAATTTTGAGAACGAGTTTCGGGTTACACTGACTCAGCGCTGCTTGATTGCTCATTATATATAAAGAACTAAAGAAGCACGCTCAGCACCGCCTTACTTTTTAATTTATATGAAAGTGAATAACATCTGGAACCCTAAATTGTTGTACGATCGCAAGGAGGGATGTAGTTTGTAACTTACTCTCAGTCTGGTCCCTGTTTTTCACAATGGTTTCATGTCAAGTAATTGGAAGCTGCTTTCAAAAATTGAAATAACAAACAAAGCCCTTTATAAATGTTTCGAATATCCCTTCCAACTCCATTAACAACTATTTTCGGCAAAGAAAAAGAGATTTCCTTAGATTCATTCGACATGTTGAAAGTCTAGAGATGCATGAACTACAGTGGAAAAACAAAATATAAACAGTGATATATGAGTAGCCCATCTACAATTAGCCTCTGAAGAATGGCTCGCCAAAGAATGAGCTGTTGAATGTCCCTCCTCCGTTAGGGAAAAGAGTGAGGAAACAAATGAGGCCCAGGACGATTCCCCAAGCATACCTGTTATCTCCCAATGGGGTGATCTCATCCTTTGCTGGTATTTCTTCTCCACCGCGAAAGAAGGTAGAGAATAGACCCCAAGCCAAGCACAGGACACTTCCACTGAGGCCACCAATGCCAAGCAAAAGTGATGTGGCAAAAGATAACAAGTTAGCAGTGTTTCTCCCGAACATTGCTTGAGCAATGCGGCCGCCTTCTAGTCTGCCACATGGTAACAAGTTTAATGAAGTGACCACCATTCCTGCAGAAGAAAGAAGCAATTAAGGCCATCTCAACAGATGATTGCAAAACAGTCACTACATACAGGACTAGAGCATTGGCAAGTCTGATCTCAGAGCGACGTAAATGCTATCATACGCAATCACAGTAAGAGGCCAAGAAACTCACCTAAAAGACCAGCAAAAGCAAGCGGATCACAAGGAACTCCGACTCCTTCCACAGCATAAGGCAATACATTTCCAAGGTCATCTGTATAAGGTCCAATAACATACTGGATAAACGAAAGTAAGGGATTGTTGTAGAAGAACTGTGGTCTTATAAACCTGCAAAGAAAGAGCAAGAATAAGCTGTCATAACCAGGTAAAAACATTTAGGGTCATTATCTATGTCCAACATTTAGTAATCAATTTTTGAGTTCCTCTTTCTTTATTTTTCAGAATAGAAAAATGTTAAGAAGAAAACAGTAGAAAACCTACAGTGCATTATCACCACCGTTAAAGCTGCCATCAGCAACAAAAGCAGCAACAGCAAGTGCTAGTGACGTCAAATATGCAGTAGCTGTGCGTGCCACGGGAATATCAAACAGAGCCCTCTTATTTGGAAGCAGCGACTCATAATTGTTCATCACTCCTAAGCACCCAGTCCAATTAGATGGGACGAGAAAAGACGGACTTAACTTAACTCCATAACGAGCTGCTGTTAACCTTGTGGAAATCTGCAATACACAAACAATACAGCGCTCAGTGCAATTTACTTGAAGGAGGCTGGCTTAGCAGAATGCATCTGTTAAAATAGACAAAATTTACCAGATCCTTGCAGTTATGCGTACTTCAAAATTGACCTACGTATGCCTAATTGCTAAAGTACAGTTTTTTAGTATTCATCAATATGGTAACTGCAATGAGATTTTGCTCTTGAGATCATTTTGTTCAAGAATGAAAGCAAACACTTTCTTGAACATATCCTGGCAAGTGTGGATCAGAGGATGAATTCAAAGTTGTGCACACAAGCAAGAGTAAGCATACCTCAGAAACTCCCAAAATAGTAATCAAGCCTCCAAAGAGGGGCACAACATTAGCTAGGTAGTCATCAAATGTAGCATCAGGTTTAAGGAATAAGCCACTCATTATAGCTATCGTTCCAAATGTTGCAACACATAGGACAATCGCACTAACATAACCCCATGGGGTGCTCAGCTTAGTTAACTCAAACTGCAGATCCATTTCGGATTTTGGTTGCACCACACAAGCCTTCAAGAACAAGACATCGTAAATAATAAAGTCTCAAAAAACTTCTGTAACATACTACCCTAGAAAAATAAAATGCAATTGTAAAGAAGCGCATGGCAATCAGCGAGGAATTCTAGGTGGTATTACTTAAACAGTGGTCATGCACCATTTTTAAATTAGACAGAATATGGCATGAATACAATCTTGAGGATTTTAAGCCCAAAACTTTTAATTGTATGGGATATGCAACAAGGAATTAGGAAACGGCAGTCTATTTCAGCCTTATGTGAAGGATTACTCCTCCATATAAGCCAAATTATGGCTATAGAAATTTGGTATAGCTGATCTAATCAGTTGAATAGCAAAATGACCAGAAAAATTTTAAAGAATTCAATTAGAATGCCTTCTAAAATCTGACAACAGGACTTATGATTTATTCAAACATAATTATCAGGTCATCATCAAGTACCTGCTTTGTGATGTCATTTGTCTTCTCCTCCATGAACCACACAACCACATCCCTTCCTGCAGCTTCAGATAGCTTTTTTTCCAGTTTGGGAATGACCTCTTCAATTGGTTTCCTCAAATTCCCAATAAAGATACCTCCATCTCCAAATCTTCGAACATCCGTGGCAAAGAATGTATCAAACCCGAAACAACCCCTCAACTGCATGCCAAAATCAAATCAAATAAACATTCTTGACGCTTTTGATGCAAATATGCATGATATTTACTATATACATTACTGAACAAACTTTTGGACACAAACATTTATATTATGATATGCACTCAATGAATTAGTCACCATTAAGTGTACCTAGGTTCCAATTAATATTTATAAAGTCATAAACCCTAGTGTAATCACCGCATAAAGAACAAAGATACAATTATTTACTTAACTATTGACAAATTGCATCATAAACAACTACTTAAGTGATAATTTTGAAGATAGTTAGTTACCTTGTTAAGATCAAGAGCCTTAAAGGACTCCTCAGCTTTCTCTAACCTCTCTTTCTCTCTAGTCAAACTATCTCTAACCAGTCTATTAAACAACCTCACAATTGGATTATCAGTACTCTCTCTATCAAGCTCCTTGAGCTTCCTATCAGCCCTTTTCTTTTCCAGCTTTATTGCCGCCTCTATGGAAGGATTCCCCATAAATTTCTTGAATTCCTCATCTGTTTTCCAGTCCTTTTCTTGCTGCCTCTCAAGTTCTTCATCTTCTTTTTTGCTAGCTTCCACTTGAGTACTTTCTTTTTCACCTTCATTTTCATCACCTGGCTTTTCATCCACTACAGCAACCGAAGATATTGAAGTGGGATCACGGCTCTCTTGCTCCTCATTAACCGAACATGCAACATATTTCCTTGACTTGGAGACTAACAAATGCAAAGTCCTTTCACTCCTTTGGCCAAATGGGTGTTTACCAAATGATAAAACATACTGGCCATCACCTTCTTGATGATTTTTTCTTGAACATGAAACTGCTTTGCATGGGAACTTTTTGTTCCCGGTCTTGTAGCTCTTGCTGTTGAGTGTACATGAAACATGAGATAATGGTGTGTCAATTCTTGGTGATAAATGGGAAGCAATGAAGAGGGTGACCATTGTTGCACTTGAAGAATGTTGCGAGTGATCTGTGGAGAGGAAACATTGCGAAGAGAGAAATTTGAATGGAGTGACACAAGTCTAGAAAGTTTGAGAAGTGATACAGGTGGATGTGCCGTTGAAAGTGATGACAAAGTGAATTAGAGCCCACATGGAATCCAAATTGGGACATTGTGTGGCTGGGAAGAGCTTTGATCTGTAGTTGGGATGTAGCTTCCTTCCTTCTTTTTTTTTTTTTTGATTGCATGGTTTTTACTTTTTATTTGATGCTTTGACCAATTAGCATGGTTTATCCAGTTAAAAAATTTGAAAGTGACTCAAGACCTGGCAATTGATATTTACATACAACGTGGCGTTTAGCGAGTGAAGGGCTGCGTGAGGGCTGTGGTTCTAAGTCTCTTTAACTAAAAAAAAAAACTTGATTTTCTTTAATTAAAAAAAAAAATCAAGTAACTAGAGAATTCTAGGCCAATCTTCTTCAATTTTGATAATATCTAACGTATTTTCTTTGAGCTTTGCATATAATTTTGTTCATCAGGATCAATTACATTATAAACTGTATAAAGAAATGGAGTAATAACATTAAGATTATGAATTTTTACAATACTTAGATACGGGGAAAAAAAATTAAATTATCTATTATGTATGTGTTTAAAACAAAATATGTGGCCTTTTGATATAATTATATGAATTTAGAGTCTATTAGATATTGATTGCAATATTTGTAAATTATATTAAAATTTAAAAAGAGGGTTTTTTTTTTGTTTATGTATAGATTTTTAATATTCTACTTCAATAAATTTCATCCTTGTGTCTTAAAGAATAATAAAAAAAAACACTCTATTAAAAAATGACACTTTCATATATGAAACGATCACTTGAAATATCTATAAATTAAATTTAGTTAATTTATTTGTTAAAAGATTGCAGTTAACTGAAATTTTTTTCTACTTAATTAAATACTAGTAATGAAATGAAGTAATAAAAATTATAATGGAGATGAGTGATAAAAATAACTTCTGCGAGGTATTAAAATATCATCATTTTAAAAGACAAGTAATTTAATTTAATTTAATTTAGTTGAGGGTAATTCAGAAAGTTCGTGTTTAAGTAAGGGATATCCATGTATTTTTAATAAACCGGTCACAGAAATATTAAAAAAAAAAATTTTGGGTGCGGCGCACATATCCGTCGGATCGTAACAGAGAGTGAAGGGCAAGACGAAGACGCAGAGGCAGACGCAGAGGCGAGAAGAAAAAGAACAAAGGATTTTTTCAGAACCCTTTGAGCTTCAACACTGAAATCAACACACACAAAGCGAACACGAGAATAGCAGCTCAATTAGTCACTCATATGCTGCCTTGCTCTTTTGTCTTTCAATAGTTCTTCTAGGTAAATTGCTTCTCTCACGCAAACTATCAAACCCTTCACGTTCATTTCTCGCCTGCCTTCTCTTTTTCGTCCTTGCGTTATCTAACGAGAACTAATATTCTCATTATTTGTAACTATTCAGTCAGCTCTCTATTTGATTAATATTCTCATTATTTGTAACTATTCCGTCAGCTCTCTATTTAGATATTTTAGTTTCATAAGGCTGCAATCAGTCGATTACTTTTATTAGAAGCCCCATGTGAGTTAGAAGTTTGTAAATTTAGGGATTTTCTTTTTTACAGAACGTGATAGTGCCATTTTGATATCTATGTCTCTAGGACTTTGAATCTTCAATATTACCTTAATGGGTGTCTGAGTTTTGAGCATTCGTATGTTTTTGTAAATTGTTAGCTTAGATGTTGTGGTGCTTCCCACGTTTTGGGATCTGGAATTAATGCAATCTGTTTGTAAGTTTTGAGTTTTGAGCTTAATTTATGCTAATTTGCCTATTTTATTGTTATTGGATCAATGAATCTGTCAATTAATTTGAGGTTTATTTGCTGAAAAGCGTGGGAAGCAGAGGAGTGATGATGTTTTCGTGAATGACTTAAGATTGTATTGTTATGTGTTCTTCAATGATTTCTTTGGGCTAATTACATGGGTTTGTCTTTTTTTTTTTTTTTTGGTGCTCAGAAACAATATATTAGTTTGTCATAGAACCTGGTGGTTTTTTTTTTTTTGGGAATTAGCTGATCAGTTAATCTGTTGTTTCTCTGCTTAGAAAATGGAGGAAAGTGGTGTAATGGATTATTTTTGAGATATCCTTGTAAGGAGAAGGAACTGGAACTTGTTAGTTGTATTTTGTGTGATGTTGAAACACTTCATGAATCTGAGATGATTGTTTTTATTTAGCCATGCAATGGATGTATAACAATTTATAATAGAGAGGACTGAAAAGGTGAAAAATCAAAATTTTCGCAGTAATGATTCCCAAGATAGGTGTTTCCGTGTAATGGTGCAAATTTGTAAGGGTTTGCATGGAATAGTATCATGCACCCAAGAGACTAAGAAATGAGCAAGAAGTGCAGATTATGAGGAAAAATAAAGAGCATACGTCTCGAGTTGCCATTGTGAGAAAACTTAGAGATTAAGCTTGTGTGTGTGTGTATTTCCTCCTGGACATGTTTCCCAATTACCATACGTTGCACAGGATATCTTAATTCTTTCATTGCCTCGTTGATACACTTAAGGAATATATCTACCGAACAGATGGCGGGGATGCATATTTTTCTTATGTCTAATTTGTAGATAGTTGTTATTCTGCATTTTTTTCGTTTGCTTCATAATCTCATTGGTGCATGATGGTACTATTTTATTCCTTTATGTGGTTAGATCTTGCTGAAGTTATTACTGTGGCCGTTGCTGCATATATATTGCAATTCCTCATTTACTTATGCTTTCTCGTATATGTTATGAAGCCTCATATTACTTTTGGAGCAGCACTGCAAGTGAATGAGTGGTTTTCTTTCTAATATGCACACATTCATGCCCACACTCATTTCTTGCTTCTTGAGCCTGTTTTAACCATGCCATTTCAGGGATCACTAACTCTATATATTATTTGTTGGTTTTATAGATAATCTTTGAGGTGCACTGCATTGGTGAAATGGCCAATAACGCTCCTTATTCTGGTGCTCAGGTAGTGTATGACCAATCTTAGTAGTTTGTATATTATGATCATTCTCACTTAATTAATTATCTTTAGCTAGGTTGAATTTCACTTTCTCCTAGAAGATGCCTCCAGTGGTTGATCTATGGATCCTCTTAGAGGTTTTTTCCACAATCTTCACATTATTTACTTTTTCTTTCTTTTTTTCCAGTTCCGGCCTGCGGTTCCACCGCCACAGTCACAACAATATGTTCCTGTGGCTTCTCAACATTTTCCACCTGCTGGACAAGGTGTTTCTGTAATGAATGCTGGATTACCATCTCAAAATATGCAGCCTCAATTTCCTCAACTAATGCATCAATTGCCAGCAAGACCCGGCCAACCCGCTCCAAGCCATGGTCCACCACCACCCCAGGTGGTACCATTGCCAAATGCATCTGGATCATCACTACCTCAGGCTAATGTTCAGGCTCCAACTAGCTATGCATCTGGTTTAGGTGGTCTTGCAAGACCTTTCTCCGCATCGTACACTGTAAGACCATTCATAAGTCTGCTCATATTTAACTATTATGGTTTGCTTTAGTATCTGCAGTCCTTGATATCTTCTTTATCATTTCTCTGTAGTTTGCACCATCTTCATATGGCCAACCACAAGGAACCGTTAATGTCAATGCTGGGAATCAGTATCAGCCCATGTCTCAAATGCATGTTCCCAGTAATCCTGCTGGAGGACAACTTGGTGTGTCCATTAGCCAGAGTACCAGTACACCTCTGCAGCACACCCATGAACAAGTGGCTGCTAACACTGCCTCCACTACGGTCAAAACCATCCTTTTTTGCTTTTGTTGTTAATTATTACTTCATATCGCTCATATGCTTATCATATTATATGGAAAACTTTTTGCCCTTTTCATTGTATGAAATGCCCGGTGTACAAGTTTTTTGATGTTGTCAACTACTTTACATCATTCCAGGCATCTACTGTTCAGCCTAGGTCTGCAGAAGTGTCCCAAACTGATTGGATAGAGCATACTGCTGCTGACGGAAGAAGGTATTTTATTGTGATAGATGTAACTGGTCCTATTTGTATTTTTATTTGTCACATGTAATTGCAGATTTTTTAATGTTTCAAGGGATCACATAACAGCAAAACATGTTTGACTTAGCTAAGAAAAGAAACATTTACTGATAACATTAAAAAATATTGTTTTCTAGAGCTTGTAAAGGCCTTTTCTAACAGTTTCATTGTTTTAGGCTAGAGTATGACGAGCTATTGTCAGGCTATTGTTTTAGCTTCTTTCTTTAGTAGATATTAATTTTCTTAAATAAAGCCAAAGAGGATTATTTTGGTAGGTATTGATTTTCTTAACTAAAATCAAAGAAGGTTTTAAACCAAGTCAACGATTGCTAGTATGACTTGTTCATAATGCCAATAAATCCTTCCTTCCACATAAATCATGTCCTTCTAAATTATTGGTTTTTGCTATTTTTGAGAGTACACCTTGAAAATTTTACCTTCTTTTTGACTCTGGCATGATTTGAAGAAAATTGAAACACCATTTACGAAAACAGTGTAGATGACCTTGGCTATTGCTTTTTTCTTTCTTGATGAATGCTCTATTGATGCCGTTAAAAATAATGGAGGAGGAGAAAAAATTATAATGCACATTCTACAATGGCATATTTCTTTATTGTAATTACCTTGTGTCACTTGTCACAATTTCATTTGGCATAGTATTAGTTGTTGACGGTTGCAATATGTCACCCAATTCTCACAAGTTAGTCCATGTTTGATTCTGATAGAAAATTTGGTGGCAGAGTACTGAATCAGCTTTTCTTAAACAATTTGCATCCTTCTTGAACTTTTAACTTCTTGGTTTAGCTACAAAATTATTTTTATTGTATTCTTCTGAAGGCGTCATTTATATTTTGTTTCTCACACTAATTGAATATGATGCCTCTGAATTTCTTTAGATATTATTACAACAAGAGGACAAGACAATCTACTTGGGATAAACCTTTGGAATTAATGACACCAATTGAGGTGAGCCAGACTACTCAGTAGTGTGTCTCCTAAACCTTTCTTCTTAGTGGCTTGTTACTACAGTAATGGATAGCTCATTAATGACTGTTGCTAAAAGAAGGTAATTAGTACACCTTACCGAGGAAGAGTTTATGTTTGCCCTTTCAGTTTGATCGAGGTTTTATCGCGTTGAATGTGTGTCTATTATGCGTCACATATTATTTATACTTGCTGCAGGATCCCACTTTTTGGAGTATTTCTTATCTCTCAAGTATGCGACCATTTGTTAACTTCTTATGTCCACTTTGAGGTTACTTGCCTATATCAAGTCTATGGGGTTGATATTCTGTTTCTCTTGAAAGAAGTGATCTAACCAATCTGCTCCATTTCTATTTTTATTGGTATAAATGTTTGGATTTTAATATTCTTTTCATATAGTTCCTGACAAGTTCTCTTTTCTGAGGGAGAAGACATAGTTGTTAAGGATCATTTTGCTTTTGTTACCATCACCCCAACCTTCTTCATTTTTTTAAGAGGAATGCTTCTCATGATAGTTTTTGTTCAGTTTTTTGACCCCCCCCCCCCAACCCAAACTGCTTAAAGGTGGGTTTTTTTTTCTATTTTGGGTAATAAATATTAAAAGAAAAATGTTGGTCTCCCTTTTGCTCCCTGTTTCAGTTGCTTTCCTCCTTTTGTTCTCGTGCGTATGAAATAATTCTTCCACTACAATTATTTGTATAGATGGAAACTGTTTAAATGATTAGTTCATCAGTAGCATATGGCTCCAGAATGAAATTTGTTTGTGACTGTATATTACCTGATTGTTTGAAGACCTTTTACAAATAGACCACTGAACGGTTTCAATTTTGACATGTTTTTAATTTGCTGTGATGATTATACCATAACGTGCATTCTAGGTATTCCATATGGGCGAGTATTTGCCAAGGTATTGTAAAATTTGTCTTCTACTGGCATCTATTTGCACCATCTTGGATATTAATGCAAATGATTTACTGACTCCATTTGAAGTTTTATCTTTTTATCTTGTTGGTTAAGCCATGTATGCGTGCATGACTATCATAGCTTTAAAGTTGCTTACAGGTACATGCTATGACACTCTATTGAGAGGTAGGAAATGCTGTGTGTCTTTGCTGCTTGCTGTACCTTTATTGCATGAATTTAGTCAATTTTTCCGTTGTATTGTTTGTTTGATTTGTATGATTATCTGCTGGTTATATCAATTCTTTGGCAATTATATGTTCGTCACAAGTTTGATTGTAAAATGTTCACTTGTGTCTTAAATTTGTCATAACATCGATTTTGACAATAGACTGTGCCTGGTCATGGGGTTATTTTTCTGTTGTAGTTTACATTTCTATTCATTTTCTTGCTATGACTGGGGGCATGGATCTTAGTTGAGAGAATCTTAGAACTTTAGGATCTTATTTTCATTTTGTAACTGTGACAGAGGGCCGATGCAGCATCTGACTGGAAGGAATTTACAAGTCCTGATGGAAGAAAGTAAATATCTAAATTTTTTTAGGCCTATCACAAGCTTTACAACTGCACTCATTCACGATTTGTGGTTCTGACTTGCTTGTGAATGTTTGTAAGGTATTACTACAACAAGGTTACCAAGCAGTCGAAGTGGTCAATACCTGATGAGTTGAAGGTTTCTTATTTTTCTTTTTTTTCCGTAAATACATTTAAATGAACAATAACTCAATACTTTTATTTGTTTGATATCTTACTTCTTTTATTTTTCCATGGTTATTTTTTAAAATTCTTGCTTCTAGTTGGCCCGTGAACAAGCAGAAAGAGCATCTACCAAAGGAACACAGTCAGAAACATCCCCTAATTTGCAAACATCAAATTCTGTTCCTTCGTCAGCGGTTACAGCATCACCTAATGCTGATATCTCATCTTCAACAGTTCAAGTGGTAGCATCAAGCCCAATTTCAGTGGTTCCTATAATTGCTGCCAGCGGTATACAACCTGCAATGGTCTCTGCATCTTCAGCCTCACCTGTCATTGCTTCGTCTGTGGCAGTGAGTGCCGATGGAGTCCAGACAACTGTAGACGTTCTTACACCAATGACTGCTGTATCGTCAAGTGTAGGAGATGCTGTAACTGTCAATATGGATACGGAAACAAAGTACTCGTCTCTAGCTGGTTTTGTATTATTATGATTATATTTCTGCAATTGGTGTGTTGAGTCCCCTTTTGTTTTTGGATGTTGTAGGAATTATTCAAGCAACTTGTCAGGTCCTAATGTTGTTGCTGCCGCAGTTGAAGTCCCTGCACAAGAGACAGGGGTATACAACAGTTTTCCTTTTCAAAAATTTATGCTATGATTGTGTTTAAGATAATAGAAACGTACTATTTTCTGTAAATCTCTTTAGAAACACGGCTTCATTGGCCTGGTGCCTGAATTTTATGTTTGAAAAAGGCTTTAAAATAAGGGTGTTAGTCAGCAGGTTTTTAAATTTGTTTTGTAAAACATGATTTCAGAAGTTTTTATATTCTCTGAAAGACAGGTTTTATCAAAGAATTTTCGCTCTTTCTCTTGCTATCATTTTTAACTGCTTGATATGCTCCCTTGTGTTGTCAATGACGTTGTTGCCTTGCAGGAAATGCAGAAAGATGCTGTGACAGGTGAAAAAATAGGTGATGAATTGGAAGAGAAGACAGTTGGGCAGGAGCATTTAGCATATGCTAATAAGCTGGTATGTGGAAAACTTGCTATTATTCAGTCAAATAATTTTTCTTTCCTCATTATTAGTATTCTTTTAATGTTTATTGTCCTTCAATATTTTAGGAGGCTAAAAATGCCTTCAAAGCACTCTTGGAGTCTGCAAATGTTGGGTCTGACTGGAGTTGGGATCAGGTATTGTTGAGCTGTTGAAATTTACTTTTATCTTTCTCATATCATTTATCTTAATTTCTTACAAAATAACAGGCAATGCAAGCAATAATTAATGACAGAAGATATGGTGCTCTAAAAACACTTGGAGAACGGAAGCAAGCTTTTAACGAGGTAAAATCTTTGTGCCGAAATATGTTTTAGTTGAGTATCTATCTAATGTTGGCAGTTTGTTGGCTTTAAAATGTGTAATTAGCACGCATTTTTGTTTTCTTTTGGTACTTTTTCTATCCTACTATATGTCTGTTCCTCAAACTATTTTTTGATATATAATTGATTTTTTGCTTCAGTACCTGGGTCAAAGGAAAAAACAGGAAGCCGAGGAAAGGAGGTTTAAGCTGAAAAAGGCGCGGGAAGATTATAAAAAGATGTTGGAAGTAAGTTGTTTACCGCTTTTGGAGATGATTTCTAAATTAATTGATAGATGCAATTCACTTACTTTCTCACATTCACTTTGGTTGCAATTGCAGGAGTCTGTAGAGCTGACATCATCTACTAGATGGAGGTTTGAATTTTGCTACATAATTCCAATTTTCTGATTTTGCAATTTAAAGTTTTGATTTGTGCTTGCATGTATTGTTGTCATTTTGGGGTAAGTCCTTTTGCTGATTGAATATTTTAAACACCTTTCAGTAAAGCAGTGACTATGTTCGAAAATGATGAACGTTTCAAAGCCCTAGATCGAGAAAGAGACCGCAGGGATCTGTTTGATGATCACTTGGAGGAACTCAGACAAAAGGTACACTTCTCTTCAAGCACTCTCGTCTGTTTATGGGATTTGTATTGTGCATGCATACCTATGCCCCACCTACTCCGACATCCCAACCATCATTTGCTCTTACTGAAATTAAGTTGGGCTTACTGGTTAGGAACGAGCAAAGGCACAGGAGGAGCGCCGGCAGCATTTAATCGAGTATAGGCAATTTTTAGAATCCTGTGACTTCATTAAGGTACCTTTTAGCCAATTTTGTTTCTTTTCAGGCTATCTTGTTCTATTGCTCTCTTATGTTTTTCTTTACCTCTTCAGGCAAGTACCCAATGGCGAAAGATTCAGGACCGGTTAGAGGCTGATGAAAGATGTTCACGCCTTGAGAAAATCGATCGGCTGGAAATCTTTAAGGTAACTCCTTTCTTTGTGCTATAGATAGCCTACATTTCTCCTTTGAGGTGTTTTTTAACCAAATAATTGAGCCAAGTTTGAGATGTTGTGACAGGAATATATTATTGATTTAGAGAAAGAAGAGGAGGAGCAAAGGAAGATCCAGAAGGTGCTTTAGTTATATGCTATTGTGGTTTTGTTTGACTGCTATTTCTCTCTCTTTTTCTGGGAATGTTTCGTTTCTTACTCTGTGGTCATCACAGGAAGTACTAAGAAGGGCTGAGCGCAAAAATCGCGATGAATTTCGAAAGTTGTTGGAAGGAGACGTTGCTTCAGGCACTCTTACAGCCAAAACTCACTGGCGTGATTATTGCATGAAGGTTAGAATACAATTTGATTTTGTTTTAGAAAAGTACAAGCGGTTGCTGCAATCCTGCTAAGTCCGAATATAGATGTTTTATGCGTTCTTCCTGGTTTTTCTATGTGTTTGCTCACATTAATGATTGATTTTAGGTTAAAGATTTACATGCATATATGGCAGTCGCATCTAATACCTCGGGCTCAACTCCGAAGGATTTATTTGAAGATGTTGCTGAGGAGCTACAGAAACAGGTGATATATGGATGCTAGCTTTGGTATTCTATTTGAATATCAATTTCTGGTATAATGTTCAAGCAATATACATTCACACATTAAGAGATACGAGGAATTAAGTTTTCATAAGTTTGTCTTCCTTCATTGACTTTTTTATCATTCAATTCCAACTAATCTTGTATAAAAAGTTTTGGATATTATAGTCCTCTATATTTTTGTTTTTAATTTCTTTTCTACACATGATTCTACTGTAAAATATTGGTATGCCTCTTAAGAGTCAATGCTTGAACAATATTAGAATTTAAGCCATGCTTTATAATATTAGAATTTTAACCACGCTTTATCATGGTGTTGATACTTCATCGCTGTGCAACCTGAGCAATAGCATTGTAAAAATAAAATTTGAATGCGGGGTCTGCAGCTCTTCTCCAAAAGCCTCAGATCATATGCTGATCTAGTGTTTATACTGTTATAACAATTATTATTCATGTGTTATGGTCAAGCTCATCTCCCCTATGGTTCTTACAAGTTTGAAATTTTGCCTTCATGTTTGCTATTTGCAGTACCAAGAGGACAAGACTAGAATCAAAGATGCAGTTAAGCTAAAAAAGGTATGATTAATTAATTCCTTTTCCCAGTTGATATCTTAAATTGATTAGTTGTCTGATCTTGTGATTTGTTTATAGATCAGTTTGTCGTCAACTTGGACATTTGAAGATTTTAAGGCTTCTATTTTGGAGGATGTTTCATCTCCACCTATATCAGATGTTAACATAAAGGTTTGTATATGCTCTTGGTAGTTACTCTTTATTGTGATACCAAAAAAGGATTCAGTTTGAAAGGAAAATTTTATGTGCCTTTGCAGCTGGTTTTTGATGACTTGCTGGAAAGAGTGAAGGAGAAGGAGGAGAAAGAAGCTAAGAAACGTAAACGTCTTGCAGATGACTTTTTTGATCTACTATGTTCTATCAAGGTGTACATGCATCGCCAACTACATTATTATGCTCCAGCCCATGATTTTCTTGTGGTTATGCGGTTTTTGTGCTTGCTATCTCTCTCTCTCTATCTCTTTTGGTGCTAAGGAATAAAAGATTATATAAAGAACTATATGAGATATGTACAAGATTGGTGGGACTACAAATCCACAAAAGCAAGGATGAGAAGTTCCATTCTAAACAAACACTCAAAAAACTACCTAGGCCAAAAATAGCCCAAAACCCTTGAACAACATAGCTCTCTAAGAATGCATTCCCTCTTTCCATGCTATCCATCTGACTGGTTAATTTGATTCAGGAGATATCTGCATCTTCAGCATGGGAGGATTGCTTACAACTTTTTGAGGGTAGCCGGGAATTCAGGTATTTTGGTTTTGGAGTTCTTACATCTTGTTGTGAAGTCTATAATTGCGGACTGAACTCCTGAAAAATGCTTATTGTCATCCCTTGGGATTTCTACTACTTCTCTTAGCACTTGCATTTTTGAAGATCTAAAATATCTAGGAATCTTCTTATTCCTACGATCTGCGGTGCCATTTTGGATACTCCTGTATATCTTTTGCATTTTTTAGTACTTTTGATGTGACAGACATGCCTTAACATATCTTCCCCGAATGGCTTGTAACTTAAAAGCTCTTTTCTGTCAGAGTGCAGATATCCCTTGCCTGTTGTGAAGTCTTGGATATTTGATCTATTCTTTTCAATTGCTTAAAACATTAGAAATATATGCTGATGCTATGTTTCATAATGCATTGGTGTTGCGGCGCATGTAAATTAACTTACGTTTTGCTGTTGACTTCCTTAAACTTTCAGATGATATTGTTATCCATTCCTGAGTGGGAAATTTTTAACATGAAGGTGTCTTATTTATTGTCTCTTTACAGTTCCATTGGAGAAGAAAGCATCTGCAGGGAGATATTTGATGAATATGTAACACAACTGAAAGAACAGGCCAAAGAGAATGAACGGAAAAGAAAGGAGGAGAAGGTACTCGTTTATCACCTTCACAACTATATTGAATTTTATTTCCACACTGTTGTCTTTTTTTTTTTTAAGTAAATGGTTAGTGACTTGTTTTGGGGACTAGCTAACATGTGAAACACACTGCCTCGGGAGCACAGTTGCAACACTGAAACTCAAAGGAATTGACTTTGGGTTGGGGGGGGGGGATTTGTTATTATTAATTTTTGCTTAAATATACGATACTAGTGTTCCATTCCCTCGAACAATGAGTCCACGAATTTCAATTTCTAATGTCTCACTTTTTGCTAGCAGCCAGTGGTTCTCATCTTGATAACTTAATGCTAAGATTCTTCTGCTAAATATACAATTTGGCTAAACTGGAAATGCTATTTCATGGTGTTATCAAGGGTCCAGGTTATTCTGTGAACTTAGTAATAATCTGGGACAGAGAATTGTTCATGGAAGTGTTCTCATTTGGCAATATAGTTTACAAACAAATTATGGCCCTAGATCTGATGAAACAGGAGAATCGAATTTGGTATTCAGTTTGAGAACCCAAATGTAGTTTTGTTGCTAGCAGTTGGCATGGATATAAATCAGTGGCTGCAGTGTGTATGTGCTAGTATTGTCATGCAGCGCATATAATACATAATTGTGATTTGAGTTCAAATTTATTTGTGTAAATGACAACAACAAGCTGAGCCTTCTATTTCTTATATTCTTCAGTCCAAAAAGGAAAAAGAAAGAGAAGATAGAGATAGGAAGAAGCAGAAGCAGGGAAGGGAAAAAGATAGAGCACGTGAAAGAGAAAAAGAGGATCACTCAAAGAAGGATGGAGCTGAGAGTGACCATGATGATTCAGCTGAATATGAGAACAAAAGATCGGGAAAAGACAGTGACAAGAAACACAGAAAGCGGCATCACAGTGGCCAGGATAGCTTGGATGAAAATGAAAAAGATCGATCTAAGAACTCCCATAGAAGTGATCGCAAAAAATCAAGAAGGGTATGCTGATTTTTATGTCTCTTGTACAATGAGATAGTTTGACATTTAAATTTGTTGATTTTATTATCAATTATGGGTGCTATATTAACGTCAATTCTTTTATTTCTGTGTTCTCTGTATGCAGCATGCATCAACACCTGAATCAGATAATGAGAGCCGGCATAAGAGACATAAGAGGGACCACCGTAATGGTTCTCGTAAAAATGGTGATCATGAAGAGCTTGAAGATGGGGAAGTTGGTCTGGAAGGTGAAAAGTAGTTGGATATCTTGTCCTGCAGGTTTCTCATTTTTTTTTTGTTTTTCTCATATTTCGGATCTTTCAGTACTTGAGAGAGATTTGTTTTCTGTACCATGCTTAAGGCGTACCATAATCAGCGAGTTACACCATATTGTAGGATTGTCAAATAGTAACTTTTGGTTTTTGAAGCAGATGTATTTAGAGATGTATCCGCAGTTGTAGAATTTCTCCTGATGTTCTAAGGAATGAAATCCTCTTCATGGAGTTGAAGAATAGCCGACTTAGAAAGTCTGGATAACTAAGTGAGATTCGATGTAATATTTGTATATTCTTTTTTCCAGCATAACCCTCTCAATCCCTTCCTCGAAATTCATCATTTCACTAGGATGTTTGAGATGGTTATGGAGATAGAATTTGTTATAGAGCTTACAATTTTGTTTTGAGGTTATTGTTCGACCATCCAATGCATTCATTGATCACATATTTCCTAAATTTTAGAACCATTGGCTCATGTTGATTGATGTTCAACATGGAAGTATTTTGATATTTTCCATGGAAACTTTCTGTCCTATTGTGTGTACGAAAAATAAGATAATGGTGAGGAATGTCAATTAACGAAGAGGGTGGCCATTGTAGTAGAAGTTGAGGAATGAATTTAAGGATTTATTTGATGTTTTGATTAAGCAACATACGTTTATGTATTGGGAAGGAGGGATGAAGAGTGAGTAAAATTCATGACCACTTGAACTTGCGCATTCAGTCAATTTGTTGATTACTGTTAACCCACTAGTGATTTTCAAAGAAATTAAAATTTGTGAAGGGGGGAAAAAAACGATTTTACACTATACATACCCCTCTAAATTTTGGTTAAAGTCCTCTGAAATCTTTTGGCATGGATAACCAAACTCTATTTTTAGCATTAAATCACAATTGAAAACTCATATTCCATAGAAGATTTTGTAGTACTAAGCCTTACATTTGATATTTGATAGAAATTTGGGGATAATAAACGATCAAATCTGGCAACAGTAGTAACAATAATCAACAAACTGACAGAAAATCTGCAGAGCTTGGGTGGACAATAAATATAATGCGCAAATTAGGAGTATAACAGTAATGAACAGCTGCATGATATTGCCAATACTATTACTGCTTTTTGTATTGTTGTTAATGACATATACCATAATTATCATAATCGCTATGTATTCTCAGATTGTCATTGCCATGTATGTATTGCTGCTTTTAATTTCCTTACGTCACATAATTATTACAGCTACGTTCAAGTTATTATTTATTGGTATCTATCCTGTTACATGAATTGTTGTTTTGTGTTGGGTTGGACATGTTCTAACACATTCGATGTTTTTACTTATGAACAATAAGTCGCTAAGCCAAAATAAATAAAGATATAGGTTATTTGTTAAGGATTTTAGAATTTTATTTTTACAATGGGAATGAAGATAGAAGATTAAAGGCGAAAATCTTTAATAAACGTTTTTTTTTCTTGATGTTAGAATTTGTGTTTCTTTCTGTCTAATGAGAAAGTATTCGTTAAAAAGATAAATATATAATTCAATTCACTTACTGGTAAAAATATATTTCTCTTAATTTTTTATTTTTAGTTTTTGTTTAATTAAAATGAGATTATCAACAGATAAGAATTATATCTTTTCTTTAACTAAAATGAGATTGTCAATAAATAAGAATTACTATCTTTTACTTTATAATTAAAGATTCTTAAAATACTGCCAAAAATTTTTAAAATACTTTTATATGCTTGCTCTATCACTATTTTTTTTTTTTTTTGGTTGCGCCAAAATTAATTTTTATCTGGCTACATCCGCACAAAAATTACATAAAAACCACTCATTCAAGGGTTAGAGCAAGTCTCTCTACATAATTTGTTAACAAACAAGTACAACAATTGGACATATATTTTTCTCGATGAAAAAAGAAAAATAGACGAAAATTGAACATATGGCAAATTTTAATTTTTGTAACTGAAGACTGAGTTGAATAAATTATTGAAAAAGGTTAAAAGAAAAAAAAAAGGAAAGGAAATTAACCATACCTGAGAATTGAATTGCGGCAAAAGGAAAAATCAAAATAAAAAGGAAAGAAGTCGGTTACAATTTACAAAGGCGAAACACTCGTGTACGCGTGTGTGTCGCTCTCCTCCTCTTTTACACATAACACAACACAACAGTGACAGACCCACAGACACACAGACAGCGACCAAACCAAGCAGCTCAATTCCTCACTCGTATGCTTCTCTTTCTTCTCTCAATTATCCCTTTCAGGTGAGAAAAAAATGAAAAAAAAAAAAAACTTCTCTTCTTTTTTTTTTTTATTTTCTCTCACGCAATTTATCAAACACTCTGCATTCATTTTCACTTGAGCTAGCATTTTCATTTTCTTTATTATCTTTACTCTGACTTGTGTATTTTTGCTTGGTGGGTGTGTGCGTGTGTGTACATATAGCTTCAACAGGGTTGCAGCGAAAGATTGTAATTTTGGGTGTCAGGGTTTGCTGAACTATTTGGGGTTTGTTTTGACAAAATTATGATGTCATGACATTGTTGTGGTTGTAATTTAATTTGAAAGAATTGATTTTTGCTGGAATGTGTGAAGCATGTTTATCTGTATACACTTTTGGTTTGTTGTTAAATGAGATGTTTGTGTTGTGTTGGTTCCCATTTTTGTTTTTTTGGATTCTATGTTGATTTGTCGGCGTTTTTTTTTTTTTTTGGGTATATTTGGGGGTGATTACGTGTGTCTGCTTTAGTAAATGCGTGTTTCTGGCTGATTTGGTGTTTTGGTATCTTGTCGGACCAGTGTGTTAATTCATTTTGATGTTTGTTTGCCGAAAATGGTGGGAAAGTAGATGAATTTTAAAGTTATTGTGATAATCATGTGCGAAAGGGTATTAATTACATGTGAGGAGACAAATTGGAATTATGTGAATCTGGTTGGAAGTTGTAGGGAATTATGTTGGTATGTCGTCAGATCAGTCGTTAATTAATTTGATGTTTGTTTGCTGAAAATTTTGGGACTTAAGAGGAATTTCATTGTTTTTTGTGATCTCCCCGTGCCAAACGGTCTCAGTGTATTAATGATGAGAAGAATTGGAATTTATATGAACCTGTTTGGAAGTATTTAGGATATATTTGGGGGTGATTTAGCACGTCTTTCCTAGAAAAGGTGGGTTCTTTTTGCTGATTTGGTATGTTGTCGGATCAGTGCGTTAATTAATTTTTTGTTCGTTTGCCGAAACATGAAAGTAGAGAAATTATTGCGTTTGCTGTGGTATCCATGTTTAGTATCAGTTTATTAATGAGGAGAAGATGAAATCAAGGTCACAAGTTGTATTGTTGTGTGTTCTTTTGATGATTTCCCCTTTTTTTTTCCCTTTTTTTGCGGTCTTTCTTGGAACCGGTGGTGCTTTAGTACTTTTATTTTATTTTTTTAATTGAATCAGTGTAATAGTAATCTGTGGTTTCCTTGAAAAATTGAGGGAACTGGGGCAAGTGAAATGTTTTTGGGATATCTATGAGTAAAATTGGCACTATTTTTCTAACAAGGGAAAGAGTAATTCAAAACTAAAATTTCATTTTTGATTTGTTCAAAGATTTATTCTTGTTTGTTTGAGATAATTGTTTTAATAAGCTGCCATGCCTTTAGAATATTATCAAAGAGGAGACTAATAAAGTGAAAAATGCAAAAATTGAGAAAGAGATTATTCCCAAAATGGGCGTTTCTGTAGTAATGGTGCTAAATTTAAGGCTTGAAGTTTCGAATTAAGAAAAACTTGGGTTGCCAATTTTAGGAAACTTGAGATTAAGATTTTAATACCCTTCCTTTTCTACATCTTTCTAACAATCATACGGTGTAAGAGATATCTTAATTACTTGTTGTCTCATTGATGGTGGTCCGAAGGAATATGTGTACTGAATTATAGCGAGGACATCGTTTTGGTGATACATACTTTTCTTATTTGTAAACTGTATTAAGTTGCTTTTTCTGCATTTCTTGCTTACTTCGTATCTCTGTTGCATGATACTATTTTATTCCTTCATGTGGTGAGATCTTGCTGCAGTTATGTTGACATCGCTGCAAATATTTTGCAATTCACCATTTACTTATAATTTCACATATCAAGTCTCATTTCTTCCACCTTCTACTTTTGTTACTGCAATAAATGCTATTGTATGTTTTTTTTTCCCCTAACACGCGCATAGACACACACGTGTTGTCTTTTTGGTCTGTTCTATCATGCCTTTTCAGTATCATTAACTTGATATTACTATTTATTGGTTTTGTAGTTATTCTTTAAGGTGCGCTGCATGGCTGAAATGGCCAACAATGCTCCTTATTCTGGTGCACAGGTACTGTATGAAAGCTGATTCTCATAATTGTTGCAAGTTTGTCTGCTAACATTTGCAACTTAAGAATATCTAGCGTGTTCTATGTTAGTTTTTAGCCCAAGAACTATGAGATGAAGGCGTTATGCCTCCTCCATTAGGGCTTGCTTTGTTCCGTAGATAGTTCCTAAAAGAGTGTCAGGTGGCTGATTTTTTTTTTTTTTCCAAAAAAAATTCCACTTTACAGCTTTAGTTTTCATCATAGTTAAGGTTTTTATCGTTAAAACACTGATCGTATACAGCAATCATTACAAGAATTACAAACACAAGAATTTTATATGTTCTTTTTGCCCCCTGGAGGGTTGGATTGGTGGATATTTTGCATCTGGTTTCTTGGCACCTGGAGTTGACAGTTTATCCAAATTTCCTCGCGTTCTGCATTTTAGGAATAATATTTTGAATTACTAGGTTTGCAAATTTTTCACGAAAATATTTGTCAAAATAGTTGAAGACAATTTACCGTGACAATTAGTTAAACAAAATTTGTCTTTTTTCTCAATTTATCTATTCAGATGATCACTGATGCTGTGAAATCGTTACCAATTTTATTATTAGCTATATTTTGATTTTGTTAACATAATCAATAATCTTTTAGCTAATTTTCTTTAATTTTTTTTTTCAAATTTTTTACCCTGAAGGTGCCTCATCAGCCTCCAATGGTTGGCTCTATGGATCCTCCTAGAAGTTTTGGTCCACCCATGCCCTCTCAAGTAATGCGTCTCTTTTTCCTGAGTTTTTTAAAACTTTTTCATATTGAATAACATAAACCCAAGGGTTGTTTGCTTCTAATTTCTTTTTGCAGTACCGGCCTCTAGTTCCAGCACCACAGCCACAACAATATGTTCCAATGGCTTCTCAACATTTTCAGCCTGCAGGACAAGGTGGTCTTATAATGAATGCTGGATTTCCATCGCAACCTCTGCAACCACCATTTCGTCCACTAATGCATCCGTTACCAGCAAGACCTGGCCCTCCGGCTCCAAGCCATGTTCCACCACCACCACAGGTAATGTCTTTGCCAAATGCTCAGCCAAGTAACCACGTCATGCCATCATCACTACCTCGGCCTAATGTTCAAGCTCCAAGTAGCTACCCACCTGGTTTAGGTGGCTTGGGAAGACCTGTTGCTGCATCATATACTGTAAGATAATTTGTGAATTAGTTAACCGCTATGGGTTTCTTCATATCTGCAGTTTTTTAAGTTAATTTTATTGTTTATTCACAGTTCGCACCATCTTCATATGGCCAACCACAACTAACTGGTAATGTTAATACTGGGAGTCAGCAGCCCATGTCTCAAATGCATGTTCCCAGTATTTCTGCTGGGGGACAACTGGGCATGTCTGTGAGCCAGAGTACTGTCTCCAGTACACCAGTGCAGCCTACTGATGAACAAATGGCAGCTACGACTGCCTCTGCTCCGGTCAGAACCTTTTCTTTTCTTTTTTCTTTTTTTCAGCTCTTTCATTGTTAAATAATTTTCTGTAACATGCTAATGAAGTGCCTCTGTACAATGTATTGATAGTGTTATCTTTTAAAATTTCAGCTACCTACTCTTCAGCCTAAGTCTGCAGAAGGGGTCCAAACTGATTGGAAAGAGCATACATCTGCTGATGGAAGAAGGTTTGCTATTGCAATGGCTCCTGCTGGTCCTATTTGTAATTTTATTTGTCTGGTGTCATTGCAGATATTTTTAGATATTATGGGGATTGAGAAAACAGAAAACCATGTTTGACTCAGCAAAGAAAAGAAGCATTTACTGATAACATTAAAAAATGTTTATTGTCAGAGGTTCTTTCATTATTAAATTTTTGAAGCTGCTCTTTCTTCTAATTGTAAATTCCTGGAGTGTTTCCAGTAATGTTATCTTTTCGACTCTGTCAATTATGATAGCAGCATACTTAGCTATTTCTTAAATGATTTCCGTCATTTATCCTTGAACATTTTTACCAGCAGCATTATGTTTATTGTGTTTTTTGAGATGCATCATTGATATCTTGCTTTTTACACTAGCTAATCGAATTCCTCTGTATTTCCTTAGATATTATTTCAACAAGAGGACAAGAGTATCTACTTGGGATAAGCCTTTTGAATTAATGACAACTATTGAGGTGAGTGGTACTTCGGAATCTTTCTAAACCTTCTTCTCACTGGTTTGTTATCACACTAATGTATAGCTCACTTTGGACTCTGTATTGTATGTTTGCCCTTTCATTTGTGGCATACTTAATATGATTGATATATGGTGTATTTTGAATGGATATCTGTTACGTGTCACATATTATTCGAATTTGCCCCAAAACCTTAATTTTACAGCAGGGTTTTTTTCCCAAGTATGCAATTGTCAGTTCTCACTTCTTACATCCTTCTTTGAGTTCTGCTACATTTATCAAGTCAGTGGGTTCAATATTCTGACTCTGTTGATATCGGTATCTATCCAATGCTTTCCCTTCCTGCATTCATTGGTATAGTTGTCTGGAATTTAGTGTTCTTTTCATGTAGTTCTAGACAGAATCTCTGCCCTGGGGAGAAAACATGAGCTTTGAGGTATCATTTCATTTTTATCATCTCTCCTAGCTTCTTCTCCCTGTTTCATTTTTTTTTTTGGGCTAGTGGACAATTTGTTCCCCTATTTTAAAACTTTCCTTTATCAGTACAACCATTTTTTTTAACAATAAAATTTAAAAAATAGAAAATAGCATATGGTTGCGCAGCTGGTGGCATTCCACAATGAATTTTCTGTCTGTTTATTACAGGATTCATTGAAAGCTTGTTGCAAATAGCCCAATGAATGGTTTCAGTTCAGACATGTTTTTAGTTTACTAAGATGATTCTGTATTAAATAGATGTTTCTTTTGATTCTTATGCATATACCACTTGCATACATTTAGTTATTACTTATGGGTAAGTATATGCCAAGGTATCATAAAATTTGTTTTCTTCTGATATCTATTGGCATCAAGTTCAATTTTAGATGATTTATTGACTCCTTTTGAAGTTTGTCCTTTTATATTTCTGTTATATCCATATATGCTTGCGTGATCTCCATAGCTTTAAAGGTGCTTACAGGTACATGCCGTGCCACTCTATTGAGAGGTAGAATATGCTGTAGGTCTTTGCTGCTTGCTCTACGTACTTCATAGCATGAATGTTAGTAAATTCTGCCATTTGTATTATTTCTTTGATTGTTATAATTATCAACATGAAAACCTCATGTTTTTGCGACTCTTTGAAAGAGAAAAGAAAGGGACTGACTTCTGTCAATTGTTTGCCAATTATTTCTCAAGTTTGATCATAAAATGTGCACAATTGATGGGTCCAAATCTGTTTATTTTCTTGACTTGACTTTGGAGCTTCGTTGTTGATTAATTTACACGGTTTACAACCAATTGATTGCACTGATGTTTGTTAAGAATCTTGAACTTAGGATCTTATTTTCATTTGTTGTTGTGACAGAGGGCAGATGCATCAACCGACTGGAAGGAATTTACAAGTCCTGATGGACGAAAGTAAGCCAACTGATATTTTCTTTGAGCTATTTATTCATAAGCTTTACAATTGAATTCATTCTTTATTTCTTGTTGCGCCCTATTTGTGGTGTTCTGCAGATATTACTACAACAAGGTTACCAAGCAGTCCAAGTGGTCATTACCGGATGAGTTGAAGGTTCTTCGTCTTTTTTATGTTATTTATAAAGAAAATGTATAGTGAAGATGTTATAACTCATGTTTTCATTTGTTGAAATCTCACTTCTTTTATTTTTCTGTGATTATTATTTAAAATACTTCCTTCTAGTTGGCCCGTGAACAAGCTGAAAAGGCATCTATAAAAGGAACACAATCAGAAACATCCCCTAATTCTCAAACGTCAATTTCTTTCCCTTCCTCTGTGGTTAAGGCACCATCTAGTGCTGACATCTCATCTTCCACGGTTGAAGTGATAGCATCAAGCCCAGTTGCGGTGGTTCCAATCATTGCTGCTAGTGAAACACAACCTGCTTTGGTCTCTGTTCCATCAACCTCACCTGTCATAACTTCGTCTGTGGTAGCAAATGCAGATGGTGTTCTGAAAACTGTAGATGCTATTGCACCAATGATCGATGTCTCATCAAGCATAGGAGAGGCCGTAACTGACAATACAGTTGCGGAGGCAAAGTACTTGTCTATCACTGGTTTGTAGTGTCGTGATTATAGTTTTGCAATTGGTGTGTTGAATTCCGTCTGCTTTTGAATGTTGTAGGAATAATTTAAGCAACATGTCAGCTTCTGATCTTCTTAGTGCTTCAGATAAAGTCCCGCCACCAGTGACAGAGGTAAATGGTGGTTTTCCTTTATATTTTTGTTATTAATATCTTATTATATATTTTTGTTATTAATATTTTTAGTTGCCACTTGTAACTACTTGATATGTTGTACTGTTTAGTTAAAGACGTTGTTGATTTGCAGGAAACCAGGAAAGATGCTGTCAGAGGTGAAAAAGTTAGTGATGCCCTGGAAGAGAAGACAGTTGAGCAGGAGCATTTTGCATATGCCAATAAGCTGGTATGTGGTGAAACTTGCCATAATGCATTCTCATATTTTTGCTTTCTTATTGACATTTAATTTATATTTACTCTTCCTTCAAAATCTTAGGAGGCTAAAAATGCCTTTAAAGCACTTTTGGAATCTGCAAATGTTGGGTCTGATTGGACTTGGGACCAGGTAATGCTAAAAATGTGAAATTTTTTTCTTTTTTTCCCAAATCATGTATCTTAATTTGTTATAAATATAACAGGCAATGCGAGCAATAATTAATGACAGAAGATATGGTGCTCTAAGAACACTTGGAGAGCGGAAGACTGCTTTCAATGAGGTAAAATCTTTATGCTGATTCTCTTTTAAATTTTGGTATTTTGGTTCGCTTAAAACTGCAGTTATCAACTCTTTTCTTTTTGGTACTTCTTCCAATCTATTATGTGTCTATTCGTAAACATTTTTCTAGTTATAACTAATTTCTTTTTTCAGTACTTGGGTCAAAAGAAAAAACAAGATGCTGAGGAGAGGAGGCTTAAGCTGAAAAAATCACGGGATGATTACAAAAAGATGTTGGAAGTAAGTTGTTTGCTGCTTTCAGAGTTTCCTTATAAGTTTATTGATAGATGCAATTCACTTTCTTTCTCACATTCACTCTGGTTACAATTGCAGGAGTCTGTAGAGCTGACATCATCTACCAGATGGAGGTTTGTGACATTTACAATTTCAGGACTCTGTTGAGCTGACATCATCTACTAGATGCAACAATTTAGCTACATAATGCTAATTATCTGATTTTGCAATTTAAATTTTTGGTTTAAATTGAGCATATTGTCATCAGTCTTGGGGTAAGGCCTTTTGCTAATTGAATATTTGAACCACCATTCAGCAAAGCAGTGACTATGTTTGAAAATGACGAACGTTTCAAAGCTCTAGAACGAGAAAGAGACCGCAAGGATATGTTTGATGATCACTTGGACGAACTCAAACAAAAGGTGTACCTCTCTTCAAGCTTGCCCATCTGTTTGTTGCATTTGTTCAGGGGATGTGTTCATACATCTCTTTTATGTTTCTCTCTAGAACCAATGTTCTGTCTCTCTCTCTCTTTTCTCACACCCATCCCCATGCACAAAACAAATTAAAGAATTTCCATCCAAGGTTGGTGTGAGGGGTAATCAAGATTATGATTTTTAGCATTTGTGCTAATTGAGTTGGTATGCTGGTTAGGAACGAGCAAAGGCGCAGGAGGAGCGCAAGCGTAATATAATTGAGTATAGGAAATTTTTAGAATCCTGTGATTTCATTAAGGTAACTATTATCAAGACTCTTTCTTGTCAGGTTATCGTGTGCCATTACTTTCTTATGAACTACTTTTTGGCTTCAGGCAAGTACCCAATGGAGAAAGGTTCAAGACCGATTAGAGGCTGATGAAAGATGTTCAGGTCTTGATAAAATGGATCGGCTGGAAATTTTTCAGGTAACTTACTTCTTTTGACTATTTATAGCCAACATTTCCTTTTTGAGCTAAGCTTGAGATGTTGTGTAACAGGAATATTTAAATGATTTGGAGAAGGAAGAGGAGGAGCAAAGGAAGATACAGAAGGTGCTTTAATTATTTTCTGTTGAGAGTTTGATTTGACTGCTACTGCTGTCTGCTTTTCTGGAAGTGTTTCTTATATCACTCTTTGGTTAACACAGGAAGAACTGAGCAAGACTGAGCGCAAAAATCGTGATGAATTTCGAAAATTGATGGAAGCAGATGTTGCTTTGGGCACTCTTACAGCCAAAACTAACTGGCGTGACTATTGCATCAAGGTTAGCAAATGCAATTTGGTTTTTATTTCTCTCTCCCTCTTTCTCTCTCTCTTTTTTTTTTTTTTCGGTGAACAATATGTGGATGCTGCAATCCTGCTTAAGTCAGTATAAAGCTGGTTTTTGCATTGCGGCTTGTTTTATGGCCTGTTTTCTCATATAATTGATTGATTTTAGGTTAAAGATTCACCTCCGTATATGGCAGTCGCATCAAATACCTCAGGCTCAACTCCGAAGGATTTGTTTGAAGATGTTGTTGAGGAGCTACAAAAACAGGTGATATATGTGCTGGCTTTATAATTTTAATTGACTATCAATTTCTTGTGTAAAGTTCGAGCTATATATACACGCACATTTAGAGATATGAGATGTCAATAGACCTGCTGGGCTATAGGAATAAAGTTTTCATAAGTTTATCTTCCTTTTTATAATTCAATCTCAAGTAATCTTTGTTTGTATATTATCTTCTTGATGGTGTAGTACACGATAAACAATTTTTGTTAATTGCTATTTCTGCACATAACTATCCAATAAAATATTTTGTAGGTCTCCAAGAATCAGAGAATGAATCATATTAGAATTAAACCCTGCTTTACTACCATGTTGATATTTCGTCACTGTGCAACATAAACAATGACTTTTTTAAGATAAAACTTGAATACGGGATCCTCAACTCTTCTTCAAAAGTCATTAGTCTTTTGCTGATCTATTGCTTACACTGACATAACAATCTGCATTCATGAATATTTTGTGGCCAGCTAGTTGATCTTCCTTATGGTTACTTACAAATCTAAGATGCCACTTCTTATTTGTATTTTACAGTTTCAAGAAGACAAAACTAGAATAAAAGATGCAGTGAAGTTGAGAAAGGTATGATTAATCAATTATCTTTAAATATCTTAAATTTGTTTCAGTTGACTGATATTCTTTTTTGTTTATAGATCACTTTGTCATCAACTTGGACGTTTGAATATTTTAAGGCTTCTGTTTTAGAGGATGCTACATCTCCGCCTATGTCAGATGTCAACTTAAAGGTTTGCATATGCTCTTGATTTTTGCGTCTTCATTCTGATAAAGATTCACTTTGAAAGGGACATCTTATGTGCCTGTGCAGCTGATATTTGACGACTTGCTGATAAAAGTGAAGGAGAAGGAAGAAAAAGAAGCTAAGAAACGTAAACGTCTTGAAGATGAGTTTTTTGATCTGCTATGTTCTGCCAAGGTGTTGCAAGCTGTGTCAACTAACATTATTGATACTTCAGCACATTACAATTTAGCATTTATGCAGTTTTTGGGCGTGCTTTCTTTCTGATTGGTTTATTTGTCACAGGAGATATCTGCAACTTCTACATGGGAAAATTGCAGAGAACTTTTGGAGGGTAGCCGAGAGTTCAGGTATTTTTGTGTTGTGAACTCTTTTGTTGCAGATTGAATACTGTAAATTGTTTATTGTTCATCTCATGGTTGGATTTCTGCTCTTTTCTTGACACTTGTTTTCTGAAGGTTTAAAATATTTAGGAATCTTCTTACAGTCTACAGCTCTATTCTGGATATTCTAGGATCCTTATGCACAAAAGTTTCATCTATCTTTCCCTGAATGCCTAGAGTAACCTTAAAACTTATGCTTTCAGAGAATTCAGGTGTCTCTTGCCTGTTAACTCTTGATTCTTGAATATCCCATCCTTGTTTCTAACTTTTTTTCTCCTTTTCTTTCTCTTCCCCCGCACTTTTTGTTAACCCTTATTTTGGAATGCTTAAAACTTCAAAAATGTAAGCTGATGCTAAGTTTCATGATGCATTGATGTCAAAGGACACATGTACATTAATCTTATGTTTGCTTTTGATTTAAATTTTCAAAGCTCTTATACTTGTTCATGTGTGAGAGCTGCTTAACTTAAAGATGTCTTATTGAATTCCTTTATGTAGTTCCATTGGAGATGAAAGCATCTGCAGGGGGGTATTTGAAGAATTCGTAACACAACTTAAAGAACAGGCCAAAGAGTATGAACGGAAAAGAAAGGAGGAGAAGGTAATAAATTGGTTCCATAATTTATCTTTACTTTTTCCACAACTTAAAAAATTTGAAGTGTAATTCCATGCCACTGTCTTTCTCTCCCTCTCTTTATTTTTATTTTTATTTTTTCCCTTTTGAAATGGGAAGTCACTTGTTTTTGTGGGTTATTTATTTATTTATTTATTTATTTTTGGGCAAATGCAGAATATTCACTTTTCAGTACAATCTGAAATAAGTATTAAGTTATTCTTGTCTGTTTATTTGAATTTTCGACAGGACTACTTTTTTGCATGTGCCCAGGAGTTTTGCAAAATTTATGACATTACAGTTTATGCTGAAACCTATTTTTAATAGATATGGTCCTTGCCACCCATTAACCATCTTGATTACATGTTAATGCTGTGATTCTCCTGCTAAATGCAATGTACTATTTGGCTAAACTGTAGATGCTATTGGATTGGGTAAACAAGGGTGTAAATTTTTCTGTGATCTTTGCAATATTCGGAACAGAGTCGGAAGTTTCATCATGTGGAAATTGATGACTGCACTCGGAAGGGAAGGAGTGAAGTAATGGTATAAGTTTACAGGGATGCCTGAACACGTACTGAACATGAGAAAAGTATGTTAATTCACTATTCTATAGAGTTATGCCCCTAGGTACAGTGAAACAGAAGAAGGAACTTTAGTAATCGTTTTGAGACGGGAAATGTAGTTTGATGGCTAGTGGTTGGCATGGATATGAATTAATAGCTGCAGCCTGCAATGTGTATGTGCTGATGTTTGAAATTCATGCATATACATAAATGTAATTTAAGTTCAATATTGTGAAGGTGCGAAACAGACTTGAGCCTTCTAATCCTTGTATTCTTCAGGCAAAAAGGGAAAAAGAAAGAGAGGAAAGAGATAGGAGGAAGCTGAAGCAGGGAAGGGATAAAGAGAGAGCACGTGAAAGAGAAAAAGAGGATCACTCAAAGAAGGATGGAGCTGACAGTGACCATGATGATTCAGCTGAAAATGACAGCAAAAGATCAGAAAAGGACAATGACAGGAAACACCGAAAGCGGCATCAGAGTGCCCATGATACCTTGGATGAAAACGAGAAAGATCGATCTAAGAACCCCCATAGACATAACAGTGATCGCAAAAAACCAAGAAGGGTATGCTGATTTTTGTTATCTCGTGCATAAGAATTTTGTCACCTCTAAGTTTGTTGCTTTGTTATCAATTGTGAATGCTAATACAACAATACTTTATTCTTATTTTCTAATATTTGCTTTGCTTGATGTAGCTTGCATCAACACCTGAATCTGAAAATGAGAGCAGGCATAAGAGACATAGGAGGGACAATCGTAATGGTTCTCGTAAAAATGGTGATCATGAAGACCTTGAAGATGGGGAATATGGTGGGGAAAGTCGGTAGACATCTTATTCTGCAGGTTTCTCATTATTTCCATTTTTCTCATATTTGGGGTATTCCCATATTTGAGAGGGAATTATTTTATGTAATATGAATCCTGGCGGCATACTTTGGCAGTAATTTACAATAAGTTATAGGATAGTCACATTGTCAAATAGAAAATTTCGGATTTTGAAGCAGATAATATAGAGATATATCCTCAGTTATAGAGTTTCTTCTGTTGTAAAGAATGAAATTATCTTTATGGAGATCAAGAATACCTGTCTTAGAAAGCTCTAACAACAAAGTTACAAAGATGTAATGTGATATTTTGTTTTTGTTAAGTCGGTTCCCCCTTATCCACTTTAACAGGTTTTTAACTCGCTGCTTCCATCTTCTCTTCCTATTCCTTGTTTTCTATGTAGGCTTGCTTTGGTCTTCCTCTTGTCTCCAACCTCAAAACTGATCTTCAAATCTCTGTATTTCAAAACTCAACATGCTGAGTAATGTAGTTTCCCAAAAAATTCGTACTCTGGTTTTTGATCAATTATCTAATGCATTGATATCCTCCGGCATAGGAATTACTTGATTATCAGTGTAGTATCCTTGCAAATTGGAAGTCTAAAGGGATTTATGTTTATAAGTTCACTAGATTCTGAGACACCTTTTGTTTTATGGGAAGCAGAGGGAACTAAGGAAGGAGTTGGATGGAGACTTAGGATGCAGAGAGTAGGTTTCTGCTCCCAACCTTTCAGAGGGAATTAGTTGATTTTAGCATTCAGTTTCAGCCTCATCTACAGTGAATGAACGGCATGAGATCATTGTTCTTATCATAACCAACAGCTTCATGCCATCATCATTCTTGAACCTTGTTCTTTTTCTTAGCTAATTTAATGTTTAGTTTCAAATATTACTCAACTATGTTATCTTTGTTTTTCTGAGACTTTGAGACTTTTATTTTTATGTATCTTCAAATAAAGAAAATAATTAGCGTACTGGAAACTTCGGATTTGTACTAGAAAACTAGGGATTTTGTAACCCAGAAGTGGGGCGGCTCCATGTTAGTTGTACCCCTTCAAATGATGTCTTCCCTTTCCCATTGTTTTAATACCAGTCCTATCAAATTACTTGAACGCATGCACTTATCTTGTACAGATGTTTATCCTTGGATGCACAAGTCTGCTTATTAACGATTGAAAGATGAAATTCATTTTGATTATTGGAAATCAATTATTTCATCGATAATCCCATGGATGATAGAATCTCCCATCTCTCTGCATATTTGCCCTTTTGTTTGCTGGAAGTAATTCCATTCTTCTGGTGTGCTGGAGAAGTCCAAATTGATCATGTGGGCAGCATTTATAGCATTTACTAGTTGCTTCCCCAGTGAACATAGTTGCTTGTTGATGATGCTTCCATGCTCTTCCAGACTCAAAAATTTGTGAAGATGCTTCTGTCTTTTGTAGTTTCTAACATTGTGTATAACGGTTTTCTTCATGCAATCTAACAGCAGCCTCTTGCTTGGCGGCAAGACCCTCTTGATTTTACCAGAATCAACTCTCTCCCTTGCTCTTGTAAGTCTGATTTGAATGTGTCTCTCAGCAAGTGATTTCACTAGTGGTTTCAGCAGATAAGCTGAGAACAAGTGTTCGCCATTAGCTTTGTTCAATCTACTGGTTGAGTTTGAAGTGCCTGTTTCATGAAAATAAAAATAAAAACTACAGGTAAATGCAGAGGATCTATTGAATTCTTGTGTCCTTTTTGATGCAGTCAATTTATTAAATGGAAATTTTGAACATTTACCAGATGCTAAATCCTTTGTTTCTGTCACAGTAATAAGCTGCTTGTCATCTTTCTTGGAGCCCCATTGTTGGTGCATGTCTATATCAGTCTGTCAACTTTGTAACTGAAAGCCATAAGATCTGGGAAAATTTTTCAGAGATCTGGGAAAATTTTTCAGAGATCTTGGAACCTTTACCAGGGGCTAATTGTTTAATTTCTTACCTTTTCTTGTTTCGAATGTTTAACATTTAAGGCTTGAGAAGTTTCTGCTACAAGTGAGCCATTGCCATAATCCAAACCTGCACCAAATGAACTTACATTGTTTGATGCTGAAAACCAATTTGTTTCCGCAATATGCTGTATCATATCCATAGTTTCAGAAACAAGTTTCTCTTGTACAGCTTTATTGTTGCAAGTTGATGGCTCTTGCGTCTCATTCGGAGTAATGAGCTTGTAGAGCAACAACTTCAGGCTCCTTGGACAGTAGAGAATGTGTTTCTTCCTCAAAGTTAAACTGCATGATTCCTTCAGGTTACAAGTGCGATTCCCAAGGCTGCTGTTATTTTCACCATTGGAGCTTGATTTTTTCAACGAGTTTTGTCTTTCTGAAAGGTATGTGCTTAGTTTAAAAGGCTCCTGTTGCACTTGGAGATGCTCCTTAAGCTGTTTTGCAAGTGCTGGTTTAGATGGGGAAGTAGCCATTGGTGCTTAACAAGCTGAAAACCAATTATAATGGATGCAAGAAAATGAAACTGTGAATGTGAGTGGAGCTTATTGTATTATTCAACGATTGCTGTAAAGTAATCTTTGTAGTACATTTAAGACACCAAAAAGTTAAAACCAGGCAATCTTTTCATTGATTGATGACAACAAATTCGTAAATAAAATAGAATCTAAAAAGTATTTTCAAATTCTCTGCTTTTGTTGATACCCAATTTTATAACCAGCATTGTATGATAAATATATGGTCCCTGTTAGTCTCTGTCGTGTTGTGAAAGATCTCCCATGACAAGAAGATTTGAAAAAGGATATGCTTGGATTTTTTTGCTTGGTTGCAACTTAAAGAGATTGTTTCGTGTTTCAATTTATTCTCTGTGTCTGCATGCAAATGATTCTTTTTGAGTAATTTATTTGTAAATACACGTATATTCATGTTTGAAGCATGAATGAAACCCATATTAATCCGCCTATCCTTGTGCTACTTTTCTGGACATCAGAAATTAATCACATATATAATGTAGTAATTTCTATCTATTTCCTTATTTAGGAGATTGATATTTGAACAAATTAATCGTGTCGGTATGGCCACAGAGTCTGTTCATTGTTTCTTTGAGTAAAGTGGCCGTGGGACAATGAAGGAAACACCTTTTGAGATGTAATAATGTTTGTATGGCTGGTAAAGGAACTTTTATGACATCAGTTACATGGGAGCTGGCCATGTTGTGACTTTAAAGAGGCTCGTGTATAGCTTGTTAATATGCTTGGTCCAGTTATGGAGTCCCACTTATGTACTCTTTTTTCTCTCCTTTAATCTCAATGGTATTAAAAAAAAAATACATATATAAAAGAAAGCGACGCTCAAATAATGTAAGAGAATGTAAGGACAAACTTAAGAAAAGAATGACCAAGATTAGTATCACATATAAGCTTTAGCCATCTGGGCCATTGGTGGAGAACACCCATCCCTTCATGTTGAGGGGCGACAAGCCAACAAGAAGACTGACTGCTTTACTTTAGATATTTTTAAAGTATGCAGTAGATTTCGGCTTTATCAGGTGTAGATTTGAGAGGCAAAACTGTGAGGGTTTTAATAGATTAAAATATAACTTCTTTTTAAACTATAACATCTTTTTGGGAAAAAAAAAAAGACATAGGGGTCAGTGTTTCAGCTCTCGTGTTCGTTCGCTCAGTCGTTCAAATTAAGTTGAAGGCTCCGACTATGACATCTGTTTCAAACTTCCAATTCTTGTTTATTTGTTGTCTTATTTAGACATGTCATATATACATCAATTTAATAACTTAAATTTTTAAAAATACGGTTTAATGAAAAAAAAAAAAAGAAAACTGCTTTAATTCTTGAGAGGAGAAAATTAAGATTACCGAACGAGCCATCACAATAAAATTAAATCAAAAGCGTCGCTTCAAACTATAGGGTGCCGTTAAGTGGGCAATGTCAGCGTCACATCACCCACCTGAGTGGCTTTCTCAAACTATAGATTGACCTAAAAGGGGAGTGTTTAAATTAAATATTTGAATCTTATTCTGATTTTTTAAAAAAAATTATTAACAAGAGTTCATTAAAAAAAGGTGTTGTAATTGTGTAATTTAGATAAATATGAATACCCAAAAAATATTAATTATTTTTTAATAGTAATTACACATCAGACTATTGTATTACATCAGATATTTACAACTGCTATTAAAATAAATTATTACATTGATATTTACAATCAAACATATAATTAAAACTTATATTATTACATTAAATTTTAGGAAGTACGTGTCCAGATAAATAATTCTCACAGATGAGAAATGTCTCTATCATTTCACAAGAGAAAAAAACTTATAAATTAACTCCACACAATCATACTTAGGGTCCAATTGTGGTACCACGGTTGCACGGTACCACAGCTAGATCCAACCGTTGGATCCAGTCAATAGTTGTTCTTCCTCTGAATCCAACGGTTGAATAGAACTATAAAGACGTCAGAATCAGAAGATCTCACAATTCTATCCTCATACTTAATTGAGGGAAATTGAGTTTATAGGAGCCCGAACCACAGAAGAGTACAAGAATAGTCATAGATACCCCCAAAAAAAATAATAATAATGTTAAACACACTGAATAACCAACAGAAGAGTAACAGGGATAGAGTCATAGAACTTAAAGGGCAATGCCTATATACCAAATAAAGTTCAACTTGTAACATATTACAAAATAAATTTGATCGTTTTATATAACAATTCATATCATACTCTAATGAGTTAAATATTAAAATTTTAATTATATTCCATGTTACAAGTTGCATATATATCACTATATCTTATTACAACTTGCATTTTCCCTGGCACTCATAATACTAAGAATAATTCTTCCGTTATTATAATCAATTAATCATTCTCATTAACAAATGTACATTACACCATGATAGCTGCCAATTCAAGAATACATCCTGGAAACGATTAGACTGGATTCTAGAAACACGGCCAAGGCTTAGGGTTTGACATTTTTTCTTTTTCTTTTTTTAATTTTTGGCGTTCAATTCGGACTGATGACTGAGGCTAGACGGCTAGACCCACAACAATGCATGTGTCAGTCTGTGTTACATCGGCTCCAACGTTGCATATCATCATCTTCTTCGTTTTGCCTGATTGGTTTCTTGTACATGTTACAAACATTTTAAATTCTACTCACTGCAAGAAACTGTCAGAGTTATAATTTATGAAAGATCGACCTATATGCATGTAACGAGAGTTGTGATAGAAATATTCTCATTTTATTGGGAATAGTTTCTTGGCTGAGTATAAAAAACAAGTAATTATAAACACGACATTTTCCTCAACAAAAATTAAACGAGTGAGACACAAGATTAATGGTTATACTTGAAGCATACATGTTAAGTTATCATACAAGTACTTCAATAGGACAATTTAATTGATGCATAAAATGAGACTTACATCATCTTTTTATGTGATAAAAATAAGACATAAGTTGACATGCAATTTGTGGCTTTACGGGTGGTGCCTAAGAAGATAATTTTTGTCTCTACTGATAATAATCTTGGACCAAGTGGCTGATCTAGTTGTTGGTTTATCATCCATCTCCTGATAGACTTTTTCTGAACGGAATCTATAGTAATTTTAGCATCCAACACAAATTTGACAAATGTAGGTGGTACGGATAGATTGCCAGGATACCAGGCCAAAGACAATTGAACAAGTAGTCAAAAGGGAAAGCAAATATATGGTAAATTAATTAGTAATGCGTTACCCAGCTTAGAAGGAACGGCGAAGGATCATATTTAGTTGGTTCAACTGAGCTATCAAAAAAAAAAAAAAAACTGAGCTACGAAGAAACAAAAGAAATGGCAGCTACTCGGTCAAAGTGAATTTTAATCTGGTAACCAATTTTTGGGTCATACATATTCAAAACATCACCATGGCATCACTCTATATGCTCGTGGCTCTTAGATCAAATTTAGGCTCGAAGCCACTAGCATCATGGCCTTAGCAATTCAACTTCTATTGCATGATTCATTGGTGGTCAATGTCATCATCAAGTTTTGGTTGCTATTCTTTGACCATGTGTAATATAACATTAATGACCTAGAAAATTCCAAAGCACTAAAGGCCAATTAAACTTTCTAGATTCTTTCCAGTTAATAAATATTTACAAACTTATATGGATACTTATAATTACGAAGGAATTTGTTAATTTTTTTCAGTTAGAATTAATATATATTAATATTTTTTTATTATTTTATAATATTTAAAAACTCTCTTGACACAAAAAATTTAAATAAAAAGAGGAGTAATTGAGTCATTTTTTTGATCGTTTATCTTAAAAATATAAAAAAAAAATATTTATTATAACAAAAATATTTAAAAATAACAAAAAATATTAAAAAATCTTATTATTAATTCAGGTGGAACTCGAAACTTACTGATCAAATATGTAAAAACAAGAAATTAAATAACAGGACACAGGTGTTCCATGTGATTAATGAATGGTTTCCACTTACGAACAGATATTTCATGAGTTCGAGAAGGATGCCATTAATTCATTTATCTTGGCCACTAGATATTTGTGGAGCAGTCGCAGCCACAATTACACAACCCAACGAAAGTTCACAGTTCGAATGGTGATGGTGGTGATAGCTATAATGCATACGCCTTTATGTATGACTTTTTGTTTTTTTTCAACGAAAAGGTAGAAGCCGTGGGCTGGTTATTGATGGGTCTTTAATTATGAATGGACTAGTAAAGCACTTGCTCTCTCTTTCCCATGGATTGCAGGTTTTGGTTGTTGAGGTGAGAAGCGGTCTAATTCTATCAATTTTTTGAGAAATTTTAGGATATATTTATTTATTATATTATAATTAATTAATATATATGATATCTGTAATTAAATTTAATATAATTATTATTTATATGATAGTTTATAAAATAAATAAACATGTATTATGATATTATTTATTTATTGTATGAATAATATGGTACAATAAATATATTTTAAAATTTTTTTAATTTCTTAATTAATTTTTTAATGAATTTATCTTGAATATCCCTCGCAAAATATTTTTTTTTAAGATGACCCTCAAATTATTAAAAATTTTGGCTTATTTTTATTTTTGTTAAGAAAAGAAGAAAGTTCCTCATTTTTACTCAAATAAGATAATAGTAATATACAACAATAGATTTACACAACGAAAATGACTACATTACAATTGTAGTATGTCATAACGCGCATTTTCTTTTTCGTTGAAAATCTCAAACTTATCCAAACTTTATCTGGAGCTTGCTGTTTTTTGTCATGGATTTTTAAAATTTTTATTCTTAACTCTCAATTTATGATATGTTATTTATAAACGCAAAAACTTGATAATCAACAACAAAAATTTTGGGACTTTCAACCGACCTTCAGGGCACTATTTATTTGCAGATAATTGTGTTAATTGACTAACAATTTAGTGGATGAAAATCAGTGTATTTCTTTTTCATGGGGCAGGTTTATTAGATCATGGGCGCTATTTTTATAGCATTAATTTTGACATGTTCTTACACTTCTAGAATATTGTCAGCGATGTAATAATTTTGATGTCAACTGAGAGTTTCTTAGTGTTGCGGTAAACAATTTCATAATTATCAATGGAGATGTGTAATAGGCCCTTGGTCTTGGCGCGTGAGCTACAAAACAATTGGTTATAATTAATTCTAATTATTAATTCCTCATTAGATACAACAAGAATCACCTCACGTGCCTCTTCTTCATTGATTGTCTAATCCTGTCCTTGTAATACAAACGTAATTAATTAATCATCCATCCTAATTTAATTTGCTTATGGTAGATAAGTTGGCATGACTTCTTTAATTTACTTTCTCTTATTTATTTATTTTTTTTCAGGGCCAACCGACCATGTACATGTATTTTAAGAAACACCATAATCATCAAAGAGAGTATCTGCAAGCTATTGAGGCTTCACGAACAAAGGACGTAAGTACAAAGATGGAGACTACAAAGGCATGCAATTAAGCCACTAAATTATTGCAATATCTAAATTTTATTTTACAAAAAATACAAAAACAATGGAAGAAACAAAATCAAGACTTTTGGTAATATTAAGCTACCGAAAAGACATAATAATTAAACATAAATAATGAAGTACAAAAGCAAAAAAGAAAAAAAGAAGTTTAATTAAGGCTTGCTCTTCTGAGTATAGATATAGTCTATGTGAGCTGCAAGCGTTCTTCTCATCAAACAATCATCTCCTTCAACTCCATCACAGCTATCCTCCACCGTCTGATCAACTTTCTTTGTTGCTTCTTCAACGTCCTTCATGATCATCAAACCATGCAACAAAAGATTAATATACAGAAGACAAAAAGATAACCAACATCGAAACAAAGTGAACATACATGTTTCATGCATGAAATGAAGAAAATTAACGTACCCCATGTAGGTTTTTCAATGGAGTAACATCGGGAAATGCCGGTTCTGGCCTTATGGCAGAGGCTTGTGATGAGAAGAAGAAGAAGAAGACGAGGGCTATGATCAAGCAAAGAGTGGTGGCTTTGTATGCCATTTTCAATTTGTGCTTTAATTTTATCTAGAGTGAGTTTGCGAAAGAATATGAGACGAGTAGAGGATCATGTGGGACGTTGAATTTATAGAGGATTGTGAACTTTGAAGGGTGGATTTGGGGTAATATTTTAAGATAGATTCTCAATTGTACTTGTTTGATGAAAATGATAAATTAATGCCAAAGAAGAGTCAATGACATCGAACGGCTATGATTGCCTGGCTTGGTTTTGTGTTGAAAAGTATTAAATGTTCTAGAACTAGGGTTGAGTTTTCGTTTTTATTTTCTTTCTTTCCTTTTCTGTAAATTGAACTCCTTCGTAAGCAAATTATCCGTTAACGAGTTGGCTAAACTGTGGGTACGTGCCGCTTTTATAATTTTTTTCCCCTTTTTTGGTGTGAAAAGGAAAAAAAGGATGTTGAAATCTTTAATTTGGTTTGATAGATAAATAGATGGGAAAATTTTGGCCTACCCTCCTCGTGAAGTGACAATCTTCAAATCGTTTATCTTATTATTAAAAACATCAAGTTAACTTCCAAAACTTGTTATCTTTTGATTATTTTTAATGATTAAAAGGATAAAAATAATATTTGCATATTTTCCTTACAATCAATTAATAAAAAAATGTCAAACTAAGTAGACTAATTTTCATGGATCTAAATCTTTCTAGGTTTTTTAAAATACGCATAAATATTTTAAATATTTATAATATGCTCCCTAATACTTTAAAATGTTTTTATTTTGTGCCTATGTGACTAATTTTTTTATACGGATTAAAATTTACCTTTTCGTATTTAAAAATTTTATTTTAAAAAATAAATATAGAAATCAATTCAAAGATGCAAATGGAAAAAGAATAATATTTTATCTTTTTTTCATATATTTTTACTATTATCATTATTATTCTTTTTTTCATTTTGTAAAGGTATTTAAAGAAAATATATATATAAAAAAAATCAAAGAACAAAAGAAAAATGCTACTGGAGTTTCACCAAACAAATGAAATGATTAAGAATGAGAAAAATCAAAGACAAGAAAAAAAAATGCTACTAGAGTCATGTACATGAAAGCAAAAAAAATGAAGAAAAAGATGAAGGAGTAAGGATGAGAAGAAAAAAAAATAAATGAAAGGAAAAGACGAAAGAGTAAGGATGAGAAAAATAAAAGGAAAGAAAAGAAAAGAAAAGAAAAAAATGAAGAAAAAGATGAAGAAGTAAGGACGAGAAAAAAACAAATGAAAAGAAAAGACGAGTGAGTAAGGATGAGGAAAAAAATGAGAGGAAAAGACAAAGAAAAATGAAAGAAAAAGATGAAAATTGTATGGTTTTTAATTTTAAAATTTTATCTTGATGGCATATCTTGTAATTTGTTTAACTACCATGTTTAATTTAGAAAAACTACTAATTTATTTAGGTCTATTAAGTTATTTAAATACTTTATTTTTTAATTTATTTTTCAATGACTAGTCATACATTAATTATTTTTTTCATTTTTCAATGATTAGTCATACATCACTATTTTTTTTTTAGCTTCACAATACTGTTATAAGAATATTCTGTTAAGGTAGATGTATTTTCGTACTTTAATGAGTCAATGACAGTCAATAGTTAAAGATAACGAATTTTAAAAAGTAATTTGATGTTTTCAATAGTAAATGAGACGATTTAAAAATTATCACTTCATGAGGGGATAGGTCAAAATTTTCCCTAAATTGATTCTTATTGTTTCAAAAATAGATAGCTAAACTCTTATTATTTTAGTAATGGACAACCAAACTCTTTTTTATCGGTGAATTTAATCTATTTAGGTGGATATTATCATACATCAATTTTAGTTAGTATTTAAATACATTACTACCTTTATTTTTGTTCAAATAAACAGATTTCACAAACAAAATAAGATTTAAACTCATATTTATAATATGAAAGAGATTTAATGTTCAATGGGAGAAACTGTGAAAGTTTTGAGTGTTATTTTTTCTATTTGAAAATTATAAGAGTCTCATGATTTTTTTTTTTTTTGACGTTACAGTGCAATTCGACTAAATTCTATTTCTAAATAGATGTTAATTATGCAAAATTCACATGATTCAGAAGCAGATATTGGGGGCAGCTGGCTAATTTGTTGGGAACGTTATTAATAAGGTTTACATTTCTAATAGCATTGTCAACGCTTATTCTAAATGCTATCGAACGCTGAAGCGCGATTCCTGTCGAGCTTTTAAATCTACGAGTTGACCTGAACAAAACACATGAAAAAATAAAAATAAAAAAAATGAAGTCACTGATGACCTTAATCAAAAACAGAAGTTGATGAAGCATTAAGATTCTCTTTTGTTCATACATATGAATGATCTCCTGTTTATCATTTTCACCCATTAACAAAAGAGAAACTTATAGCCTCGTCATCTTCAACTTAAAGACGGAAATTAATTATAAAAAAAAAATGGCAAAGGCTCATATACATAATGACGTGCGTCAAATTTAGGGAACATGCTATTATGATGTATATAGGCATGCTCATGGAGCAGGATCCGATAAAATTAATGATGGAGCTTCTACTAATAATTATCATTTACATTTTTTTTTTTCGAATTTGCCGCTTCAAGGAATCAATAAATATAAAGAGTAGACCTAGACCAGTTGTGCCCCATCAATGATTTTAAAACATCGTCGATTTATTTTTAAAAATATAAGACATTTCATCATAAATATAAAAAGAGTAAGTCGACCATTTCCGTTCACATTGATTATTAATGGCTGCAAGTGGATATTGGGTGGCTTTAAAGTTGAAAGTTACAAAAAAAAAAAAAAGTTGCAGGAATCTGAAGCATGACAATGAGCAATGAAAGAAACTTCTTTGGTCAGCTTTTGGTGTTGCAACTTCATGGCTAAGTTTGATAAACAATTCCATGTTTTTTTTTCTTTTTTTTCTTACTTTTATATATATATATATATATAGTTTTCACGAGTGTCTTCTTCCAAGAACAGCCATGCTCATTCAGTCATTCTCCGTTTTTATTAAATTATACAGTTGATAGTTGGTTTGGTCGAGCATTACGTACAGCAAGACATTTCTAAGCTAATTGAGGCAGATAAAAAAAAATTAATTCACCGTTTAATACTTTTCACGTTTGTTTCAACTAATCATATATATCTAATTTATACGGTAGTTATGATATACATCATATATTCATATACTTGTACTGTTCCCATGCCAACGCAAATGTGGAAAATACCATCTGCAAGATCCAAGATCTTCTTATGACAGATGTTACAAATAATATTTTAGTCTTTTTTCTTGTTGAATCTTTTCTCTCTTCTACTAGTTGAGTTCCTGAGGTACCTATGGGAAATACTCCATTTAACGGCGAAATGAGCATTTGATCATAGTGAGAAAATACAGAAAAAAAAGAAGCATAAATAATGTTCTAAGGGTCTTTTTGGAATTGCATTAATAGGCTAAAACATTATTTTTAAAAAAATTAAAAACTAATTTTGATACTTGGTAAATTTTTGTAGAATTTAATTCTGGCTAAATCATCTTGTCCTACATCAATATTTGAAAAAGTAGATTTTGAAAAGGGAATGAGTACCTTTTTAAAATCTGATTTTAAGAAGCAGTTTTATACTTAGTATAATTTCGTATATATCCCTATAAGAATTATAAAAATATAAAATTATCATCATCGATTAGGAAATAAAATAATTAACTTTAAAAAAATTATTATTATTACCAATTATATTGAGATAATAAAATAAAATTAATAAAATATTTTTTATTTATCAATTATTATTAACACACAATAAAAAAATATTTTATACAACATGTTTAACAATGATTTATCAAAGACATATAATTACTTTTAAAAATTACAACACTTTTAGAAATAAATTATACCAAATGTCTAACTGATTCTTTTTATATATAATTATTTTTACAATACAGTTAATAATAATTATTTTAAAAATCTACAGTATTACTAAACTGACCCTAAAAATCTGTAAAATATTATTAAGGTTAATTTCAACCTACCCCCTTTATGAAGTGACAATCTTTAAATCACCTTTTTTACTATTGAAAACATCAAGTTACCCCTTAAAACTCGTTATCTTTAACCGTTGACTATCTTTGACTCATAAAAGAATGAAAACACCCCTACCTAAATAGAATATTCTTGTAACGGCATTATGAAGATAAAAAAAAAAAAAATTGATGTGTGACTAGTCATTGAACAATAAATTAAAAAAATAAATTGTTGAAATGATTTAATAGGCCTAAGTAAATTGATTGTTTTCTTAAATTAGACATAGTAGTTAAATAAATTACAAGACATGCTATCATAGATAAATTATGATAATGTCATCTTCGTCTTTTTCTTTCATTTCTCTTCATCTTTTCTTTCATTTTTTTCTCATCTTTACTCCTTTGTCTTTTCCTTTCATTTATTTTTTCCTCATCCTTACTCCTTCATTTTTTTCTTCATTTTTTAATTTTCTTCCAAGTACATGACTCTAGTAACTTTTTTTTTATTCCTTTTATTTTTCTCATCCTTACTCAATCCTCTTTTTGTTTCATTTTTTTTTCTCATCCTTACTTCTTCTTCGTCTTTTTCTTCATTTTTTTTTCTTTCATACACATGACTCTAGTAGTATTTTTTTTTCTTCCCTTTCATTTTTCTCATCTTTACTCCTTTCATTTATTTGGTGAAACTCTAGTAGCATTTTTCTTTTGTTCTTTGATTTTTCTTTTTTTTTTCATATCTATATTTTCATTAATTACCTTTACAAAATGAAAAAAAAATAATAATGATAATAATAAAGAGGCAAACTTCTAAACTCCATGAATTTTACAATAATAATGATATTTGAGATTACTTAATTTTAGATTATAAATATTCTTTAATCTTGAACTAACCATATTATTAATAATAGAATGAATTTATTTTATTATTGTTTATTATTTTTAGTTTGATGAATAAGCCAAGGATTTGAAGAGTTTTGGGTTGTGTGCAATGACAGTGATTTTGGAGAGAAGGGCTTTGAAGCTTTAGATTAAGTTTGTGATTGCATTTTTCTTTTGTGTTAACATTTATGTTAACATAATGTTGATTTTGATGATAACAAAGAAAATTAAGAATGATTAAGTTTTTAAAAGCTTAAATTATTTTTCTTACATTTTAAATAAATCATTATTTTCACATTATAAAGGTTTTATATTTAATGGAAAAATGATTTTATGAAATTGGTTGTTTTTCAAGTTTATGGTTTAATTGAAAGAATTTCATGGCATCATTTTCATTTGTAAGTTCTAGCAGCAAACATTTTACCCATTTTCATCAATTCATCATGCAATTTTTTAAAGGCAAATATTTGAAATCAACAAGTATTGCTTGAAAATTTAGAGAAGGACTTATTTGAAATGTTTCATGGTATTTTGGGTCATATTATAATTTCAGAAAGTTTTGGGATTCACAGTGTATTATTTAGAAATTCTGAAATTGGACCTGTTTGTAAAGTTTCATAACGTTTTGGGCCATTGTACAGTTATATAAAGTTTTGGGGTCAAACTGTCATTTTGCAAAATAGAGGCAAACGATCCGACATCTCTAGATAACGATCCGACATCTGAATTTGAAAATTAATAATGATATTTGATGCGTTAATCCGACATCTCCTAATTCAAGATTAGCCTCCGGACACTAACGGCGATCCGACAATTTGAAAATCCACCAATAAATATTCTTTAATCTTGAACTAACCATTTTTATTCAATAATTCAAACAAAAACAATCCCAACGATCATCATTGAGCTAAATATTGAGCATACAACTTTTTAGCTTTAAATTGTATTATCTTATTCATTCACACATCATTTTTCCATTAGAATAAAACCTTTATTTCGATTTTTGTGATCAAACACATCATTGTTTGAGAAATTCATTTGTAATCCTTTTTGTAAAATCAAGTTGAGAGATTGTAAGTGTTGGGATTTGGGTTAAGAGATTGGGGATAATCTCTTGTTGTGAAGGTCCATTGACACCTTGGAAGTCAATTCAGAAGATTTGAAGCCTTGGATTTCTCTTCATCTTGCTTTTCAGTGAAAATTTTGTGAGCTTGGTACATGCGTGGAACTTTTTTAGGTAGGATTCATTCAACCACGTAAAAATCCTTTTGTGTTTATTTTCTCTTCCCTTATTCTTTTATTATTCGCTTTTATTGAATTTATTGTTTTGGATTCCATTAAGGCATTAGATTGAATTGTTTTGTGGTTTGCTTATTCTTTTAAGTTTTAAAATCCCAATTCACCCCCCCTCTTGAGTTGCACACTTGCATTTCATTTTGTTCTTTGATTTTTTTCATCCATATATTTTTTTAAATAAAAGGAAAAAGAATAATAATGATTATAATAATAAATATAAAATGTAAAATATAATTCTTTTTCTATTTATAACTTTAATTAATTTCTTTATTTATTTTTAAAATACATTTTTTAAATAAAAAAAATTTAATCAATTGGAAAAAAATTAGACATATAGGTGCAAAATGAAAATATTTTAAAACATTAGGGATGCATATCATAAATATTTAAAATATTTATGTGTGTTTTAAAAAACCTAGAAGATTTGGACCCATAAAAATTAACCCATATAAAGATTTGACTTTTTTTTTTCTATTTTTTGACTGTTAGAGGAATGCACAAATACCGTTTTATCCTTTTAGCCGTAAAAAATAACAAATAGATGACAATTTTAAAGGGTAGTTTGATGTTTTCAATAATAAGGGGGACGATTTAAAGATTGTCACTTCGCGAGAGGGTAGGCTGAAATTTATCCACATTATGAAGTAGTATATAAATGTACATAACTCAACTCAATGATGGAATCACAACTGTAAATAGTGATATTTATAGATTAAAATAGTCCATTATAAAAATAGTTAAATTTTCCTTTTGAAACCATTAGAATAATAGAATTCATGTGATAGCCTATTAAAGGTTTTGTTTTAAGTGAATCACGCGCATGTCCAGCGGAGAATGGAAAATACTCCAATAAATATTCAAATCAGCATTTGATCATAGTGAGAAAATAGAGAAAAAAGTACACAGAATGTTCTAAAAATCTGTAAAATATTATTAAATAATCTCTAAATCTATATAACTCAACGACCGAATAACAACTGTAAATAGTGATATTTATATATTAAAAAAATCTACTACAAAAATAATAAACTTTCCTTTTGAAACCATTAGAGTAATAGAATATTAGAATTCATATGATGGCTATTATGGTTATGTTTTAAGTAAATCACGCACTCGTCTAATATGCGTATGTGACCTTTCTTAGGTGAATCACACACTGATCAAACACCTCAAAAAAGTATTTTTAAAAATATCTGATAATTTGAGAACAAGTGACATAACGTCAATCGCTGTTAACAAATCAAGACCCACCATTCATTCGGTCGCTTTTTTTTTCCCCCCAATTTTTGGTTGGTTGATCATTATGCCATTCGACCCGAAACTTGATAAGCCACGATATTCTAATTCAATTTCAAAACCTTGGAACTGAAAATGCAGAGAATATCGAAACCAGTGGGCTATATGTTTTGTACCAAACTTCGTTGATTAATATTCAAGTTACTTGGTGCATTTCATATTGCTCACCACTTAGTCTTCATTGTGGGGGTTGGAAAATTAAAGTTTCCCATGACCACACATGACACAAATGAAAGGCACTCAAAGAGGAAATGTTCAAAGAAAGATGGCTACTCAGTGAATGACACCAAAGTTCTTAGCTTTCATATTCTTATAATTAGTACTTTGTAAAGCCGTGGGAAAACTTTGTAATAATCTAGATGATAAGAAGGGAAAACTTTTGCAATGATTTTGGAGAGAAACGCAATTAATGTGAACACCAATTTCAAAAAATTAGGGGCAATGCATCACTCATTTAATATGTTCTAGGTAAGATTTGGCTGGTTTAACGTGTAGATAGAGTCTAGACTAGTAGAGTGGAGTCTCCATCATAAATTTGGGAATTGAAATTAACTATAAAACAATATAGTCAAATCATACAATAACTATTTCAAAAATTTTACAAATTTACCAACAACTAGATAAATATCACATTACATTGCGCTTATCAAACTAAACTGGTTTTAAAATCCAATTCGAGTCCGCCTTAATGGGCTGGACCTAAATGAACCGCTGGCATTCGGCGCCAACCCCAGTCCCCATGTTTCCCGCCATGACTAACAAACCCACCTCGATAACACCACCATTATTCTCGAATCTCGAAAGGCAGGGAAAGAAGAAATGGGGAAAGAGATGCAATACTGGCTGTTGAAAACGGAGCCAGGGGAATGGTCGTGGGAGGATCAAGCTGCAAACGGAGGGGTAACAAAATGGGACGGAGTGAAGAACAAGCAAGCACAAAAGAACATGAAGGCCATGAGACTAAACGAGCTCTGCTTCTTCTACCACTCGGGTGCCAGGTCCCGCCGCGTGGTGGGCGTCGTGAGCGTGATAAGGGAGTGGTACGAGGAGAGCGGAGGGGGGGCTGGGGCGGTGGACGTGAAGGAAGTGGGGATGATGAGGCGGGCGGTGGACTTGAAGGAGATGAAGAGGGATCAGGAGTTGAAAGGCTGGGCCTTGTTCAGGCAGCCGAGGCTGTCGGTTGTGAATGTTGAGAAGAAGGTTTGGGATAGGATTTGCGATTTGGGTGGTGGGTTTGATGGGGATGGTAAAAAACAGGATGACGAAGGAGATGAGTGATTTTGTGTTAATTATATGTATAATCCTTTTGCATTTCTTTTGCTAATGTACAAATACTAGTTGTTTCCTAAGAAGTTAAATAGATGTTCAACTTGACGCTTTGTTGGTGATTGATGTTATTATCTTTTAAGAATAATCTCAAAATGCAAGCACTGGTAAACAAAATATGTATTGAAATATGATATTCTTAAAAGAAGGCGGCAAATAATTTAATTTATTTATAAATTGGCAGTACGGAAAATTATTTTTCTTTTACAAGCGTGTAGAAATTTAAGTCTCTCTGCCGTGTGTGCATATAAAAGAAGATTTCTTTCAACCCAGATATCCGAGGTTGCGTTATGAAAGATTATCTAGTTAGCTACACTAGTGCCACATTAGCTTAAAGTACAAATTTTGTTTATTTAGGAGTATTTTATACTACTAAATAGCACCCAAAACGTTAATTGTTGCCTATGTCTACTCATGCGCCTAATAATCTTAGAACACATGAGTTCGAGTTCTTAGCCACATGAGTTCGAGCCTTAGCAATTGCTTAGACTCGACTTTTTTTTATAAGGATTTATTTAATTCTCTACTTTGAGAGTATAATAAATTTTTTCTTAACATTAAGTGAGGGTCGTTGTTGGATAGAGTTATGATATGCCTGCAAAACAGCAAAATTTTTGGGCCACACACCAAACTCATGCGCTCAAGTGTTAAGTTATTCCGGTTTTTTCCTTTTTCTAAGCTTTAGCAACTCTTAGCGGCATTTTATCGAACATCTCCTGCGCGACGTGCACTTGCTCGGATATCACACACAGGCCCCAAACTAGCATAATCCTTCGTGGACTTGAACGCCGCGTTTTAAAAAATCCTGACCATCTAATAAAACCCTTTATCACCGTGGCAAACTCCCAACATTCATTTCCGGCAAGGGAATTATTGCAAATGCAAAGCTTAGCAGCGGCTGTACGACCTCGTTTTGTACAACTCCTGAACCGCCCTTCGCTTAAACCGCTTAGCCTGAGAGCATTCTCAAGTTCATCATCAGATTACGCCAATCAATCACGCGGTGGCCTCCCTCGCTTCTTCTCCCAAGTCCTCCCTCCTTCAAAGGCAGTTCTTGTTTCTCCTCTCTTGCATTTCATTTCCATACACATATACATGCCTCTAGCAATTGGACACGTGGCATTATTACGTAGCACTTTATAAAAAATGTTTAAGTTGTGGGTAAACCAGACATAATATATATATTTTTTTTCCTTCATATGTTTTGCTGACAAGTGAATAATGCAGGGAGGTGTTGTGCGTGTAGAAGGAGATGAATTTTGGCACATGACAAAAGTTTTGCGGTTGAGTACTAATGATAGGTAAATGCATTTGATTTTGTTAATTAGTTTATTATATAGAAGACAGTTAATTTTTTTTCTTTTCAAACTGTTTTAGTGAAGATATTTACGATTTTCCGAATAATGATATGCAAGGGTAGAGCTTTTCAATGGGAAAGGGGGTTTGATAGAAGGTTGCATACAGAGAATTGATAGAACAGGACTTGATGTTGTGGCCTTAGAAGATCGGAAATTAGTTCTTCCTCAGCATAGTCAATGGAATGTATTTGCAGCTTTTGGTAAGCGTTTGGTCGGCACTTGATGAGAAAGTGATTTGTTATTGCATATTTGAACTTGATCCTGTTTAGGTACTCTTAAGGGTGGTCGAGCTGATTGGCTTGTTGAAAAATGCACGGTATGCCTTAAATATGTATTAAGTTGACGTTATCTTATTAGAGTGTGGACATGATATTTGTTTATGCTTTTCTTGTTGCTTCTAATTATCAATGTCCTTTGTACTGTCATAGGAGCTGGGAGCTCAGAGTGTGACCCCTTTGCTGACAGAACGTTCACCTTCAATCTCGGAAAATAGGGTAGACAGATTGGAACGTGTTATTTTAGCAGCAACGAAACAATGTAAATGATTACTCTTGAACTGATTTATAGTGACAATGGATTTCTGAGTTGCAATTTCTACTATGGCTTTATTGCTAATTCTGATTTTGTACATGGAGGTTCAAGATGATCCCAAGTGGCTCTTCAATGAGGGATGCCTAAAGTTGTTTGTTTTTCTTTTGTCTTATATTCTTTTCACCATCGATGCAACTCTTTCAGGCCAACGTCTACACGAAATGGTTTTGAATCCTCCAATGAAAATTGATGGCCTTCTACCTCTTGTAAGTTCTCTCTTTTTTCACTTAATGGTTCATTAGTTATTTAGGATTTTGATTTACTGAATATAAACCAGTTCGAAAGTGAATTCAACTTGAAGATACCCGGAATTTTTAGGTTATAAAATTAGATTGCATATTTATAGGTTATAGATTTATATACCATTGTTTATGAATTACTTAACCGTATCCAGTGCCATAGTCTTGAATTATGGGGAATGGAGTCTCTGAGAAATTCAGCTGTTGCTTCTTGGAACTATAGGGATTCTATTTTTGCTCATAGCCTTGGTTTTGAGTTTATCTTGTATTGTGTATTCTACAGGTTTCCCAGTCAAAGTTAGCTTTTGTTGCAATAGCCGAAGCTACTCCTCTTGTCACTGCATTGTCTTCATCAAGAAAGGAAACTAGTGGGCTGATAATAGTAGGACCAGAAGGCGGTAAGTACACCTTGTTGTGTGCAAAAGTTTGATGGAATTTAAGTTTTATAATTTTTCGATCTTGCCATATTGGAAAGGTACTAAGTGTTTCTAAAAATTAACTTGTACAAAATCTGTAGCAATTTTTTTTTTTCGCTTGTGTTGTATTACTGGCTGCATTTGTTGAGATAATGCTTAATTTTTTTTTTCAAAATATTTGTTTTTCGAAATTTTTATGACAATGGTTCTTGTGTTTACTCCTTTATATTGTGGGCAATGAACATTGTTATTATTTCTGTTTATTTTGATATTTGTCACATGCGGTTTTCCTGCTGGTTGATCCGTCACTAGTATATTTTGTCAGTTTCTGTCGATCTGTGATTCTTTTGTTTGTTATTGGTTCTATAGACTTCACACAGAAAGAGGTGAATAAGATAGTGGAAGCAGGTGCTACTGCTGTTGGTCTTGGGCCACATCGCTTGCGTGTTGAAACTGCAACAATAGCTCTCTTAGCAACTCTAATGTTATGTTCTGACTCTCAACAAATGCCCATTCCTTAAGCACCCTTGGTGGTAAGACCTCTCTCTAGTCTCCTGTCTAGCTTTAAGTTTTCGAGTCTAAGGTGCGTTGGAGATTGAGGTTGGGCAGCTGTAGCTTAAAAGGTACGGTACCAAAGTGTTTGATAAACACTAGCTGTTGTAGTTTGGAAGCTATATTGATATGATTTTTCACTTATATGATGGAAAATATATTATATCTTTAATAATTTTTTCAAAATTATTATTTAAAATTTATATTTACTACATGTTATTAACTTTTGTTTCACAGTTATGGCTTTTTTTTTTTCATAGCAGCCGTAGCTTAAAAGTTACAGCATCTCAATCCTAAACATAAACTAAGTTTTGCTAGATAAGTGGCATGGTGTGATAATAAGTTGGACCAGCCAATGACAATCTTCATTTTTACAAGAATGAATCATAAATGAATACGCAATATATATATTTCACTACTTCAGTAGTGACTGGAATAGATATGGGTTGTGATTTGAATCATTTTCTAGATTGTGCTGTGATTTGCAAAATTGTCAATTCTAGGTTCTTTTACATCTAATCCCTGCCGAGGCTCCTACTGCTGGATGCCTGTCTGCCATTGATCTATCAGTTAATCAGCTGTAGGTTTTGGATACGAAGGCTAGGCTTATTTATCTTCTTGGGCCAGATTTGGCTGTATATTTAAACATATCCTTGGCTTTGAGACTCATGAGACCACCTGTTGATAGGCCAGCCTGGGACAGTGCGGGATGGCCCAATTTCTGTTCTTTTCCTACATTGTTATCATGTTAAACTAAAAGTAAATAGGTTTCAGATAAAATCAGATCCAAATACTGGAACATAGTCAAGATTGAGCAAGTATTGTTTCCTCAAGTTTGGCTACCTTAATGTGTACCTTACAGTACTGATGGGGGCTACGTTTTGTTGTTTATTCATAATCAATTGAAATTTTGAGATGCCGGTCAAGTTTGGAATACGGTCAAAATCAGAACATTTATGAAAATCAAAGTTTATTTAACCGGATTTTGAGATATATTGTCCAATGCAATAAACTGCTTGTTCGTACCACTTTTTGATCAAATTCCCTATGTTAAAGTTTGAATATTGAACATACACGCAGTCTAAGTTTTCTTAGAAAAATATTTTTATCTTACCAACCATATTTTGAGATATATTCTCCAATGCAATGAACTGCATGTTCGTACCACTTTTAGTGATCAAATTCCCTACGTTGAAGTTTGAATATTGAACATACTTGAAGTCTTAAGTTTTCTTCAAATCTCCATTATTTTGTTAAAGCAAATGAATTTTGACTTTTATTTTTGCATTTCTTTAAATTTAGAACCCATACATATTGCTGATGCAGGACTTAGGTGGAGTTCTCTCTCAGTGAATTTTGACTGCGCTTGCTGAACTTTTTCCAAAGGTGGATCAGTGCTGGAGAATCTTTTTTTGGTGACGCAAGGTAATCCAAGTAACCAAACTGTTTATTTCTCCGCTAATTTGTCTAGTAAGGTTATTAGCTTTTGTCTTACTCAAAACTTACATTTTGTTGTACAAAATATACATCATTAAAGTAAGTTTAGTTTTCGTCTTTTCCTTAAACTTTTACATGAGCAACTTGGCTGCAGCTGGTTGTAGTTCAGGTTCACAAGTGTATGCCCACAAACCACAGGATACCCTCGTGTTCACATAGTTTGAACTCCAGACCTCCTGTTCTATCCAAAGAGATCTAACCAGTTAAATTAACTAACCAATCACACATATATTATGCTCATTCCGTGTTTATGTGCAGTCTTTGATGTTGTGTTTGAATCTGAATCTTGAAAAATATTTCCGGACCTTTCTCTGGGATGAAGATTTCAATCAAATACTGTTATTTTCTTGCTTTCCAACTCATCAATCTCTCTCTCATTAATTGTAGACTTTTTGGGTGCAACTGGGGAAGGAATTGTACTGGGGAGGGTCCTTCCGCATCTGCAGTGAATTTCATTTATAAATTTATCACTGGGTCAACCAAAATCTAGGTCTTTGACTCTTTGAACTTTGAAGCCTCACCATATCTCTTTATGGGATGTGACTAAGGTGTAACAGCTGTACCATTCATCAACTGTGCTTTTTGTTATTGGTAATAATTTTTTTCGGATTGTATGTAGAATTTGTGTCTTCATGCAATATATGTTAAAGTGAAAAATTTGTTACGGACAACTAAACACTGGTGGCGGATGCACGGTGCACCTGATGCATCGTAACAAGACCCTTACTTATGTATCCTAATAGCAATTATCATTTAATATAAAAATGACATGTTTTTTACTTTTATGGTTCTCCAAGTCTTGCGTCGCTTAATATTATTATTTATTTTACAAAACTTTCCCTCTCAACGGTTTGCTACAAAGTGCAGTCGATGCATAAAATTAATGGTCGCATGAAACAAGCACCCTTGCGCATGGGCCCCGAAGTTTTCTCAAGTGTCTTTCAAATCTGATTCATTTCACACGTGTAACGATTTTTTTTTTTAACCCCATTTTTGACTTCTGATGGTTTCCTATTGCTTTTTATCATGACAAAATTATTTCTTTTGCATCGCTCGCCATTGAGGTCAGGATGAACTAATCTTGCCTTTTGAATCTCTTGGTGATTGTCATTTCCTTTTCGAGTCTTTTTGTGTATTGTATTTTACGAGAGTAATTTTTCTTTAAATTTGAGAGTAAATTTATCACTCATTGAGCTAGTTTTCGGACAGGTTTCTTATAGAACTATCGACTGGTATGATATAGCATTAAAAAATATTATTACATAAATAAAAATTAAACTTATTTTCAATATGAGCGGGATTTTAATTAATACCAGTGTTATGTGAAATGGACCCTCAAAAGGACAACCCTTGTTTTCCTTTTTTGAGTTATAAGTAATTAATAAAATTATGATACGTAACTATGATTCACATTATTTTTTAAATAGTATTTTTCTCTTTAAAAAAGAAAGATTTTCTCTAAAGCTACTATTTTTTTTTTCCAGATAACAAAAATTAGAAAACAATATACGTATCATGTTGTAGATGAAATTGCAAATAAAATAATTTGATAGCATAAACATTTTAGCAGATAAAATATTTACAAAATCAACATCTTCTAATTGTCCGAAACAGGAAGCTAAACAGTCACCACAAATCTTATTTTAATCATTTGAGCACTTCACCTTTACGTGGGTACGTGTACGTTGCACGTGTGTCCATTTATTTTTGTCTCGTCATGTGTGCATTGATGATCATTTCTCACAAAACAAAAATCCAAAATACGGCTGGGTGATGGGTTCGCAGCACATGTGAAATTATTCTTTTCTTATCATTTTTATATTTGATTCAAAACCAATTTAGGCATAAAGTACGGACCAGCCAATTAAAAAATGTGAACTGTTTTGATGCGATACATGCTACTCCTAAAATGTTTTAAGGGTTGGTTTTTATATATATATATATAAAAAAAAAAAAAAACAACTTCAAAATAAATAGCATTCTCAAATATTCATCCAAAATCCCGCTATTTCATTAAAGCACGTAAAAGGGTTGTGGGTAAAGACTGTTATTCATCGTTGAAGTCGCTTTCGGAAGGGCGCTAATTATGAATATTCACGTCCTCTCTCTCTGGACGATTCTTTTATTGTGTGAATGGCGGACTTTTGTTTTACATTCAAATAGCTGAAATGTAAACCAACTTCTAATTGTCATCGACGGAGCATAAAGTTTCTTTCCCAACCAACTTTTCGTTTGTTTGAATTCATTATCTCATTCTTTTTTAAAAAAATAAATAATTAATAAATCATCATCTTAATTAATCGTGCTCAAATCTCCATTATGGTTTTATTTGGTATAACTTTTCGAATAAAATTTATTTAAATAATTTTTTTATTAGTAATATTTTTTATAAATGGTGCTTTACCAAAAATATTTTTATTATTTTATTATTAATAAAAAATTTTATTAAAAATTATAAAATTATTTTAATAGACAAGTTTTTTTTAAGTTACGTTATAAAAAAAATGAAATAAGATTGTTGAGCAAGTAAACAATATTTTAAACATTTTCATATTTCAAAAAAGCTTTTCATTCTCTCTTCAAAACAAAAAATTTAAACATTTACTAGTGGACACGAAATATCATATTTAATCTTCAGAAGCTCTATTAAAAAAATAATAACACAAAAATTAAAAAGAACTTATGAAATTAAATAAATACGTAGGACTATTAGAGAAGTCATACCGGATAGTATCTCAGCCAAAATTCAAATATTTCACTATTATTCCATATACGCATATGTTATAATAATCATTGATGTACAGTGAGAGTCTAATAAATTCATAAATCTGCCAGCTATTACATCTAAAGTTTAACGAAAGTTTAAACACACATAATTATAACATAGTCTTTGGTTTGTAAAATCTTTACTTAGTAAAGATGAAAGAAGAAATATTTAGAAAACCGAGACGTTTATCCTTCGAGAGAGAGGAAAGACTTTTTTTATATCACGCCATCCATGGCCTAGATAGGTGATATGTATCTGCTCAATTAATAAGCCATTACTTGAGTTTGTAGTCAAATTTGGGCCAAAATTTTCTATTTAGTGTTGGCTCCCATTGTTGATTTGGAACGTTGAATTGTCACAGTCAATCGTGCCACCAATGGAAAAATAAAACTAAAACGGAAGAAAATTAGTTTTATGGTTAATAATTAATCATGTGAAATGTCAAACTTAAATTAATATGTATCTCCTAGTTTGCCTTGGCCAAAAGTGGAGAAACTCACCATATGGACGATGAATCAAACAATTATAGCGATATCAAGAATAGTAGCATTTGTTTCTCAACATCTTTTGCAAACTTATTTCATGAGATGCGTGCCACAAATAAGTGTACGGAAGGATAGAAATAGACCCATTTTTTGCTGCTAATATGTGTCGCATAAATTTATAACGTAATTAATTTGATAAGAATTAAAAAAAATTAAGTATTTTAATTAATTTAATTTGTATCAAAGTTAAAATTTTGTTTTAACTGAAGTATCTAGTATGGTGAATGATTAAAAAGAATAATCCGTTAACACTATATGCATTTACGGATAAGACAAGTGGCCACGTGAAATTTTAATTAAGCAAATTATCCTTTTATTTTTATTTATTAATCAAATATTAGAGTGGGAATCCCAGAATTAGAAGTGTGAAGTGAGATGAGAATAAGTTATTTACTTACATTGAAATGGGCGTATGGAACCAGAATCAGAATCCAATTTATATGATTTATGTTTACTTTATCTTGAGTTTGGAGTAAATTGTTTTAAATTATAATTTTAATCTTATTTAAAGAATTGTAGCTTTTATTAAAAAATTAATAAATAATATATTTATTTTATTACATTTGTAAATTAATAATAATTATTAATACTCTTAATTGTGTAAATAATAATTTTTTTTATTAATTTTAATTATGTAAATTAAAAATTATTGATAAGAGCAACACAAATTAAATATTATTATTAATAATATATACAAATTTAATATTTTTTTAGAATAAACTATTTATTATCATTAATTATTAATATTAAATAATATAATAATATTACTTTTTTAAGTAATTTTAACTTAAAATCAATATAAATTATTATTTTTAAATAAATATAATAATATTATATTTAAATAAATTTAATATTAAAAAATAAACTCCGTTAACCCTATATGTATTTATCGATAAGCACGTAGCCATGTGAAATTTTAGCTTAGCATATGACTCTTATATTTTTATTTATTAACCAAATATTTTTTATATGTATTTATTAGCCAAATTAACCGTTATACGATTAAACTGGAGATTATTTAACTACGAGTTAAAAGTGGGTTGACTTGAGAAGCTCCTGATTTTGTGATAATTATCTGGATTTGATTTCGTGAACTAAACTAGTTATATTAGTATTAGATAAGAACAAATCATTTGATTCTACGCTACACGGTTCATGATAAACATGCATCTTATAAAATGAGCGGTTAAGATGTTATGATCAACCTTCAAGTTATGTTTAAAAGAAATTAGAAAAAGAAAAAGGAGTTGTATATTGTATGACTGTCAAACAAGTTCTTTCGAGGAAGACGGACACTTCAAGTACACTCAATCATACCCAATCACAGAAGTCAGAAAAGGACGGTGAGTGGTAAACTGGAGATTATCACAAAAACTAACCCCATATTTCTAAATCTCAGTCGATAAAGACCCACAAAACTATGACCAAAGAACGAAAGAAATCGAACCAAATCCAAGCAGAAGCAAAAGCAAAAGCGAAAACTAAAAACACAAAGCAAAAGCAAGTTTTTTTTTTTTTTTTTTTTCTATCCTCAAAGCACAAAATGCTAAATTTGTAACACCAACAACCCAAGAAGGCAATCACTCCCCACCACTTTTTGTGTTCATATTGGTTTCTGGTCAAACCCAAAATGGCAATAAACCAGCTGGAGAATTTGGTGGAGTCGATCAAATCGAAAGTGAGAGCCTTGAAGAAAAAGAAGAACAAACCCTACATAAAAATGGACAAAAGCTCAAGTGTTAAAGTTGAGATCCGCAGCAGAAAAGCAAGAAAGCTCATTGACAAAACTCTCCAGGTTGCTGATCGCCCTGGCAAGCGTAGCATAGCATAACTTGAGTCTTCTCTAATTCCTACGTGTAGGTATACAATATATTTTATGTTATCATTTTTTTGGTTTTGTCTGTGCATGTTTGTTGTGCAAGCTGATTCTGTGTTAGTGAATGGAACCGTTTCAGATTTGCAACAGTTTTTACAAAAGCGTTTTCATTATTAATGCTTTCTGTCGTAATGGCTAATGAATCTTTAATGAAATGGGTTCTTCTCTTCTTCTTAGAAACCTCTGACAAGAATCAAAAATTAAAATTAAAAGCATTTTTAAAAAATTGTCAATTGACAAATAATAGGTCACATAAATCATGACAATTTTTTTTTTTTTTCAAAATTTGGGATTCTTAGAGAGGGATGAAGTAGTAGTGATCATGGCTTCTAAAAATATATTGCATGGAGACAAGTGCACATTTGTTTTCAGATGTGTTTGAATCTAATAAGTTAAAACTAATTTGAAAATTTGAAATTGAACTAATTCTATTAAGTTAAAATAATGCTAATACTACAAGCGAATTATAAAAAATGGGTTGTTTTGTAGACACGTTTCTTTTTAATAATCATAACCACTGACAATAGGATATGCCAAGTTGATCGTACCTAATTTTCTGGCAATAAAATTGATGCTACCAGATTTTCCGGCAGGTGATAAAGACTGAAACGGAAGAGCAGCTAGTCTAGGAACTTTCGAAAGCACGTTAGATTTTTATGGCTTTTGGCCAAAAGATCCGAATTTGAAGCAATTTGATTACCAATTCATATGAAATTGGAAGCACTATTTAATTAGATAACTATTATAAAGAATACATAATAAGCACTATTAACCTTCTTTTGGTGTCAGGAATTGCGGATGTATTCGTTTTTTCGCTAGAATTTAATTGGACGCAATTTGCTCTTCAGAGCTTCGAGGTTGGTCCTCTCAAAATGAAATTTGAAGTGCGGCTTTACGTCTTGTCCTAATATTTCTAATTCTAATTCCCTAGCAGCTTTCATTTGAAAAAATAATAACAAATAAAATCCAACGGTCCACCTTTTGAATGTCAAACTTCTGAAACGTCAATGGCCAAAAAATCACTTCTCTAATTACAAGAGAGATGTGCTGGTTTACTAATTTTCTGAAAGAAACTATAGAAGCAATTAAAATAGGTTTGAAGATTTTTTTTTTTAATTATTTGGATGGAAAGACTTTAAAGAATAGAATTGTGGAATTAAAGTTATTGTTGTCTATAATTTATAATCAATTAAAATAAATAATAGCGATTTCAAAAAATAAAACAAAACAAAATAAAGAGTAGGGTCGGTTGGCCTGGCGTAATTAATAAATGAAGGTTGAACTTTGACAATCCATTTCAAGGTTCTTTTAATGTATATAAGCCTGTATTAAGCTGATAGGAATTAGGAAAATTATTTTCTTGTTCATGTTTGAAGATTTAATTGGTTTTAATTAAATAAAAATAAAAATTTTTATGATTGGATCAGTCGATAGATTAATAATTGAAAATGAAGCTACAAATTAATTAAATTAATTATCTTGACCCGTAACTACTATCAGTAATCAGATAGTGAAGTTTCAAATCCGCGTTAACTACAGTAATCGCATTGATGAAAAGCGATTGCAAGCATTAGTGTATCAAATTAATGAAGAGAGAAGAAGGAAAGGAAACCAAACCCCCCTCTTGTTTAATAAAATTACTTATTTGTCTCTCCCTGTTTTATGATTCATCAATCTCCTCACAATATGATAATATTATGTTAAACTTCAAAATTTTTACTTCAAAATCAGTGTACCAAAACCGAAAGAAACCTTTTAGTCCTCCAATTTCAGGATAATATTGAGCAAGAAGTATTAGGATTGTTTTTTTTTTTTAAATGAAATCCGAGTTGGTATTTCGCTATGCATATCTTAAATTTAAAGGAAAAACAAGCTAAATAATAATTAAAATAAACTTTAATTCTAAAATGACCTCTAGAATATTTGGATCTCCGCTGGATCATTAAGAGATCCCGGCCCAATTATTCTTCTATGAGAGAGGCCCACAATTGGTGTACTGAGAAGTGAGAATATCAATCCTTAATAGGGTCTTCTTTCTCATTAAAAATCATATTTACTCCAACCATATATATATATATATATACTGCAATTGTCGTTGATGCTCTCAAACTATTGCAAATATCAAAGGCACTAGAAGTGTGATTGTTACCGGGAATCAGAAGTAATATCAGGGTGTGTTTAGATGTAATGTACAGTATTTGGGCTGCCAAAATACGAAGTTTAACAACTATTTTTTCTCAATTATATTTTCCCATCAAATAAAATACAATGGTCCACCAAACGCACTCTTAATTTACCACAAACATAATCGAATAAGCTGTTGTGCTAATTTTTTATACTGACAAATAAATATTTGATTCACATGAAAATAAAGGTACAACCATATATTTTTAAATACAAACTTATTATCAATATCATGGTAATCAATTACCACGCACTGCTAAGTTGCCAAAAACTCAAACGATGCCAGCACCATTAGTGCTCAAGCTTTGGTTTGAATTAATGGAAAGAATGAGTGCGGACAGAAACTTCTCTCAGTGCCATAAACCCAATGGAAAATTTCTCAATTGGGTCAAAAAAGAAATGAAAAGACACTTGAGAAGAATGTGATGCGAAAGACCATACTCAGGCCACAAAATTAACCAGAAAGCTTGACCTAATGGACAAAAGCTGACAAGGAATATGAATCCACAAAAAGGAATATTTGACACTCTTTCCCCATAGTTTCAGCTTTTACTAAATACCCTCTTACTCTCGGATGTCAAAACTTTAAAAAAAAAAAATTATCGTTTTGTTGTTGAAATGAGTTTTTAGTTGAAAACTTTGAGATATCAGAGGGGCAATGAAGTATTATGAAAACTATAAGAGGTAGTGGTAAAAGCTGAAATCTGTAGGGAATTTAGAAAAGTGTCATTCTCCCTCTATAGAACACCAAAAGAAAAAGAAGAAGAAAGAAGATGAAAGCATTTGTTCTTATTCATCTCCATGAATGTACCAGCACAGCAGCATTGTGGCGCAGCGTCGAAGAACGTAAATCCTGGCTCGTTGCTCCTTCACGAAAGAAGCACATTTTCTTGTAAAGCCATGCCCCTTTCTCTTAGCTGGGGTGCCTGCAAAACACTTATTTTGTAGGCGATATCGGACCTCAGCCATGTTAAATTCACAAGTATATATCAAAGAAGATATTAAAGAATCAATAGGGAGAAAGAGGGCTCACAATTATGAGCTAAGGCCTGATGATCTTGAAGGGATTGCTGATAATTTATACACTCTTCACGATGAGAAAAGTTGAAGTGGAGGGAATTAATATTGCATTAAAAGATGTAAGAATTGCTTGATTTTCAAGTGAGAAAATGAACATGGTCAGGACGGCATGTTTTTCAACTTACTACTCCAAGAAAGATTGGTTTTTGTGACTTCAGAAATATTAGGAGATCTATTATGAGTAATGATAAACGTATTTAATTATATCACCGTTAAAATTTTATTTGGAACGACTGATCTAGCATAACATCACATATATGGTACGTATATTTTTATTATAACCTAGTAATAGCAATTCAATTATTTTTCCCACTTATATATTTGAGTGAGATTCGAGTCATAAACTAATTGTTTCTGCACTAAAAATTTTATCAATAACTAAAATAACACTCGCAATAATATCACACATAATATCATGGGAAATTATCAACCATATACTCTTAAATAATATCAAATTGAACACTTTTAAGTTAAAATACCCTCAATATTACTCTTTAATTATTTAGAAAGTTCATTGTAGCAAATTAACTATTTCGCCCTTGAAACTCAAAATGAGATAAAAAGATAAATTTACCCTAAAAATTAACGTAAATTTTCAATACACAATTTTTTTTATTTTGTTATTAACAATACATTTTTTATTAAAAAAATAAATTATTAATGGTACATATTATTAACAATTATCCATAAAAAATATCCATATTATACCATAAAATTATTAACAACATATTATTTACAATTATACATATTATACCATAAAAATTTTCAGTTGGAGCTTGGAGGAGTAGATCTTAAAAAATTTAGGTTAAATTTTGGAGAAGTAGATTCGTTTGTAAAATAGTTTTTTTAGCAATTATTAACAATTATCCGATAAATAAAAATGACATGTCATTTTTATAATATATATCATATGGCATGTCATTTTTTACTAAGTAAATGGGATGACACATCGTTTTTAAAAAAGACTATATTACTCTTATGATGTCAGCACTTGCAAATGGCAGTTAACGGATTGGTAGATGGTAGAAGTGTTTTGTCAACTTATGATATACAAGTGATACTTAAAAAGTATTCACACACGTTTGATATTGATGTAATTTAAGAATATATGACTAATAATTTCCCTAATATCATTTAAAATATTCAACATTACTCTACATTATTTTATCATATTTTATTTTTTCAATTCCTCGTTTCCAGTTTAAGAAAACAAAGATGCTTGAAAAGAATCTCTCTCTCGCACAAACACACATTTTTACACACTCAGCACTTGCATACGAGTACGTCAACGCAAATTCGTACAAATACAGAGAATTGGGAGCATAATCAAAGTGAAGTAAGGAGCAGAAATTGCAAGTACAAAAATTTAGAAGCAACATAACGCAAGGATACAAAACAAATTAAGTTTCCCAACCGGGTTGGATGGTTACAATATATTTCCTGGCCCATTGCCTTCGCTAGTAGTTTCTGTATTTTAACTTCTGTTGGCTTATACATAATTTCATGGTCAAAACTGATGCTAATTAACAAGGGTAGTCTGATAATTTCCTTAAAAGTTTATGGACCTATTCGATACAAATAGATAAACTATGCTCTCATTTGAGACAATGTAACTATTTCAGGACCTAAATTAATGTCATTACCTTGTTAATCTGCAGCTGGAGCACCAACAACTACAAGCATATATAGGGTTAGTATTGATGGTTGATTTGATGCCATAGAGTTGCAATTTTCATGAGGCTAATGTTAAGTTACATAACTCACTATTCATGTGAGAGAGTTGTACATTACATATATATAATTTAGAGGAATCTTTTCCATGAATATAATTTTTTGAAAAGGACATTGAATTATAAAATATTATCCTCAATCAGCAGAGCAGCCAAGATACTTCTCATTGATGAATAAATACTACTATTCTTAGGCGTGTGCAAGACAAAAGCAAGACCCTAAAATTAAATTATTTTGTTTGATAGCTACATTGATTAAATAGTATGGCTGTTTATTTCAAGAAATTTAAACGACGTCGAAAATTGGTTAAGATGGTTGAACATTTATTGATGGACCACCAAGAGGTTCACATGTAATTGTTTTTTGAAATTTTGAAAAAATAAGATTGTGATTTTTAATTAGTAAATTCAAAATTGGTCCTCCTCACTCATGATCATAGTGAAGTCAAATAAATCGACTAAGCTCCAACTTTCCATTTGACTTTAATTTGTAATACTTCAAAACACACAAAACTCAATATTTTTTTTTATTTGGTTGGGCTTTCTCAACTTGAATTTTTGACTAATTATCGCTTCTTTAAACGGATTTGGATCCAATGCTTAACTAACCTTTTGCTAACCTTTGTAAGATTTTGCGACATGTGGCATTTATGACTTTTAATGGTAGAAACTAAGTTCTAAGCACTTTTTTATATTATTAGGAAAATAAATATTTGTAATAATATTTTTTTATAGTATTATGGAATAATTATTGGATTTAAATCTTATGCCTCGTTTGGGATGAGATTTAAACTCAATAAACTACTCATTTCATAATCTGTGACAAAAATAGTGTTTTGGTAAATTTTGTAAAACCTACTTATTTCATTTTTTTTATTTTGACTGTAACTTTTAAAAGTAAGTAGGATGTCGTTTTTCATTAGCAACTTATTAAATAAACTACTACATCCTTTCAAAGTTCCTACTATAATCTTAATTAATATTTTAACAAAAATAATTATGTCATATTTTTCCATACACTCTAATATATAGGCCATTAGATATCATATTACCATCACAATCAAATTACCGCCACAACTATCATATATTCTCTCCAATATCAAAGTTTTGATCTAGTAAGTTTATATTTTTTTATACTATATTTGTATTTTCTATTATAAGATTAAAAAAGACTTGTATATAATTATGTAATTTTTTTGAACTATGAAAATTTACATGAAAATTAACCATAATTTTTAAAATCAATTTCATAACCTTGGCTTTTAACATTCAATCTATTTATATATTTTTCTATAGTCATGGTGTTTATTGCAACAATTTTAATGTAAAAGTAATGCATATTATTATTTTTTTAAATGGATTATATATTGGTATGAATTTTTATCATATTTTATGTAACAAATTATTAAATTTTTTTTTTCACTTAGTACAATTTTACATGTTTTAAAGAGAAAAGGGCATGTCTAAACATTGTTAAACATATTTGAAAAAAATAATAATCAAACATCAAGTTTTTTTTAAAACTTATTGCATCATGTATGAAAGGCGCTTTTTGACTTTTTGGATTTATTATATTATATACAAAAATAAGAGACATTACACTAATATTTACAATTAAATATACATAACTGGGACTTACATTGTTAAATTAAACCAATTGCATAAGTAATCCTCAGGCGAGGGATGTTTTCAAACTCATTTCACAAGGGAGAAAGACTTACAAATAAATTTCACCCAATCATGCATAATTTACTAAATATCAACCTTACTTTTAAATCTTTTTAACTGTGAGAGTAAAGGTTATTTAACCCATTTGCAATCCTTCGTGTCAATACTAAATCCAAATTTCCCAAATATAAAATTATCTAATATATGATAAATGACTATGGTGTGAGTATCAATACTAAATCCAAATTTCCTAGATATAAAATTATATAACATTTGTAATTGTGTGAGAAAGACTGTTATCTTTTGTATGTGCTCTATTGAGCCAAGAGTTGCACTTATACGGCCAAGGTCTAGTTGAGGCCTTGAGGTCGTAAACAATTCCAAAAATAAAAGGGGTTTAACTTGAATTGAGTAAATTTAACATTTGATCCCTTGTCTGTACAATGCTTTTGTTTTGTCAATTACTCCCTCAATTTAGTTGTTTCTTCATTATGGCCTAACAGACCACGATAATAGATTCGAGCTTCCTGGATTAAGATATATGACACCGGTCTTGTTTAAAGTTTGTAATCAATGATCTGAATAAGAAACAGTGAAAGACAGAGAAATTTTTTTTCACTTGAAGCCTTTCAAGTCTAATAAATATTAGCTATTAATTAACTGTGTAATCATATTGACAGTTAATTACATTATGTACAAAATTAATTTCTCTTAACAATATGGCACCTACTTCTTGGATAAAATATTAAATTTGCCTCAAAAGCACATGGCTTGTCCTCTTCAATTCTCCCAATCTTTCCAACACAAAAACTGTAACTTCTAGCCATTCCATTCGGCTGCAATTCGCCCTCCATGATTCTTGATGATGCTACACGTAAGAGTTGCCCGAAGTTCTCGTCATCGCATGCTTTCAAAGAGTTGACACTATAACTACTCTTCGTCAGGCTCATAGTTGGCACCCCAAACGCCATTCCTCCATGCCCTTCACATAAAAATCTCTAGCCTTGCAAAGAATTTTGATGGGGGTTTTGAAAGTTTTCATCAACTTTGTTTGCTTTTTAGCTTTGCTTCTCATTTTTGTATCCATATATATGTTGCAAGACAAATATCTAAGTAAATCGGGAAGAGAAATGAAACACAACATAATCGATGTGAAAAAATTAAATGCCTTCAATGAGGTTTCATATTTATACTAGTTGACTTCTACAACTAACAGGAAAACTAAAAGGTATTTTCTTGTGATAAGGAATAGTATACCAAATGCGTTTGGGAAACCCTAGTCTTAATGCATTTACAAAATCAAATGCTGTATTTAATACTCTAATATGTAAAAAAAATTCGGAGATCGGACTTAAGCCAAATGGCTAAATTAATAATTTTAATAGATTAATTAGATAAAATTATTTCTAAAAATCTTTATATAACTCTGTAATTTCATTCATATTATAAATTAATAATTAAATAAATTTAAAATATAACTGACTATAATACTTTTTTATTAAAATATGAGTATATTGTAACTTATTTTTTTCTTAAAATTTAAATATAGTTAGATTTCACCTCTAATTTTTCTTATTGCATCTAAAATTCCTAGGTTTCAATTCTCAAATCGTAATAAGAGTTGGTCTTCTATGAGAGAACAAAGCATGTGAAAAGGTTAGACCATTACTCATTGCTTGAATACAGGGATATCTGTGTCGCCCTCGCATCTGCTGGATACGGATTACAATCTGCAGTCTCTACTGGTTATGTATAATTTAGCAATTAATTTACTTAAAATTGTAATCAATTTAGGCGAAGACAATGAAATACGGTCACTGTGTCAGACATCGCATTATTATGTAGGAAGAGTTGGTCTTCAATTTAGCAATTAATTGGTTCTTCTTTCTTCAACTGGAGAAAGGACTTGTTCTGGTAATGCAAATGATACTAATGGATTTACTACTAGTTCTTTGTCCTCGTACGAAACAGGCTCCAAAACTATTGTGTTATCCTCAGCTTTGTAGATAATTAAGTGTAATATATTTATTTTTTAGTTTATTTAATGGGAATTTAGTGGATTAATTCAAATTCAATTGATTTGATTGATAAATACAAAGTTGATTAAATGTGTGTTCATATTCTTTTTTAAAACTGACACGTGGCAACTTAAAAATACATAAGTAAAATTCACTACAATAGTCCTAGTAATTTGCAAATTAAACTATTACATTCAATTATTGACAGCAGCTATGCATTCAATTATTGACAACGAATCATAATCATGAAAGTAAGTCAATGAAGTTTTACATATATAACGTTATTTTGTTGAAAACATGGTGCCCCTTGATTATGGCGTATAATAGTTTTGGAAATATTGAAGACAATTAATGTTATCTCGTGGTCACTGGTCAATTAGTCATCTACTCACCCATGACCATGAAGAAATCAACCTAGCAGCTTGCAATTTAGACTCCAATTTTAACACTTTATGCCTTCTATCTCTTTTTTATTCACTAACAGTATTATCCCTCTTGTTTCTGCCTTCTATCACTTTTTTATTCACTAACAGTATTATCCCTCTTGTTTCTGCCTAACTTATCTTTTGAATTGTAATATATTTTTTTAGTTACACGAAGACCACTCCATAAAAATTTCAACCCAAATTTTATTAATCGATGGTCTTCAAATTTAACCTCTGGCATCCTCCGCAAGAGACTAATCAACTAACCATCATAGAGGAGCACCTAGTGGCAAGTGGTATATGGTGGCTTCCCACGCCCTTTTCTCAAGAGGTTACGTAGGAGTAAATGTTATTTCGTCAATATGAGAGGCAAGTATAATGAAAGCGAATAAAATTGAACATCAGATAGAAAAGAAAACAAACTAATCAAAACTTCCCCTTCGAGACTTGTCTGTGAGGTATTTCATCAACCGCACCAAATACTTGTTTCCTTCAACCATAAGAGGCAAAAATGTTGCAGCTAATCAAACAGACAATGATTATGGCCTATTATATGGTTTTGAGTTTTGAATTTAATTCCCAGGATAGGAATATAAAACAATCAATAAGAATGAATTTAATCTTATTCATTATTCATTACACAAAGTTCCTCTTAACAGCATGGCTTCTACTTCTTGGATACAACAAATTAGCCTTCACAGCATCTTCCACAAAAGCACAAGGCTTGTCCTCCTCAATTCTCCCAATCTTCCCAACACTAACACTGTAACACCTCGCCATTCCATTCGGCTGCGATTTGCCATCCATGATTCTCGTTGATGCTGCACGCAGGAGTTGCCTGAAGTCCTCATCATCGACTGCATTGATAGAGTTGACACTATAACTCTTGGACAAGCTCGCAGGCGGCGCAGCCAATCCATTCATGCCCTTCACGTAAAAATCTCGAGCCTTGCAAAGAATTTTGATGGGGACTTTGCATATTTTCGTCAACTTGGTTTGCTTTTGAGCTTTGCCTCTCATTTTTAATCTGTCTATATGTTGCTGACAAGAGATAGCTTTGTGGAAGAGAAATGGAACGGGCTAAGAACTATCAGAGACTTGTAGATGATAAAGATGAAGAAAGTGAGAGATTATATAGAGGTGTTGCTTGATTGTTTATTATTTTATAAGCATGTTTCTCCGAAGTATCTAGATGAGGGTGGCTGCTTTTAATATAAATTTTACTGATTAATTATTTGCCTGTTTCCATGTGCATGTGATACTGATGCCTGGATATAATACTCAGAATTTGACTAATAAGTGATTTTCATTCATTAGCATCCGGCATATATATAATATTCATTGATTGACTGATAAATAGTATGTATGGCTGTTTGTTCGAAGAAATTGCGATAAATAAATAGAATTTTGTATTATACGAAATAATTGAAACTTTATAGCTTCACGATTTCTACATGCAACAACTATGAGAATTTTGGAACATAAGATGATGATTTGGTCACTGGTCGTCCATGATCATGGTGAAGTCAACTGTCTGAGCACAAACTTTCCATCTTGATTCCATTTCTTAACACTCCATGCCTACTATCTCTTTTTAACTTATTCTCATAAATGATCCTTTTGTAAATATATACATGTACTTATTAATTTTCGGAAAAACAAGTTTAAATTTTGGTATGATTAGAATTCTCTCTTGATTTGAATTTTGTCAAATAATAAGATTGTGATTGCAAATTGTTAGATAGAAATACAACATAAAAGTAATTATATTGGAGTCATACCTGATCATTTACACACCAGATATGATAGTATAGAGAAAGAGCAAAAAATAGGCGACGATATTAACTCTTTTTCCCAAACATTGTAACATAATTATCACTTTCAGGCTTGAACCCATTTTTCATAAAATGCACTATTAGTTTGTATTTTACAAAGAGTGCAAATTTAGATATGGCCAGTGGCATGGCACGGCTTGCGCCGTGTGGCATGACGCCATGGCACAACTCATCAATGGACCATGCGGGGCGAAGTATTTTGATCAATCGATCATGTCGTGCTCAGGCACAACATGAGCACGAGTCCGTTAAAGATTCCTAAGTGTGCTCCAATATTTGTAAAATATTTTTTTATTAATTTCTTATTTTGTTTTGTTGTAGAAAAATAAAATGCAAATTTAACAATTTAAACTTTAACAATTTAAAGTTCAATATTTAAAAATTAAATATGAAATTTTACTTTGTATTCTAAGTTTCTAATTTCACATTGATAAATCTATTAATTGAATTATTTGAATCATCATTAATAATTTAATTTTTAAAGAATAAATATAAATATTACTCAATTAAATTAAAAATAACATTAAGAGATAAATAAAATAAAGTTTATTTTTTATGAAATGAAAAGCTACAAATTACAAATAAAATGAAATATGACATAATTTGCATCACTATAATTTACAGCACATCCGAACCATCTATCATTTGCATATTACCATATTACAACAATTTTATTCACTAGAAAGTTCCTAAATTCTAATCTTCATTCTCATTGCCGTCGTCATCATCAACTTCAATTGAACATCGTGACATCATCAACATTTGTATCATTTTGTCAATTTTGATGTATGGTATGGAACACTTTCATCGTCATCTTATTCATTGTTTGAGTTAATTTAAATTGAACTTGTATAAATAGTTACTGTTTTACATTTTTTTAATTATAAATCATGTTATAAAAATGGAATTAAATTTGTATTAATAATGAAAGATTTGTTGTTTTTCTTCTCTTATTAAGGTTATTGTATGTTTTTATTTTTTATTTGTTCAATTAAAAGCAATTAATGTGTTTTAATTAATAAATTAATTGAAAGCACTATAATTTACTTTAGTTTTTATGAATTATCATTATGGTTTCTTGACTACTGAATTTGATTAGCCTAGCGGATAGGTGTCACCACCATGAGTAATGATGGTCGAATGCCTAGGCTTGGCTTGTGGCCTAGTGCCAAGTCAAAGGCAGCAGCATGTGCGTGCTTGGGAGCGAGCACGAGAGCAAGGCAAGATTGATGCATGGGCCTGGGCGTTGCAGCAAGTGTACGCTGTGATACACACAAGCACGAGGAGCGTGAGGCAGCACATGCAAAGGTGTTGCATGGGCAACGCATGCAACACCTCGCAAGTGCGCGAGCGCGTGACACATAGGGCATGCGGGCGCCGGACGCATAGGGCATGTGGGCACGGGACGCATGGGATGCGCACAAGCTAAATGATAGAATGTGGGATGGCACGAGGCAGTAGTGCAAATGCGTGCAGGGGCAGTGCACAAATGTGCATCATAGTGGGGCATGCACGGGGGCCAAACTATGCGAAGATGAGAGGCGTTCACATGCGGGCTGTATGCGAGCAGTGGCAATAGAAACGTGGAGCATGTTGGCTACAAATTCTCCGAAAATGGGACCTAGAATCAAGCATGAAGTGGGTAGTTGTGGGTGCAACTAGTGGGAGGACATGACCTTAGATCACACACCAAGTAAATAGGGGCAAGGAAAGTGGCAGTGGCGGTTACTCATCAAGAGAGGTGAGTAGCGGCGGTTAAACTCCGTGACATCCTTGCTACTAAGCTAAGTGGGTAGCGGTTGCTTTATTCAAGGGGGAGTGGAGATGTACTTCCACACACCATGCTTAGTGGTGCCTAAACTTTAAAAGAAGGAATTGAGTTGGCGCAAGGGCAGCACGCTACCTCGCCTTAGCAAATGGGCTTGTCATTTGCAAAATTGTGTATTTAGTGATGGGAATCTATATCTTGGAGATCCGGTTTTTGGCAAAGAGAGTGGCGTCCTTGAACATACAAAGCCTTGGGCTATTTGTAATTTTTTCTTATTTGTGGAAAAAGAAAAGTTGGGGTTGGGGCCTCAGTAAGAACCAAAAATTGTATTCTTTGTTGTTGGCAAAAATAATTCATTGTGTAATTCTCCATTGCGGGTCTTTGCGTGCTTGTTGCTTTATTTGCTTTCACTAGGCCTTGTTCAATGGCTGGCTAAGCGCAGACTTAGCGCCATCACGCAGGGTTGCCACATCTTCGAGATAAGCCTCGATGACGATAGGGGCAACTATTTTACTTGTAGTCTTGTGTTATACACTCAATAGCAGCACAAAAAAAAAATTGATAAATTTTAAATTAAAATTGAGGTTTATGCTAAAAAAAAAGAGGCATGTGGCCAGCCCATCAACACAGTTGGGCCGTCTCTTGCTAGTACGGTTCGGTGACCATTCTATGCAAATTAACATTTATAAGAAGACACACAAACTATATTTTCCAATTAACAAGACAAAAAAGTTTAGACTTAACACATCACCGTGATTTGTATTCCCCCTAAAAGGAATGTTTGTATCCCCATGATTAAAAAAAATTTGGGTTTACAAAATAAATTTATAATATATTTATTAAAAAATCAATCATAATTTTTTTCTAGAATTATGAAATATTTACAAATTATCTTATTATTTTTTAATCATGAAGGGTTTGATATTGTATTGTTGTCTATATTTTTATAAAAATATAATAGTAAAATGATTATATATACTAAGTAGTAAAATGATAATAACCCTAAAAAAAATCATCTAATCATTTAAATCCTTTTGTGTTGTCTATGAATTAAATATACTCCCGGTGGCTAGAGATGGACTCAATCTAAGCCCTTTTGTCCTGTATCACTTTCTTTAGCAAGGCATCTACTAATTGATATGTTTCCACAAATAATTGATGGCTTAAATCCCAGAGACAGTCAAGTTAATAACTACAAATAGTCATCAACTCTCCCAAAAGGGTAGAAGAATGATCCCTATAATGGCACATAAAATTCAAATATTTGTGACTAATCTCCCTTTTCCCTCTTTTTTTTTTTTTTTTGGTTTTACAATTAGATAGATAGAATAAAGAGAGAAAGTGAAAGAAAAAAAAAAGGTGGCTTCAACCTCAGCCGAACTCAGGTCAGGCTTCGATTAAATTAATTATCGAATTAAAAGTAAATATATAGACAAAAGAAAATGGAAATCGAAATATGTCTAAGAGTATCCTTTAATGCAAGATCTTTAAAAAAAATACGGAACTCTAATTAATAATATAGTTAGAAATTCTTGTATTACTTATTATTTCTCATTTATTTAATTGTATTAATTGCAATAAAATCTTTATTTTATAAATTTATTTTGAGTGGTTAGCAACTTCAATAAAAAGCTCTCACCTAACCCGAGCTCAGTTAATCTTAAATTTGAATTTTGTTTCTTGAAATACAACAATTTTAAATTGTAAATGCAACCATTTATAGCTAAAAATTTTAGGGCCCAATCCAAACAGCCCACTATTTCCCTTTCGTTTTTCTTTTTATGGTATAAAAAACTCAGATCGCATCGAACAATTCCTCTCAAAGTCTACTGATATCCGATACAATTGATATTGACAATAAAAAAATTTGGCTTCCGGGCGCTGCATCTTACACCAAAGATGTATGTAGATTTAATCTTCGATTAGAGAATTAATGAAATATTTCAAAGGAGGAACAGAATTAATTAAGAAGAAACAAAGAATTAAGCTTCTCTTGCATATATTAGCTATAGTTTAGCTAGTTTCCATATACATCGATATAATATATTAATATTGGTTTTACACAAAATTCCTCTTAACGGCATGGCTTCTACTTCTTGGATACAACAAATTGGCCTTCGCAGCATCTTCCACAAAAGCACAAGGCTTGTCCTCCTCAATTCTCCCAATCTTTCCAACACTAACACTGTAACTCCTAGCCATTCCATTCGGCTGCAATTTGCCGTCTATGATTCTCGTTGATGCTGCACGCAAGAGTTGCCTGAAGTCCTCATCATCGACGGCTTTGATAGAGTTGACACTGTAACCCTTCGACAAGCTCACAGCCGGCGCAGCCAATTCATTCATGCCCTTCACGTAAAAATCTCGAGCCTTGCAAAGAATTTTGATGGGGGCTTTGCATATTTTCATCAACTTGGTTTGCTTTTGAGCTTTGCGTCTCATTTTCGATATTGCTGACAAGAGATAGCTTTGTGGTTGTGAACGAGAAATGGAACAAGCTAAGAACTGTAAGAGACTTGGATATGACAAAGATGAATAGAATTAAGGATACATATAGAGGTTGCTCGATTATTTATTATTTTATATTTTAATAAGCATGTTTCTCCGAAGTACCGAGCGTTGGATGGCTGTATTTAATATGAATTTGACTGATTAAATATTTGCCTATTTAATTTCCATGTAATACTCAGAAGTTGACTAATAAGTGATTTTCATTCATTAGCATCCTGCATATGTATATATAATATTCATTGATTGACTAATAAATAGTATATGTGGCTGTTTGTTCGAAGAAATTGCGATAACTAATTGAATTGTTTATTACATGAAATAATTGAAATTTTATAGCATCACGATTTCCACATGTGACAATTACGAGAATATTGGTACACAAGAGGATGATTTGGTCACTGGTCATCCGTGACGATGATGAAGTCAACAGTCTGAGCTCAAACTTTCCATCTGGATTCCAAAATTTTTTTGAAATTTTTTTTTAATTATATTCCATTTAATGCCAAAAGTATTATTTTTTAAATAAACACTATTTTCATTTATAAATCTTGTAATTTTTAATAACTTTATCACTTTTTTAGTCTTAATAATTGTATTCATCTCTTCAAATTCTTAATAATTATATTCCTCTCTTCAAACTTTCTTTATTATTTAATTTCTAAAAAAATCTAAAAGAAAAAGAAGGAAAAACTTATAAAATATTAAATATTTTATGGATCCAACATAATTTTATCGTACATATAAACTTTAGGTGCAATAATTAGTTTGAGAATCCTTAAAAAATTATTTGTAGTGAGATAAAATTTTATTTAATTTATTTTCTCACAATGTTGTATCTTAATTTTGTTACTACATATATTACAAGAGCATTATTTTGGCTTAAAAATTTGCTTCTTAAATTTAGATTAATTTAATGATTAGAAATATTTTATAGATTGCTTCTTAAATTCATATTATTCTAATGATTAAAAAAAATAATATTGTGCAAGCAAAATGAAATTGAAGAGAGAAAAAATATAAATGAGATTAATTCTATTTATATTTGTCCTTAAATGTAATTAGGAGTTTTATAAGATCAATGAAAGAGTGTCAATAGTCCAACTCTTTAAATTATTCTGTTAGATGATCCATTTGTAAATGTATATATATGTACTAACCAATCTTTTGCTAAAAAATAAGTCAAACTTTTTTATATGATACCAGTCCTCTCTTTGTTTGAGTTTTACCAAAATAAAATACAAGATTTTGACTGCTAATTGTTAGATAGAAATATAATAAAAAAGTAATCATATTTAAATCATACCTGATTATTTATGCGTGACATTAGATGGTATAGAAAAAGAGCTCAAAATAAGAGACAGTATTAACTCCTTTTGCCAATCGTTATAAGATAATTATCATTTTCAGGCACTTTTTATAAAATGCATGCTCAAGCAATGCACTGTTATTTAGTATTTTGAGTGCAAATTAACGTATCTACAAGAGAAAATTAATGTACATACTATTCCATTTAGTTGGGAAGGCAAAAAGTTCAAGCTCGATATATCCCGACCAGTGGTTGGAGGTCGGGCTGGACCTGGGCTCACGTGAAAATCCCAAGCCTGACATGGGCTCGGATATTAATCTTGTATTTAAATTTTTATTTCTCAAAGCAAAACAAATTTTACTTTTAAATGTAACTGAAAATTTTAAGGCCCAGTAAAAAAAGACCGCTATTTTTTTTTTTAAACTAATCAAGTACCCCTCGTATGATATGAAAAACCTGAGATCTTATTCAACAATTCCTCATAGCCCATTTATTGTGGGAAGAAATGGTAAGAGAGGATACGAATCATAAAGAAAGAGGGGAGAAAAGATGAGAAAAAAAAGAATTAATTTCATTTTCATTATTTGATTAGATATTAATTTCATCTTTCTTCTCTTATTTCTTTCCCCTCACCTCCATTCCTCTCTCTTTTTTTTCTTCAAACCAATCATGGCATTTATTGTATCCGATATAATTGATATTAAAAATAAATATAACTGATATTAAAAATTAAAAGAAAAAACACTGACTTTGGGCGCTGCATCTTACCCCAATGGTCCAGGATTAATCTTCGATTAGATAAATATTTGAAAGCAGGAACATAATTAATTAAGAAGAAACGAAGAATAAATCTTAATTCTTGGATACATTCTCTACTTTTTCCAAATTAGCTAGTTTGTATATACATCGGGATAATATTGGTTTTACACAAAATTTCTCTTGACGGCATGGCTTCTACTCCTTGGATACAACAAATCGGCCTTCACAGCATCTTCCACAAAAGCACAAGGCTTGTCCTCTTCAATTATCCCAATCTTTCCAACACTAACACTGTAACTTCTAGCCATTCCATTCAACTGCACTTTCCCCTCCATAATTTTTGTTGATGCTGCACGTAAGAGTTGACTAAAGTCTTCTTCATCATCCCATGCTCTCAAAGAGTTGACGCTATAACTCTTCGGCAAACTCGTAGCTGGCGCTGCACCCAATTCCTGCATGCCCCGCAGGTAAAAATCTCTAGCCTTACAAAGAATTTTAATGGGGGCTTTGAAAATTTTCGACACCTTGGTCTGCATTTTAGCTTTGCTTCTCATCAACTTTGTATCCATATATATGTGTTGCTGAAAGAGAAATAGAGATATGTGGGACAGAAGTGGAACCAGAACTATTAAGAGACTTTGATGATGAGATGAAGAGAGTTAGAGATGCATATAAATGTGTTGCTAAATTGATTCGATTTTAATCATTTTGATTAATTTATATCTAACCATGTTTCTCCGAAGTAGCTGAGGACGATTATAGAATTGTTTAAAAAAATAAAAAAAAAGTCCACTTAGAACATGACGCCCGCATAAAATATGAATTCGACAAATAAACAACATATATGCCTATCAGCATGTGATTTTCATTGCATTAGCATCCGGTACATTGGATATAATAATATTCATTTGACTAATAAATAATATGGCTGTTTCATTATTTTCGTTTTTGGTAATTAGCATATGGTTCTTACATATAATATAATATTGATTTCTTGACTAATAAATAGTCAATGATGCCTGTTCTAAGAAATTACTTAAATAAATTTGTTCTTTTAAGTTTTTTACTTTTCCTTCTAATTTAAAGATAATTGTTTGCCAAGGTATATTATTAAAAATTGGTCATGCCATTATTTTCACATGTAAAAACTTTCGTAGGAAGTCGTAGGTAGATGTGCAGAATACATCATCGTACGTTTATCAAACATAGTTTTGTCAGAAATATATTTTGTCATAGATTGACTATTTATAATAATAATCATGGTAGCAAAAATTTAAATCTTGGGTTGTAAATTATTGAATTATCTTATTAGAATTGTTCTATATGAGACTTTTCTCACCTTAAAAATATTGAAATAAAAAAAATATATGTTGACTTGGTTCTCATTCATGACCAAAAAAGTCTCATCCTTTAAATAGTTAAGAAAATAATGTTTTTATAAAACTTTGCACAAAATGGTTCGTTTTGTACAAAGTATATGATGATGTAGTGCTCAAATCCAATGAAACAATGTCATATGGTAGCAAGAATAAAAATTACATAAGCTATAATTTTTTTACTAATGAATTTTAAAATACTTGAACTTATATTTTTAAAAAAATATAAATTAATAATTTATTAATTAATTGATGTTTTTACTCAATTAGTTCCTATATTTGTAGGTTTGCATATATTCGTTTTATCCAATCAATGTCATTAATGTATGGTTTTATTATTGGAGAGAGTCGTAATTAAGTAATTATTAAGCCCTCATTTAGTAGCATCTTTAAAAATTTTAAAAGAAAAAAAAAATCTCATTTGTGACTACTGCGTTGTACGCTGTTCGGTTGCCATAGCAGCATTCCCAAGCGAAGCTTGCATGCAACTTGCCCATTTTGATCCTTGATTCTCTCAATCATGCTATCGAAACTTTCCTCGTTTATGGCTGTATACAGTCTATATTTAGCATTTTTTTTCCCCTTCTTCAGCCTTTAACGGCTACTTAATGGAGTGTATATACTAGCTCATCTCTTATTTTTTTGAGATAATAAAATAATGGCTGATGTTTGCTCACCTCTTATTGTTCATGTTTTAAGCGCATCAAAATCTTTTACCTTAAAAAAAAAAAATTATGTCGATTCCTGGCAGCTGCTTGCACAATGATCAGCAGTGGATAATAAAAGTAAAAATGTTGAAAGTTAATAGTTTGGAACATTAGGGAAAATGATTAACACAATGAGGTGAAATCATACCATTATGATAATCAAGTATAGCAAAGATCAAGGTGTCAACTAATAACCCCGTATATGTGACAAACAAACTCATATCATCTCTAATTAACCTTCGTTTGGAGAAGAGACATTTCAAAGCAAGAACAAATGAAAAAAAATATATTAAGTGGGTATTATAGTTGAATTGGTAATATCTCTTACATCGAAAACAAGAAGTATGCAGTTTGAAACCTGCTCACATGAATGGGAGAAAGAAATTGAGTTACTATTAGACTAAACAAAAAATATAAAATTGACTAATCTTACATATGACCTACCTTTTCAAATAGTTTAATTTTCAAGTACTTTGAGATGCTGAGATAATATTGATTCCTATTCAGTATTCATTAATTACATAGAATTCCTCAAAAGAAATCGGTTTCTTATTCCTGGATACAACAAATTAACCTTCAGAGCATCTTCCTGAAAGAACAAGGCTTGTTCTCCTCAATTCTCCCAATCTTTCCAACACTAAAAATGTAATGTGTAGCCATTCCATTCGGCTGTACTTCGCCCCCCATAATTTCCGTTGATGCTGCACAAAAGAGCTGCCTCAGAACCTCATTACCACATGCTCTCATACAGTTGACACTACAACTCTTCAGGGAGCAGAAAGCTGGCGCAGCCAAATTCTCCATGCCCTTTAAGTAAAAATCTCTAGCTTTCCTTAGAACTTTAATGGGGGTTTTGAAAATTTTCGTCAACATGGTTTGCATTTTACCTTTGCATCTCATTTTGTATCTATATATATGTCGCTGAAAGAGATTAATTGGATGATGAAATGAAGAAGGGAGTTATATATATAATTGTTATTACTTAATTATTTTGATTAATTTATATCTAAGAATGTTTCTCCGAAGTTAGCTTCGGATGTGTTTATAAAAATCACAACCTCTACTTCGTACATGTTGCATGCATATAATATGCATGATGACCGTTTGTTCTAAGAAATTACGTAATGAAATTTGTTTGTTATCCATATAGTTGAAAATTTACATCACCATAATTTAACAATTGTCAATTTTATACTTCTTTTTAATATAATCAATCATAATAAAACAATAATGTTAGACATTCCAAATTCTGTCATAACAATTTTTTTTCTCAAATAATGCAGTATGTGATGTGTCACTCATTTACTTTTATTTATTTTTTTTTTACTTAACTCACACATCCATTGAAACTCGAATCTAAGACCTAAGTTTTAGAAAGGCCTATTCCTTAACATTGGAACTAGACCCTGTTTTAATCATCATCCTCTTGATGATTGATCATATATCCCATCATTTTAGATAAAATTTTGAGATACAATTTTAAGTATTTGACATTAATTACTGTAGAAATAAGTACTTGATAAGAATGCAATGGTGTTTGTTAAATGTCTGAAAGAAGCTTTTGACACTAATAAAGTGGCAGTGAGCTAAGCCACTCGGTCTAAGGCCAGAGTGGTCAAAGCTATTGCTCTCACAATGTGTGAGAGCAATATAGGGACTTAATTCCTTTCTTAAAAAATTTGAGTGGAGATTGGTCTTATCCCTTACAAAATGTGAGTGGAGTGGACATCACTCAATTATTAGTGAGGGTTAAAATCTGGACAGTGCTTCATATGATATTAATGTACACTTGTCTCAATAATAGTCTGATTAGTAAATATCAGTTACAATCTCATGTAATATGAGTTGTAGTCTTGAGCAATATTCTCATGTAATTAAAAAAAAAAGGTGGCAGTGAGCTAGAGTTACCAAACTGATATGGAGCATAAATCAGCATTGGCTTAAGAACAATCGAGAGTTAGGTTGCGTTTGTTTTTTTATCTGAAATCTAAATAGGTCTGAATTTATCTGAAATCTAAATAGGTCTGAATGAAAATGTCTAAATGATATGTTTGTTTTTTCTTTTTCAACATCTGAAGAGAACAACTTAAAAACTAGTAGTTTGACATAAATATCCTTTTAAGTGGTGTATATATTTGTTCTTCACAATTTATAATTTTCATAAGTTGATTAGTTTGGTAGTATTAAAAAAAATACTATCATTGTTTATCTTAATTTCATTTTTTAATTAAAGATGTAATTATAACATCAAATTTTATTATAAAGTCAACATTGATATTTTGTTTTTTTATTCATATTTGATTTGTTCAGTATTTTAGTTTAGCGAATGTTATCATATGAATAAAAATTTAAAGCAATTAAAAAAAATAACTTCAAGAATAATACAAAAATATTAGGTTTATACATAATATTAGAAATACATGAATTGTTAAGGATATTTTTGAGATTTGAAATTAAAATTTTTTATTTAGACTTCAGACTTCAGATAAAAGTGAATTTTTTTTACTTTTTCTATTCAGATAAAATTATCTGAAAATAAGTGATAAGTTAAAAAAATAAATAATATAAAATAATCAAATATCTGAAAAAAAATTAAATTCAGACTTAAGATAAAAAAGCAAATAACACCTTAGTTTGAGATAAAAGTTAAAACAAAGAAAGAAGACAACGATCATGTGATACATGTATGGTACAATCGGTCCCGCAATTAGATCATTTGATTTGCAACCATTAGATTAATGACAGCTGTAACTAGGGCAACATAGGCTTTCTATCTAAGGTGTGCACTTATGGATAATTAGAAAAGAAAGTGGATGAAAACAACCTGCTGTGTACCATCAATTATTCCTCTTGCATGTGCCATCTGTCATGACATCTTAGGGTGGATGGAAATTTAACATTGCTGCTGCTGCAGCTGCTGCAGCTGCTTCTACTAATAATAATAATAAAGAAATTTTGAAATATGTGGTATGATTTTATTGGGACCGTTTTATTCAAACTTATTATTATTGGATGATCTTACGGGGACCATTCAATTGAAACATTTGTCATTTTGAAATTTTGAAAAATAAATAACACATTAGTTATTTATGACCAAAAGACCTTACGTGTTTTTAGAATAATTGACTTAAATTATAAAGATTAAATAAATATAGCCAAGTCGTTAATTTTGAAAGATATTCAGATGGAACGGCAAGCAGCTTGGTTGCTAATTCTATGTAAAAAAGACACATGTCAACACAATAGAACTCTTTAAACAAATGTTTTCTTTAAAAAAATCATTTTTAACAAATAAATCAGATTATTAAAATGAGAAAAAAAACTTCAAAATTGAGAGCATTGGTACTTGATTTCTCAGCCCAGGAGAGAAGATGCTTGTCATTTTGAATTGATCAATGTTAAGGAACTAAGAATCAAAACAAAATATTATTGTAAATTCATTTGAAGCTTATGAATTTATTGTCAACTTGATAATTGAGACATTATTTTTCACATTATTTGACATAAAATTTGGAGATACAATTTGGGATATTTACCATTATTCATAATAATAAAAATAAATAAAAAATTAAACATCTAATATGATTTTATTGAATATCGTTATTAGGACCACTCTATCGAAAACTTTTCCCATTTCCAAATTTTTTTAAAAAGTAACTCATTGAGTTTGGCTACGAATCAAGTCTATGGTGCTTTTAGAAAGGCCCATCAGATAAACAAAAATATTGGTCTGGAGCCCCCAACCCAAGAAAACATCAATCACTATATGGTAACACAAAGAATGAGGTTTGACAAAATGTTTCCGGTCAGCCCAGCTCGTCCAAAATCCAGCCCAACTCCACAGACCTTGGTATGGGTCCCAAGTTTTCAGGCCCAATCTATACTGGGCCTGGGTTCATCTTAAGCAATGAAGCCCATGGTTAGGCCCATCCAGCTTATTATTATTTTTTAAAATTTAAAACTAGATTAACATTTTAAAATCTTAAAAAAATAATAATAAATAATAAATAATCTTAGCATTTGTGCATTGGTACTTATGGATATTACGGACTCATGATGTTAGTATTTGCTAGTGTTTATTGGAATTTAATGTTAATAATGTTGTTTCGGTAGCTTTTATGAGTAGTGTCATGTTGAACTCTTGAAACTGTAATATACAATTTCTGCAAACTTTAATTTTTAAGGGAGGTTTGACTTTTTCTTTTAAAATAAATATTGAAATATTTAAAAAATATTTTGGAAGCCCAAGCCTGTCGAGGGTCCGGACAATTGGACAAGCCTATAGAGGATTGGGCTTATTTCGAGAAAGAGGGGCTTGGTCCAGGCTATGCCAAGTCCCCACCAAGCCTAGCCATTTGCCGCACTTACAAAGAATAAAAACTGCATAGGATAATTTTTGTTTTTGGTTGTGGGGGGTGGGAATATCGTTGACGAAAAGGAGCACAAAGAATATAGAAAAAAAATGTTATAGCCCATTTGGCATCCCTTCTAAGAGGGTCAAAAGTGATTTTTTGAAATACTATTAATAAATTTACCTTATTCTACAATATATTTTGAAAAGTATGGAAGGATTAATTTTTTAAAATCTAATTTTAAGAATTAATTTTATACTTAATATGATTCCATATATATTCTCCTATTTATTATAACATATTATCATTATCAATTATATTGAGATAATAAAATAAAAAATAAAATTAAAAAAATTAAATATTTATTTTAGTTATCAATTATTATATATACACAATAAAAAATATTTTATATACATATTTATAAATATATAAACAAGCTTTATTTGATATTATATTTAATTCAGTTATTTATATTCTTATAACAATTTAATGGTGGGATTTACCAAACATATACGGATTTTTTAAAACTCATAACACTTGTAAAGACAAATTTTACCAAACGTTTAACTGATTTTGTTTATAAACGATTATTTTTACAGTACAACTAATAACAATTTTTTAAAAAACTATAGTTTCACTAAATTAGCCCCATGTCTTAAGCTAAATATGTGTCACCAGAAGGAACTCCTCATTAAATAATGTCAACTCTTTCTATTTTTAATCTATATATGTTGCCAAAATTTGATAGGAAAAATATCTCAGAGAAGTTGAAATTAGTTATGAAATATTAACGTAAGTGAGAGGTAGCCCTAATCAACTCTTGAGTTAGCTTATTTTTTATTTATTTGAATTGACTCTTGAGTTATCTTTTAAAATGAGGAAACAAATAATAAAAATCTTTAAAAAGGATATTAAAAGCCTCTTTCAAAAAAGAAAAATATTAGAAGGAATTGGCAATTTGAATAATAATATTAACTATATTATGGGGATTTATATTAAATTTGCATCTAATGCCGTGTGTTTAGACTTATACTAATTAAGAAAAACCTCTTTATTTATTCTAATTTTATGAGATTTTTTTTTTTTTTGTGCTTGATAATACTTTTCTTATTTTAGGAGAAGTTGGTCAGTGGTCATTAACTTTTTCAAGTCGAAGTTAAGTAAAGATAATTATTCCTCAAATAAAATTCTCTTAAATTATTAAAAATTAGGCTACTTATCCCTTATATATGAATCCTCCTTATATTATAATATGCCTCTATAATTTTGAAATATAAGACAAGCAGTTGGTCATCGGTCATCCCCCATCACGGAGAAACTCAACACACTATAAGCTCCAAAATTTCCTTTAGACTCCATTTTTAACACTTCATACTTCTTCTTTATATTAGTTATATATAAATACACCATTCATCTCTCTTCTTCAAATCAAAATTCAAATTGCAAGTTCTTGCATTCCCTATCTTTCCAACTAATTTGTGGTCTCTTTGGCAAAACAAAATTAATTTATAGGTGAAACCATGAGAAGCAAAGCAAACATGCAAAGCAAGTTCAAGCATTACATGGAAAAAGCCAGAAAGATTTTTCATAAGGCCAGAGACTTCTATGTGAAAAGCATGGAGGATTGTACAAATATGATTGGTTACGGCGGCGTGATGGCCGGCCCCGGGATACAAGTGTCGAATTTACCGAGGAGTTTCAGCGTCAATTACTCGAATTCAAGGAACAAGGAAACATTAAGAGAAGCTTCAGCTGCCGCGGCTAATAAAATAAGAAATGATAAGGACTTGAATTATGTGAAGGAAAAAGAATTGGAACGACAAAAGTTGGAGAATAGGTCAATGAAGAGAAGCTACACTAGTGCCGGATTGGGAAAAATTCGAACTATTAATGAGGACAAGCCTTGTTATTTTGAAGACGATATGATTTATACTGGAAGCAGAAGTTGGGCTCTCAGGAGAAATTTTTAGTATTGCTGTCATACATTGGAAAATTGAGATTGATTGTGATTTTGAAGAATATTTGAATGGATTCTCTAAATAAGAATTCATTGATTGGTTTAGTTACGTGTACAAGGTGTATGAGTGAATTTTAATTTTGAAGTAGAAGCCGAATTACGCAGCCCGATGAATTTTAATTCGCTTGTTATAGTGTAGCATTTGAGACCAAATTCTTAAGGCAGTGACCCAATAAGCCTCGACATATTTTGCCCATGCTTCACATTTTGCTTTTGCTAACTAGGAAAGGGAATATTGATAGCTACATTTCTAATGTATTAAAACGTGGTTTCATTTTTCCCTATGATCAAACAAGTTAGCCCCCCCCCCCCCCCTCTCTTCCCTATTAAATTGACCAACTTACCAATAGAGTATTGAATTTAAATTTTGATCATCACAATATATAGTAGAAGAAGAGTATTTCGGTAATTTAATATAGCAGTTGGGAGCCTATTTGATCAATCAAAATATATATTCTTATATAATTACTTGAGAAATCATTTAATAAAAAAAAAGCCCCCCATTAGTTACATTAGTTACAATGTCAATGGACTAGTTGTTATGACAAAATATCCACCCCATTATCTATTATATGAGAAGATACACGTGATCTAATTGTGGTTAGCAATTAACGGGTACAAAGAATGCATCAAAAGCTCCTAAGGTCATGTTTGGTTTAAAGAAAAGGGAGGATAGGAAAGAGTGGAATGAAGAATAGTAGTAAAATTAGATTTTGTTGTTTGGTTTGATATAAAATTTGATAAGAAAAATATTTATAATTTTTTTCTTTAGACAAATTCATCCTTTACCTTAAATATTAAATTATTTATATTAGTAATAAATAAATAATATATATATAAATTTGTAATATATTTATTAAAATACATATAAAATACCAACATAATTTTTTTGCGATATATGAATTATAAATTTATCTTATTATTTTTTAATCATGGTGGTAAAATTGGTATTTTATTAATCAACTAACGTCAACTAACAATCAGAACGGAAAAGTAGTCGGTGAAGTCCTGAAGTAATAAAATGATAATAACCCTTATTTATATTAGTAATAAATAAATAATATATATATAAATGGCGGTCCGGTGGCCGGCGACTTTTTGATGGAGGTCTATTTATAATATTAAATTAATAAAATAAAATTATAAATAATAATTATTAATGACATTAAATAAGTTAAAAAGTTAAAGAGTGATTTTGGAAATTTTAGTTTCTAATATAGGAGAAATTTAAATTCTTCACTACTTGGTAAATTCTACATTACGATGGATATTAAATTTTAATAGAAATTAAATTTTTATATATTTTGTCAAACTAAATAATTGAAATAAAAAGAGAATTTAAATTACTTTTCTCTTCTCCATTCTTTCCTCCAAACCAAACACCACCTAAAAGTTAGTTAGCTCGGTGTCAAGAGTCGGGAACCGGCAATAAAACGTACATGAAGTCCAAAACACGAAGCTCCAAAGTTTCACTGCTCCTAGCTTGAAAAAACAATGTTAATAACAATCCTCTCATCGTCTCCTTGTTACCATCACAAGGCCTGTTCAACGCCAACCATATGCAAACTAATAACCATCCTTTTCCTAGTGTCAGCTCTTTTGTTCTCTTTTTGTTTTTCATTTCTTAATTCAATTTTATGCTTTTAGACTTGTTTTAATAAGTTACTATAGGCTTTTTGCCGTCCAAAATTCCAGTCCAAATTTGCATTAGATGCTACCGTTGCCCAAAATAAAATCAAAATAGAAGCCAGCGTAGCATAAATTTACAAAATCATTGATCTCTTAGGCCATCTATTGCTTCATACTTTTTAGAATCTAGTTTCTTCTGTTGGGAAAATGTCCCAATTAATTAATTATTTAATGTAATAAGCAAAGATTAAGAAATAAAAGGTATTTTATGCAAATCATGTCATTCTCCTGTCATTTTTGAGTAAACCCATTTGCCTAAGATATTTATGTATTTATGGTAGCTCCAAGTCAAGGGATGATGAAATAAAGAGTTATGATTAAATAAATTACGCGTATTGATAAATAAAGGCGGCACTTTATTTAGAATGTAGACCGCGTAATAAATTTGAATGATTGAGGCTTGCTGTATGAATTTATTGATGGGAAAGAGTTACAGTGTTGGCGCTGGGAAGATAAGGAGAATTGATGAAGATAAGCCTTGTTCCCTGGAGGAAAATTTGTTGTATCCAAGGAGCAAATGCCATACTGTTGGGAATATTTTGCGTCATTATTAGTTAGTGAAACATCAGCTAGTACCACATTTAATATGCTAGTTAATACAATTGATATTAAGGGTGAAATTGCTTCATTGTTCGCGCATTAATAAATTATATAAAAAGGTCACTTCATTCGATACCGTTCATTATGAATCTTTGACCTTTTATGGGGATGGTGTCAACATATTTAGGGTGCGGGTTTGGGGCTGCCCGTAAAATCGCGCATGACAAGATGTAATTAAAATTGCCTGAACCAGTTGAATATCGATTTAATTAATGATGCGTGCCGGGCATATACCCGTCACTATCTGGGCAGGCGAATTATTTTTCCAGGTACAATTATCAGATCCGCATTTTCAATCTTAAAGTGGGGAATTGGAATTAGATAATTATATTTGTTTAATTACAAATTTAATTATTGTAGCATACATAAAAGTTTGTTTTAAATAACAACCCGGTTAATATTTAAAACCAAAACATTATTATTAAATCCAAAATGAGAAAAGAAGCAACCATGAAAATCATAATTATAATATTTGGAAAAATTCTGACAGTATGTTATTTTATTAAAGGACTTTTGAGAATTTTTGTTCTTTCATTGTTAGCATTCCTCAACTTTCCAAAGTTAAGTGGAGAGAAAGTATTTAATTTAAATATTTAAATATTTAAATAAAAAAACCCGATATTTTAAAATGGAATCAAATCCTAACATATGGGTTTTGAAGCATAAGATATTATGGAATCGATGGTATTTTTCTCCTTTTGAGAGATGAGAACACGAGAATTTTTTGAAAAATATTGAAGATTTTCGCGCGATGATGCGTTTTGGGAGTGGTGAAAAAGAAATAGTGAAGGTGAAGGTTGATCGATCTTGAAGAATCATAGTTCGGAAGAACGTTTGAGAGAGAAGAAACTCTCAATCGATAGAGCAGATTATCAAAGCAAAGCAATTTCTAGATTACTAAATTCTTATATGTTGTATGAGATCGGTCCAAAAAGGTTTTAATTAAAAAATTGAAAAACCTGAATTTCTCCCTACATCTTCAACCTCAAAATGTCCCAATTAATTAATTATTGACCATGAAAAGCAAGGAAGAAAGAAAACCAAATTCATGCAAATCATGTCATCTCCTGTCATTCTTTATACCCATGTGCCTAAGAATTTCAGTTATGGTAGCTCCAAGTCAAGGGATGATGAAAGCTTAAAGAGATGTTAAGACAAGCGACGTGTAAGCGTATTATTGGCCGAGAGGCGGGGCTGAATGTGCCGTGTTGTGAGTTGATTGAGGACTGGTGTCTCGGGAAAGAGTTGGGTGTTTGGGCAATTGGGAAGATAAGGAGAATTGATGAAAATAAGCCTTGTTCCTTCGAGGAAAATTTGTTGTATCCAAGGAGCAAAAGCCATGCTGTTGGGAATATTTTGCGTCATTAACTCATTATTAGTTAGTGAAACATCAGCTAGTACCACATTTAGGGTCCGTTTGGGAGAGCTACGCTGTGGCAGCGCATCTCTCCCAAACGGATGCTTAATATGCTAGTTAATACAATTGATATTAAGGGTGAAATGGCTTCGTTGTTCATTCATTAATAAATTATATTAAAAGGTCACTCATTCGGTGACGTTCATTATGCATCTTTGACCTTTTGTCCTTTTCAATGTGAAAATAAGTTTCAAAATTCAGGGCGCTGACTTTATAAATCGACACAATTAGATCAATTGCCTCAATTGATTGCTGCAAATTTTATCAATCGGTCAAAATTGGCAAATTTATGCTGATTGGACCATTTCTGTTTTATTTTCGATCATTTGATTAAATTAAGCCTTTCGATCATGGTGATCATCAACACTAGAAAACATAATATGTTATAGAATCCAAATATTTTCAACCCATAAAAACACTCGTGGAAGTTTATCAAATATTAATATTACTAACATTTAAATCAATTATTATTTTAAACTATTAACACTTTTTATCAATGTTGATATATTATATAATAACTAATAGCACTCCCACAAAATAGTTTTTTATTTTTATTTTTATGAAGATTTATTACTCTTGATATTTACAATTATACATATACTAAGACTCGTTTACATCATCTCTGATATGACACCGCTCAGATTTTTAACCCTCTCAAATATTCGAGGAACGTCAACTCTCATTCTATGAGAAAGACTACCTACACTCAAGCTCTAAGACTCCAAAAAAAGAAATTTAAATTAAACTCTTACAATGCTACTGCGGGGCTCGAACCCTTTCCCTCACATTTGTAAGGGAGGAACTCTAGCCACTTAGGCTAAGCCAAAGTGGTTCTCCCACAAAATAGTTTAGTCTCCCTTGTTAGCATTTCTCTCAAACGTAGCATACTTTTCAACCATTTTAATGTACGTGGTAGATTTGGAGGCGTGGATCACTCTTTTATGGCTCCGTTCAAAAGGGTCCTAAAGTTAATTTTATTTTTTAAATTGTCACACACATACAATCTGAAATTTATTAGAAGCCTAAATATATATAATTTATAGTACAATTTAGAGGTTTGTCATAGTATTAGTTTAGAAATCTACTCCCACAAATATATTTGGAAATATGTATTCTAAGTTTTAGAGAAGTTTGAATCCTACCCCTCAATAGTCAATATTGACGGCAGGGGCGGCTCAATCATATTTTAGGCCTTAGGCAAATTTTTTTAATTATGTTTTCCAAAAAAATTAAGCTAAAATATATGTATTAATTTTATTTATTTAAAATCAATTTCTCCGGCTTTTGAGATGCAAAATAACTAACCAAATTTTTACATTCTAATTTTCCTAATATATCTTTCTTAATAGACAATATAGTTAATCTATTTAATCTTTCCTATGACATAGTTGATCTTAAATAAGTTTTTATCAATAGCTCCTTTTTTGGATTAAACTAACTTTTCTATTCTTCTCCTTTTTGAAGTTTTTTTGCATTTTTTTAGTAGACATTTTTTTTCCTAGTGAAACAAGAGTAATTAACCAAACAATTATGCTAGATGATTAAAAGAAAACAACCTATGAACACAATAATATTTTTAAAAAGAAACAAAAACAACTGAATAACATAATTAATTAATAAGAGAATCGAAAGATAGAACCTGAAAATTTGACAATTTTAACCTTGATGGATTGAGCCTTTGAGTAGTAGTGATCAATGGAAAGTAAAACAATTGATTTTTTTTTTCCTTAAGTGAAAAGTAGTGTAGAGAAAGTAGTTTTTCCACCAAAGCAATGAATGTTTCATTTTTTTAATTGAAAAAAGATATTAATGGATAATAATTTAAAAAAAAATGGTGGCCTTTATAGAGTTTTAGATGAAATATACGGAGGAAATAAATGGGATTAAAATTGTTAATTATAATGTTAAAAGGGAACTTTGTAAGAATTTAGTAGTTTGTTTATGGAAAATAAAGTTATAAAATAATAATAAATATAAATCAATAATTAATAACTATAATTTAAGAATAAAATTAGGAACCTTCATCTATAATAATGGGCCCTAGGTGACTGCCTAAATTGTTTAGGGGAATAGCCACCTATGATTGACCGATATGAGCTACCACAAGTCAAAAATGCCTATTGGCCAAATATTATTTTTATCCAATCAATGTTATTAACGTGTGGGCTTTATTGTTGGAGAGAATCCTACTTAAGTAATTATTAAGCACTCATTTAGTAGTATCTTTAAAAATTTTAAAATAAAATAAAATAATCTCATTTAGGACTACTGCGTTTTACCTTGTTTCGCTGCCATGGCGACAGTCCCAAGCGGGCCAAAGAGGCTTGCATTCAACTTGCCCACTTTGATCCTTGATTCAGACAATCATGCTTTCATTATGAAATATAATTACAAATCGAAACTTTCTTCGTTTATGGCTGTATACAGCCTATATTTAGCACTTTTTATTTTTTCCTTCTTCAGCCTTCAACGACTACTTAATGGAGTGTACGTATTAGCTCATCTCTAATTTTTTGAGATAATAAAATAATGGCTGATGTTTACTCATCTCTTATCGTTCATGTTTCAAAACCCATCAAAATTTTTTACCTGTAAAAAAAAAATTATGTCGATTCCTGGCAACTACTTGCAAAAGACCAGCAATAAATAATAAAAGAAAAAAATTTGAAAGTTGATAGTTTGGAACATTAGGGAAAATGATTAACACAATGGGGCGAAATCATAGCCATTATGGTAAATATAGCAAGAGATCAAGGTGTTAATTAATAACTCCATACATGTTACAAACAAACTCATATCATCACTGATTAATCTTCGTTTGGAAAAGAGACATAGCAGATCTATCAATATTTCAAACCTCAAAGCAAGAACAAATGAAGAAAATTTATTAATTGGATGTCGTGGTTGGATTGGTAATATCTTTTGGGTCGAAAATAAGAAGTATGCAGTTCGAAACCTACCCACACGAATGGGAGAAGAGAATTGAATTATTATTAGGTTAAACAAAAAATATATAACTAACTAATTTTACATAAAACGTATCTTTCTAAATAGTTTAATTTGCATGTACTTTGAGATACGAAGATAATATTGGTTCCTATTTATTATTCATTAATTACATAGAATTCCTCTAAAGAAATCGGCTTCTTTATTCTTGGATACAAGCAAATTAGCCTTCAGAGCATCTTCCTGAAAGAACAAGGCTTGTCCTCCTCAATTCTCCCAATCTTTCCAACACTAACACTGTAATTTGTAGCCATTCCATTCAGCTGCTCTTCGCCCTCTATAATTCTTGTTGATGATGCACATAAGAGCTGCCTCAAATCCTCATTGTCACATGCTCTCATAGAGTTGACACTACAACTCTTCGGCAAGCAGAAAGCTGGTGCAGCCAAATTCTCCATGCCCTTTAAGTAAAACTCTCTAGCTTTCCTTAGAACTTTAATGGGGGCTTTGAAAATTTTCGTCAACATGGTTTGCATTTTAGCTTTGCATCTCATTTTTGTATCTATATATGTATGTCGCTGAAAGATAGATGTAGCGATTTGGAAGAGAAACGGAACGAACGATAAGAGATGTAATTGGATGATGAAATGAAGAAGAATGTTTCTCCAAAGGATGTGTTTATGAAAATCACAACTACACGTACATGATGCACATAAGATGGATAATGAATGTTTTCTAAGAAATTAGTAATGAAATTTGTTTGTGTTTATGAAAATCACAACCTCTACTTCGTACATGATGCATGCGTATAAGATGGATAATGATGTCCGTTTGTTCTAAGAAATTACGTAATGAAATTTGTTTGTTATCTACATAATTGAAAATTTACATCACCATAATTTGCGCTCGTGGGTGTAAATTTTGTAATTCCATTGAGGTGGGTAAGGTTACATATACTTCAACACACAATTTCAAATTTTAAATTAATCAATCATAGTAAAACAATAACGTTAGAAATTCCATAATTGAAAATTTACATCACCATAATTTCACAATTTTGCCGTACATATACTTCTTTTTAAATTAATCAATCATAGTAAAACAATAATGTTAGAAATTCCAAATTCTATCCCAATATTTCTTCTCAAATAATGTTGTATGCAATGTGTCACTCATCCAAATTTTTTTTAATTTTTTTTTTTACTTACACATTCATTGAAACTTGAAGACGTGAGTCTTTGAAAGACCTATTTCTTACCATTGGAACTAGACTTTCTTTTAGTCATTATCCTCTTGATGTTGATCACATATCATTTTGAGATATAGTTTTAGATATCTAACATTACTATTGAAGTGCTCGATAAGAATGCAATGGCATTTGTTAAAATATCAGAGAGGAGCTTGTAACACTGATAAAGTGGCAGTGAGCTAGAGTTACCAAACTGACGTGGAGCATGAATTAGCATTGTCTCAAGAACAATCTAGAGTTAGTTAGAGATAAGGTAAAAGTAGAGGAAAAAGACCATAATCATGTGATATATGTACATTACAGTAGCAGTAGCCGTTAGGTCAATTGATTTGCAACAATTAGATTAAAGTCATGTTTGAGATTGAGATGCTATAATTTTTAAACTACAACTGCTATAAAAAAAAAAAGCTGTAACAATGAATAAAAAATTAATAATATGTAATAAATATAAATTTAAAATAATAATTTTGACAAAATTATTAAAGATATAATAGATTTTCTATTATACAAATGAAAAATTATATTAACATATTTTTTTAAAATACAACAGTTAGTGTTTACCAAATACTTTAGTACTATACCTTTTAAGTTACAACTTCCCAACCTCAATCCCAAACGCACCCTAAATGACAGTTGTAACTAGGGCAACATAGGCTTGCTATCCATGTATGCATTGATGTATAATAGAGAAGAAAGTGAATGAAAACAACATGTTGTGTTCAGTCAATTATTCTCCTTGCATCTGCCATCTGTCATCACAACTTAAACTAGTTAGAAATTTAACTATTACTTGTAGTAATAATAAAAATGATAAATTAATAATAATAGAGAAAATTTGAAACACGTGGTATGATTTTATTGGATGAGCTTGTTGGGACCACTCTATTGAAACTTTTGACATTTTCAAAATTTTCATAATCAAGTTGTTGATTTTGAAAGAAATTCAAATGGAATGGCAAGCGACTTGGGGATGGACACGTGTCAACACAATAGAACTCTTTAAAAAATATTTTTTTAAACATTTTTTAACAAATAAATTAAAATGAGAAAAACTTCAAAATTGAGGGCATTGGTACTTAATGTCTTAGCCCAAGAGAAAAGATGCTTGTCATTTTGAATTGGTCAAGGTTAGGGAATTGAGAATCAAAACAAAATACTACTATAAATTCATTTGAAACTTTTGAATTTATTGTGAACTTGATGAGCGAGATATTAGTTTTAACTTTATTTGAGAGAAAATTTTAAGATATTTAACATCACTCATAATGATAAAAAAAAAATTAAAACATCTAATATGATTTTATTGAATAAAATAATTAGGACCATTCTATTGAAAACTTTTCCCATTTCAAAAATTTGAGGGAAATTTACAAAATTTTTATCATTTTTCACAATTGGCCCTCAAAATTTATTTCTATCAATGTTAACCAAACAATATCTCAAGTGGCGAAAATACCCCTCTCATTCTCATCAAGCTTCCTCTCTCTCTAACCAACGATTTCTCTCCCAAATTTGTCACACATCGCTGGTGACTTCCTGGAGTCCATCCTCGGCAACCAACATCACCAAAATTTCGGCCAAGATCTAATATCAACAATTAGTTCAAAAACCTTAGATTTTATTGCATGTCCTATTGTGTATTCTTCTTTTATGTTGTCGTTTTTTTGTTGTGTTGGAAATGGTAAGGGAAGATTGAATTGTGTGTGATGTTGGTGGTGTGGGTAAAGCTGTTGGTGTGGGTGACGGCATCGACAATAGTTTCCGGCATCGAAGCCCACAAATTTGATGCCGTCACCCACACCAACAACTTCACCCACACCACCAACATCACAAACAATTCAATCTTCCCTCACCATCACCAACACAACAAAAAACGACAACATAAAATAAGAATACACAATAGAACATGCAATAAAATCTAGGGTTTTTTAACTAACCATTGATATCAGATCTTGGCCAAAATTTTGGTGATGTTGATTGCCAGGGATGGACTCTGGGAAGTTGCTGGCAATGTATGACCAACTTGGGAGAGAAATCATTGGTTAGAGAGAGAGGAAGCTTGGTGATAATGAGAAGGGAATTTTCGCCACTTGAGATGTTGTTTGGCTAATGTTGATAGAAATAAATTTTGAGGGCCAATTGTGAAAAATGACAAAAGTTTTGTGTTAATTTTGTAAATTTTCCAACTCTCTTGTCGCACCAAATCAAGTTAACAAACGCCTATTTAACACTTCGTGATGCAGAAACAAAGCATAAACAATCTAAGAAACATTTCATCAAACATCTACTGTGTAATACTTCTACAAAACTAATTTCCTTTCAATTAGCTTACCTAGGTTTTGAGCTCTAATCCGCTTTGTTAGAATTGTGTCGAATTGGCATTGGATCTGGATGGATTCGGCTGTATTTGATCGGACTTCTCTTTTACCGTCGTCGTCGCCGTTTGCCGCTGTCAATGATGATTCAAGAGAGAAAAGTTGCGTTCATTTTGATAAAAAGGGAGAGAAGTTAGGATTGAACTAACAAAGGTATTTTGGGGTAAAAAACTTATGTTTAACTAGTTATGATAGAAAAAAAGTTTCAAAGATTAAATGTGAAAAATGACAAAAATTTTTGGTTATTTTTGTAAATTTCACAAATTTTGAGAAGAAAAATTAACACATTGAGTTAGCTATGAATCATTCATGGCCAAAAAAGTCTCTGGTGCTTTTAGAAAGGTACCCTAAATAAATAGAGGTGTTGGCGTGCAGCGCCAACCCAATAAAACATCAATCATTATTTGGTAACGCAACGAATGAGGTTTGACAAAATAGTACGAGTCAACCTATCTGGTCTAAGATCTAGCCCAGCCCCATGGGCTTAGGATTTGGGTCTAAACTCTATAGGCCAGTCACATACTGAGCTTGGGTTGGACTTAAGCAATGAAGCCCAGGCTTAGGCCCAGCCTGCTTATTATTATTTTTAAAATTTTAAATTAGATTAACATATTAAAAACTTAAAGAATGAAAATAAATAATAAATAATTTTAACATTTGTGCATTGGTACTCGGGGATCGTGGTTTATCAAAACTTATGACGTTAGTATTTACTAGTGTTTATTGGAATGTGATGTTAATTATATTGTTTCGGTAGCTTTTATGAGTAGTGTTATGTTGAACACTAGAAATTGTACATTACATGTGTAAAGTTTTCACATTAAATTTTTAAGGGAGGTTATATAATTTTTCTTCTGAAATAAATATTGAAATAATAAAAAAATTAAAAAACATTTTGAAAGCACAAGCCCTTCCAAGGTCTGACCCATTGGACAAGCCTATAGAGGATTGGACTTATACCATAAAACATGGGCTTCCGGCCCAGCCTACCCATTTTGCCAGTTTTACAAAGAATAAAAACTGCATATGATATAACCCCTTTTTTGTTTGGTCGACGAAAAGGACCGCAGAGAAGATAGAAAATAGTACTATGAGCTCGTTTGAAATTGTTTTTGAGAGAATAAAAAGTGAGTTTTAAAAGATAAAAGTTAATTTTTTAAGTTTGGTAAATTTTTGTAGAAATTATTTTTTACAAAATCACCTCATCTTATAGCATATTTTAAAAGCATAAATGGAGTAACTTTTCAAAATCCATTTTTGAGAATTAGTTTTATATTTAATACAATTTCATATATATCCTCTTACATATTATAAAATAAAAAATTATTCATATTAATTAGTGAATAAGATCATTAACTTTAAAGATAATATTTTTATTAACAATTATATTAAGATAACAAAATAAAAAATAAAATGAATAATAGCAAAAAAATATTTTACTTATCAATTGTTATATATTCACAATAAATAAATTTTATGTACATATTTATAAATATGTAAATAAATTTTATTCAATTCTAATTAAGTCATTAATATTCATATAGCGGTTTAACAATAAAATTTACTAAACACATGTTACTGCTTTTAAAACTCACAACACTTTTAAGAATAAATTTTACCAAACATCTAATTGATTCTCTTCATAATCAATTATTTATACAGCATAGCTAACAACAATTGTTTTAAAAGGTACAACATTACTAAATTGGCCACGTGCCTTAAAGTAAATATGTTATATTAATTAGAAGGAGCTCCTCATTAAATAATGTCAACTTCGTTTTTGTTGTTTTTTTTAATCGATATATGTTGCCAAAATTTGATAGGAAAAATATCTCACATAAGTTGAAATTAGTCAATGAACTAAGAATGTAAATGAAAGGCAGCCCTAATCAACTCTTGAGTTAGCTTTTAAATTAAGTCAAAAAATAATAAATATTCTAAAAAAATTAAAAACTCTTTAAAGAAAGCAAAATAATAAAAGGAATTGGCGATTTGAATCATAATATTAATTATGTTGTGAGGATTTCTATTAGCTTTGCATTTAATGTTGTGTGTCTACACCCGTATTAATAAAGAAAAACCTCTTATTGTATTCTAGTTTTATAATTTTTTTTTAAATTTACTCTAGTTTAGTGTTTTTTTTTTTGCTTAATAGTATTTTTCTTATTTTAGGAGAAGCTGATCAGTGGTCACTAACTTTTCAACTCGGGATTAAGTTAAGCTACTTTTCCTCAAATAAAAATTCTCTAGAATAAGTAAAAATTAGGCTACTTATTCCTTCAATATGAATCCTCCTTATATTATCCCTTATAATTTTGAAATATTAGCGAAGCAGCAGGTCGCCGGCCATCCGTGATCATGAAGAAACTGAACACACTATCAGCTCCAAAATTTCCTTTGGACTCCATTTTTAACACTTCTTTCTACTAGCTGCATATACATACACCGTTCACCTCTCTTCTTCAACTCAAAATTCAAATTGCAAGTTCTTGCATTCCCTCTCTTCCGTTAATTTATAGTCTCTTTGACAAAATAAAATTAATTATAGGTGAAAACATGAGAAGCAAAGCAAACAAGCAAAGCAAGTTCAAGCACTACATGGAAAACCCCAGAAAGATTTTACACAAAGCCAGAGACTTCTATGTGAATAGCATGGAGGATTGTGCAAATATAATCAGTTACAGTGGCGTGATGGCCGGCCCCGGGGTACAAGTATTGAATTGACCAAGGAGTTTTATCGTCAATTAATCGAATTCAAGGAGCAAGGAAACATTTAGAGAAGCTTCAGCCGCAGTTAATAATAAAATAAGAAATGAGAAGGACTTGAATTATGTGAAAATGTGAAGGAAAAAGAATTGGAACGACAAAAGTTGGAGAATAGGTCAATGAAGAGAAGCTACACTAGTGTTGGATTGGGAGAAATTGGGACTATTGATGAGGACAAGCCTTGTTATTTTGAAGACGATATGATTTATGCTGGAAGCAGAAGTTGTGCTCTCGGGTAAAATTTAGGGGTGGCAAAACAAATAAATCAATCGAATTATAAACGAATTGGGTCAAAATTATACTGATTTGGATTCAATTCATTTATTAAACGAATTGAAATCTTAGGATTCGAATTCGATTCGTTATTAAACGAATATTCGGTTCGATTCGTTTAGTAGAATTAATAAACGAATCGAATCGAATCTGGATTCGTTTATTATTCGTTTATCCTATTACGATTCCATAACGAATTAGGATTTGTTTATAATTCATTTAGAAAAAAATAATTAGTAAACAAAATTAAGCAAAATAAAATATAAAAATGCCACAAATTTAATATGCTACAACAAAATATAAATAACCCAAACCATATTCTAGAATTAAATATACAGTCATCTAAATTACAATATTAACTTTCAAATTTAAAAAAATTTCAAATGAATTTAGGACAAAAAAATAATTTAATTAAACGAATAATAAACGAATTTTAAACGAATCGACATGTATCTGATTTGTTTATAACCCATTTATTAAACGAATAAACGAATCAACATCTTCAAACTCGGATTCGATTCGTTTAATTAGCGAATCGAATCAAATTCACGTATTTATTAAACGAATCAATTTTTTAAAACCCAAACTCATTTAATTCGCATCGAATCGAATCGAATAAACAAATGCTGACCCATATTGCCACCCCTAGAGAAATTTTTAGCATTGCTGTCATACATTGGAAAATTGAGGTTGATTGTGATTTTGAGGAATATTTGAATTGATTCTCTAAATAAGAATCTATTAATTGGTTTAGTTACGTTTCTGATTGTAAATGAAATATAAGGTGTACGAATGAATTTTAATTTTGAATTGCAGAAGCCGAAATATGCAGTCCATGAATTTTAATTTGCTTTGTTAAAGTGTAGCATTTGAGACCAATTTGTTTTTTGCAGAACTTTAATTCTTAGGGCAAGGACCCAATAAGCCTCAACATATACTGCCCCCATGCTTCACATTTTGCTTTTGCTAACTACCAAAGGGAATATTGATAGCCACATAATTTCTAATGTATTAGAAGATGGTTTTATTTGTCCCTGATCAAAGAGTTAGTCCCTGTCCCCTATTAAATTGACCAACCGACCGATAGAGTACTGAATCTAAATTTTGATCATCACAATATATAGTGAAAAAAGAATATTTCGGTAATTTACAATAGGAGTTGGGAGTCTGTTTGATCAATCAAAAACATATTCTTAAATACTTGAAAAATCATTAGAAAAAAAAGGGGTCCCAGTTATTTACAGTGTTCATGGACTAGTTGTTATGCCGAAATATCCACTCCATTATCTGTAATATGAGAAGATACGCGTGACCTAATTGTGATCAGAATTTAACGTATAAAAAGTACGTATCAAAAACTTCCGAAACTTAATTAGGTCGGGCTCAGGAGTCGGAAACCGGCGATAAGACGGCGTGAGGCAAATAGCGAAGATCAAACAAAGATGAAGCCCAAAACACTAAGCTCCAAAGTTTCACTCATCGCAGCTTTAAAAAACAATGTTAATAATATAATAATAATCCTCTCATCGTCTTCTTGTTACCATCATAAGACCTGTTCACAGCTAACCAGATGCAAACTAATAACTCTCCTTTTCCTGGTGTCAGTTCTTTTATTCTCTTGTTCGTATTCATTTCTTAATTCAATTTTATAATGCTTTTAGACTTGTCTTCTTATAAGTTACCATAGCCTTCTTGCCGTCCAAAATTGCAGCCCAAATTTGCATTAGATGCTGCCGTTACCCAAAGTAAAAACAAATTAGGAGCCAGCGCAGTATAAATTTACATAATCATTGATTTCTTAAGCCATGTATTGCTTGACACTTTTTAGAATCCAATTTCTTCAATCTCAAATTTTCCCAGTTAATTAATTATTGACCATGAAAAGCAAGGAAAGAAAGAAAACCAAATTCATGCAAATTATGTCATCACCTCTCTTGCTTCTAAGGAATGCTAGAGATTTTTACATCAACAGCTTCAATGGCTGTGCCAATGACGTTGGACGAGGCGGCGCGCTGGTCTGTCCGGTTCCACATGTTTCCCATGTGCCTAAGAATTTCAGTTATGGCAGCTCCAAGTCAAGGGATGATGAAAAGCTTAGAGCGATGTTAAGACAGGCGACGTGTAAGCGGATTATTGGCCGGGAGGTAGGGCTGAATCTACAGCGGCAAACGGAGGAGATTGAGGCTACTACTATGCGAAAGAGTTACAGTGCTGGCGTTGGGAAGATAGGGAGAATTGATGAAGATAAGCCTTGTTCCTTCGAGGAAAATTTGTTGTACCCAAGGAGCAAAAGCCATGCTATTGGAACTGTTTTGCATCGTTAATTAGTCAGTGAAATACTACTACATCTAGTTACAGTTGACATTAAGGGTAAAATTGCTTCATTGTTTGTGTATTAATACATTATATATAAAAAGGTCACTCATTTGGTGATGTTCGTTATGAATCTTTGAACTTCTCAAAGTGAAACAAGTTCCAAAATTCAGGGCGCTAACTTTATAAATCAACACAATTAGACCAATTGCCTTAATTGGTTACTGCAATTTTTATCAATCAATCAAAATTATTAAATTTATGCTGATTGGACCATTTCTGTTTCCTTTTCAATCACTTGTTTAAATTAAGCCTTTCGATCGTGGTGGTCAGCAATAGTAGAAAACATAATATGTTGCAGAATCCAAATGCTTTCAACCCACAGAAACACTTGTGGAAGTTTATTAGATATTACTATTATTAACAATTAAATCATTTATTAGTTAAAACTATTAACAATTATGATCGATGTTGATATATTGTATAATAACTAATAGTAATCCCTCAAATTAGTTTAGTCTTCCTTGCTACCCTGCCTCTCAAACGTTGCATACTTGTTCAATTATCTTAATGTACGTGGTAGATTTGGAGGCATGCATGGATCGCTCTCGTATGGCTCAATTCAAAAGAATCTTGAAGTTAATTTTATTTTTCGAAATCGTCACATACATACAATCTGAAACTTATTAAAAGCCTAAATGCATATAATTTATGGTACAATTTAGAGGTTTATCGAAGTACTAATTCAGAAATCTATACTCCCACACAAATATAGTTGGAGATATCTTTTGGGAAAATCAATAGAAATTTGAATCCAATCCCTCAATATTGAAGGAAATAAAAATTCGGGGGTATTTTGTGATAAATAAAAACGAATGGAGGTGAAATAAAAATTCGTTATTATTTAGGCTTGATTTGTGAAAAAAAAAAAGTACAGCTTTGGAGCAGGGGTAACGCCACGTGTATGATCCAAAATCTGGCAAGCAGGCACAGCCTTGCCAAATTTTAAATGCACGTCTCAATAACTGGTCCCTGTTTCTATCGGCAAGACATTGTGTTGTGGATCGCAATTCCATTGATACTGTTCTCCTCTCTCAATTATTGAGCGTAGCAAACCTGAAAGTGGATCTTTAGATCATTGAGCATGGCAGCATTGCAATTATTTATTCTGTTTATGGCCCTTAATGTAGTCCTCAGTTCATCACGGCAAATCATCACAACCCTGCCGGGCTTTAATGGTGATCTTCCCTTCAAACTCGAAACTGGGTACGTTCTGTTTCGTTTTATTTTTCCTTTCTTGACATACTTAGCTGAATTAATTTCCCCAGAGAGGAAAAAAAACATTGTATTAATTACTTTTAGGTATATTGGGGTGGGAGAGAATGATAATGTGCATCTGTTTTACTACTTCATTGAATCCGAGCGGAGTCCTGAATATGACCCTCTTGTGCTTTGGCTCTCCGGAGGCCCTGGTTGCTCTGGATTTTCGGGCCTTGCGTATGAACTTGGTATATTTTTTAATTCCTGAAATTGCACACACACACACATACAGATATATATATATATATTATACTTTTGTCTTTTTGGTTTCCAATCTCCTTTTTTTAAAGAGAGTGGGGTCCAAATCTTACGTTATGCGCAACACTTGACGAGATTTAACAGTAAAACTAAACAGCACCCACATCATATAATATTTGTTGAAGTATGAATCAGAATTAGAATTCTAGAACAACCAACAACATCGGATCAGTCAGTGAGCGTCGGCCAACTTGCCGATTTGGGGTTGGATGACTCGTCGGTTTAAAGCTTCGATCACACGTATGAAAGCTACTCATGTCATACGAGTGCAGTTAGTAAAACATGTGCGTTGCATGTGATTCACTTGAACACTATAGGCTTTAAATGACAGTCTTGGATGTGGTTTAGCTCACTTATGGATTCCACATGTCCTGGACATGGGAGAGGCTGACCCTGCCCATTCTGATAGGCTTTGGCCTGGGCCTCTACATGAATGGTCTAGGCAAGGGCTTAAGGGAAAAATGTTTAAGTCAGACCAAAGCCCTCTATTTTTATATAAAAATAAATTATATATTAGAATAATAAATTAAAATTAAAAAAAAACTTAAATCCTTAATTTATATGTCAATAATGAATAAAAAATTTAAAATTATAATATTATACTATTTTTTAAGTTTAATTAATTAAAAGAGTATTTGAATTAAAGAATCTAATATTAAAAAATTAATTCTCTAAATTTTTATTTGTTTCATTTTCTTTATTTATTATTTTATTTTAAAATATTTATTTTCTATAATTCATTATTGATTGTAATAACTTGTTTATTATTAACTCATTTTCAAGTTTACAACAATTTAAAAAAAATTAAAAAATAAGTGAAAGCCCAAGCCCAGCTCGAGCTCGGCCCTAAACTTTCTCTGTAATAGGCTTGGGCTGGACTTTTTCGCCATCCATAGTTTATATTGCTCTTAAGTAATACACCAATTTTATTCTTGTAATTGTCTACGCGTCCTTCATTTATTGGTTCAAAAATATCTTATTAAATTTACCTTCAAACAGGAATCAATGGTTGTGGCACAAGGCATTAGTTATAGTAAATGATAGAGTTGGGCTATCGGAAGAAACAATTAATTAAAAAACAATGGCTGTTGATTGCAGATATTTAGTATAATAAGTTATAATAACACGTCAGTATTTTTTAATTAATAGAACAATATGTGACTTGGTTGAAAACATTTATTATAAGTCTTACATCAGGGTTAAAATAGAAAAAAAGAAGTATTTAAGCACGTTGACATTTTTAATGAGATACTATTAGTGGGATATTAAGAACGTCATTGGGATTCTAATGGATTTTAAAATAGTAAATTACATGAGAAGTTTCATCATTATCCTTTTTTAATATATCTTGATGGTATGTCCTTTGTAGGTCCATTGTCATTTGACTATGAAAATTCTAGAGAAAATTCCCCAAAGTTGTTGTTGAATCCATACTCGTGGACAAAGGTGAGACATTAATTAGAAAATTCTTTTAAAAACTTTATGTTTTAATAATCATAATAATAAATTTGGAGTTTTATTAGAGATCTCATTGGGAGTTGCATGTAAATTATTATTCAGGTTGCCAGTATTATATTCATAGATGCACCAGCTGGCACTGGATTCTCATATGTCAATAATTGGCAAGGATTCGTCATGAATGATACACTTTCAGCAGTGCAAACGTATTATTTTCTAAGAAAGGTGAGTAAAAATTGAGGTGGTGTGCGTCTTCCTGCATAATAAAATCACTAACAATTAATTTATTATAAGTTGATGACCATTTGTAAGAATATTAGCTTTAAACTAAAAGTTAATATTTTAGCTGTTGTGCTTTATTAATTAAGTGGAAGTCCAAGTAGTGCAAACATATATACCTTAAATCATGCATCAATTGAGTCTATTGGTCTTCAAAATTAATGCATTATGCATGCTAACCAATCTTTTTAATTTGTATATGAATGATTGATTAGTGGCTTATAGCTCATCCCAGTTTCCTCGCGAATCCACTCTATATTTTTGGCGATTCCTATTCTGGCAAAGTCCTTCCAATTGTTGTTCAAAAAATTTCTGACGGTAATTTTTTTTTTTCACCTTCTTCCATCTTCAAATTTAGTTAGTCTGCATGGTGTGAACACAGAATCAAACATTTACCAAATTCACTTGCAGAATATAATGGCATTGATTATTACCATATTTATCACAATTATCATTATTTAGTTGCTGATACTTTGTTGCAGGTATTGACCTCGGAGATGAGCCTAGAATGAATCTCAAAGTAGGTCGCCTAGTATCGGATATAACATAAATTTTGATTTATTTCATTCTCAGTTTTGTACATGACTATTGAATCTTAATAATTTTGATAATGGACACAGGGATATTTGCTTGGCAACCCAGTAACAGATGAGGCTTTAGACATCAATTTTAGACCACAATTCGCATACATGAAGGGACTCATCACCTATGAAATCTACGAGGTGACTTCTTTAACCGTATATATTTTTTAAGTTAATGTTTTGTGTGTCTAGATATAAAGTCCTTTCTCTCATGTAGTTGTCTTCATTTTTTCCCATGTAGATATGCTATTAAGTTATATAGTTTAATAGAGTACTATTAATTTTTTTAAGTTAATAAAATAAGATTTTTTTAAAGTTTATTATCTAATAAATTTATCGAATTATTAATTTGTCATGTTGACCCAATTCAAGACTAACAAAAACTATCTTTTAATTGAAATTATCAATTTATCAAGTATTAATTTAACCAGGTTCCACTGTATATATAAAACATAGATTAAGCTAGTTACTGATAACCAATTAGTGGCGAAGCCATGCTAGGACCTAGGGTTGGCAGAATTCCCCAAATCCCGATTGAGATTCAGGATTTGGGCCCATTTGAGACGAGATTCGAAACAGTATTTTATCGTAATTTACTATTCGGATCAAGATTGGGACTCAAATTTTTCCTAAACCTTTGCTTGGTATGGGATTCAGGATGTTTGAAGACCTGATCAGGATCTTAAACGTCCCAAAATCTAAGTTTCTAGAGGTGCATGACAAATCAGTTTGATGAATCACACACACACACACACACACACACACATATAACATGTCAATCATATGTGTATAACAAATCATTTTAATAAATAAAATATATATGATCTGTTGGTTATAATCGTATGACATGTCATTTATGATAAAAACTGCAATGTGTAATAAAAAACTCATGTTATTTAGAACAATTCAAGATCCCAATTGAGACGGATCATGACCCATTTTTATCCCGATTTACTACTTGGGAAGGGATTTAGAACACATTTTTTGTCCGATTATCTATTAGGATAGGATCAGTATTGACAAATCCTAGCCCGTTCTATCCCTTTGGCAACCCTAATAGGACCTACAGGGCCCACCATTTTTTTCCTTATAATTTAAGCCTAAAATATTGAGGATTTTACATAACTTTAACCCTGGTAAGGTTAACCACTTGGGCTTAGCTCAAGTGGCTAGAACTCTTCCCTCACAAATGTGAGGGAATGGGTTCGAGCCTCCGCAAACGTATTGCAGAAGTTTAATTTAAATTTCTTTCCTTGGAGCCTTAGAGCTTGAGTGAAAGCAGTCTTTCTCCTAGAATGAGAGTTTGACGTCCCTCGAATATTTGAGAGGGTTAAAAATCTGGGCGATACTATATAAGATTTAATGTAAACTAGTCTCAGTAATTGTTGTATATATCAGTTATAGTCTCATGTATATGAGTTGTAATCTTGAGCAGTAGTCTCATGTAATCAAAAAAAAAAAAACCTGGTAAGGTTAAATATTTATCCCGAAGTCCTATGAATTGTTTTGAAAATTTGGCTCCTTACTTTACTATTAGAGCGCCTCCCCCCCCCCACCCTCTCCCTCCCAAAGCTATTCATCGATAGGTAGTTAACTTCCACATTTATATAAAATCCAGACACCAAAATTAAAAGAAGGATATAAATGTAACGTATGATATATGAATGTAAACTATCATGTATTAATTGCTTAAAATGAGTGATGTTGTGAAAATTTTAATATACCCGCAAGCGCACGAATCTAGAGATTAAATAGTGATAACGAGGTCGATCCCACAGGGATTGTTATAAATTGAAAAGTCTAATTTAAATTTAAAATTAATATTAATCCTAACCTAGTTGAGCAAATTGAGTCTTTAAGAGAAATTAAACTAATTAAACTAAGAAAACAATTAAAGAAAATGAGATTTCAATAAGACAAAAATTACCAAGGTTTCAGAATCCACCACTATTCAACTAATAATCATCTAATTATTAATTAATTCTCAATTTTAGAGTGACAATTCGAAATCAATCAATGTTATATCACGAATATAATAATTACATCCAAATAAAATTAATGTTGTGTAGATTCTTTTTCCGCTTAATAGTATGACATCTAAGAATCGCATATAAACATATTGAATAACAAAGAGTCAAAGTTTTTCTAAGCACTCTATGTAAACAATTTAATTAAAAACATAAAATCAAAGATAATCATGTATGGAATTTGTAGATTCAAGTATAGATTTAATCGAATATTAATCCTAACAATTAATAATGCATGATAGAATTGATGAAAAGATTTAATAACATCTAACCAATCATGTGAAATAAAAATCATAAACATTAAAGTACATATGTAGGGAATTAATTAAATAAAAAGATAATTATTTCATTGAATAGAATTTCATTCTTAACTTCAGTATAATAAAATTAGCTAGACGTACTTAAGTTGGAAACATAAAAAAAAATAAAATCAGCCATGGAAGCCGAAGCTCTGCCGCAGGTTTTCGTCTCTGTCACGCGTCTCCCTCCTCTGGCAGCTTCTCTCCAAAAGCCAAAAGCCAAAAGCCAAAAGCCAAAAGTTTGCTTTTATATTTAGTCTTTAAAATAGGCGCCACCGACTTTTCCAACTCTAAAACCAAAAGCTTCGGCCTTTTATTTGTTTTGCTTCACTCACGTGCTGGGCACTTAGAATTGCAATAGGATTCCTTTTTCCATTTATAAAAGCCAGGTGCGGGTCGCGGGTCCCTTTTTAAAGCTAAAATCAATTTCTCTCCTTTGTCCGCATGTGCATGATGAATTAACTTGCTGAATTCGGTTCCTTGGCTTGATTTCCACATATGTCTAATGCCTTCCAAAAATCAATTAATCTTTAATGCTTCCAAAATTGAGCTCTTTTTATGCCTTTTTATTCATAATCTCCAATTGATTTCCTATTCAATAAAATAATTCAATTAATTAAAAATAACAAATAAAATAACTAACAATTATATAATTAAGAATAAAATATGTATGTATTATATGTTCATCAAGTGAGATGCTTCATTTATTTTCTGTTTACAGTCGGCCAAAAGAAATTGCAGGGGCAACTACTCGAATGCAGATCCAAGCAATGGCTTATGTAAAGCTGATCTTCAAAATATAACAGCGGTATATAGAACAGCACTCGTCATTTTTTTCAATTAACTAGTATTATAAGTACAGCTATCAAAAGTAACTCACCCAATTGAATTTGTAGTGCATTGGAAAATTATATTTGGAGAACATATATGAACCTCAATGTTTAGACATGCTCAGAAGACCAGTGCAATTCATATGGGATCGGGCCATCATCGAAGATGATTCTTTTGATTTTCTCTATTCGCCAGTTCAATCAGCTCCAAGGCATTGGTGTCGGGTAAAATTCTATACACACACACAATAAATGTGCAATAACCCATCATCAATGTATATAAAATCAATCAATCAACTTTGATCAACGTAGCATATTTCATATCCAATTTTGAACATTAATGGCCCTTTCAGTCCTAGGATCTGAGTTAATTACCCTATTAGTTCTTGAATCTATAAGTTATTTATTTTTGTAAAATCTACTTAATTATACTTAACTTTTCATACGTTGTATGTAGGAATGGCAAAATCCTCCATAGATTCGGAGTTCCATGGAGCCCGACCACAAATGAGGAAAATTTTAAATAATTTTTGGGGAATAGGGTGGCGAATGAGTGAAAAATAATCTCTAAATCCTTAACGGAGTGTGGTTTGGTTTTGTACTCCCCACCCCACCCACACACCCTAATCCCCAATATACATAAATATCTTTTTAATTCTTATTTAATAATTTTTGTTTTATCAACTATAATGTCAATTAATAAATTTTCTTTTTATTTTTATGTAATATAAACAGGGTATGACTAAAAAAAAAAACTACAATATAATTCTTTTTCAACTCTAAAATATTATTATATTTTCTTCTCTTTTATGGTGCTGCTCTCTTCAAACATTTTTTAGTTTTGATGTCATTTTAAGATATTGTTTCAAACTTTTAGAGATTTTTTTAAAATAACTTAAATATTTTATCATATGGTGATGATTTTATTTTAAGTATTTACTGAAATTATATATCTATACCTACTATAAAATAGATAAATGAGAAATGGGGTGGTGATGGGAAAATTATACTCCACATGGGATTCTCCATCCCACCCCACTAAATTTACTGGAGAATGAAAATTTTTAATGGAGTAAGAAATGGGGTAGGTCTCTCCACCTGCACCCCACCGCATTGTCATCCCTAGTTGCATGTCAGATTAGTTTAAATTTTAAATCATATCACCAAAAAAAAAAAAATCTTCGCTCGTAAAAAGTTAGATCTATCAATTGTGGAAGTAACACTAGAGACCAACTAATTAACCAAAACTGAAAACTCAATGGAATATATAAGGGGAAATTTACCCAATTTTAAACGTAAGCATATATAAGCTGCACCGCACCGCACATCTGTTTCTAAGGTTTCTTTACTTTTATTATTATTGTTGTTATTATTGCATATTTAATATGTTTAATATGTACTCAACAATTATAATATGAGCTGCTGAGGTTCCACTTTCATAGAAGGATAACACTTTCTACTCGTCCAATTGGGCAAATAATAAAGCTGTGCAAAAGGCTCTTGGAGTTCGGGAGGTATGCTATGGTTGGTTAGAGCATAGTCGCAAGCCAAATCATTAAATATTAATGTTACTAATACATTCCCATACGAGCAGGGGACAGTAGAATATTGGATGAGATGCAATCGAAGTTCGTCTTACACATCTGACGTCTCAAGTGCTGTTGATTATCACCGAAAGCTCACCAAGAAAGGCTATCAAGTTTTGGTTTACAGGTAATAACATATAGAAAAGTTATTGGGTGCATATGTTCCCATATTTTAGAATGCCATATTCCGGATTATTAATTGAGGGATGAAAAAATTCTTCGATGATCGGGAATCTTCAATGATCCGGAATATGTAACTAATGAAATGGTAGTTTGGGATATACCTAATTACTTTTTATACATGAGATTTCTTCTCCTTCCTCGTATGTTTCCACAAACATAACTCAAGCATATATCCAAAAAGGCACTTCAACGCTCTCGTTAGCTCGTATTTTATGAATTTTCAGTAAATCAAATTTAGTTTTCTCTTCTTCTAGTGCGGTTAAAAGTCCCTTCTCAATTTTTTTGACCCATATTTGAGCCTTAAATTAAGTCTCGAGCCTTAAATTGAGTCTCAATATCATGTGTTACTGATTTACTAAATGATAAATTTCATAGTTTATAAAGTCACTTAACCAACATACAATAAATGAATACCACAATAATTAAAACTTAAATTGAGACTTAAATCTTGGGATGCCTATCATTGCTCTTAAGAATTTATCACAGGCTTGCTATGATGGACTGAGTTTCTAGCAATGTCGTAGTTCACACATTGGACTAATTTTCTTTTCCGATTACAGCGGAGATGTCGACATGTTAGTTCCATATGTGGCTACTGAAGCATGGATAAAGTCATTAAATTTGACGATTGAAACTGGCTGGCAGCCGTGGTTGGTCGACAGTCAAGTTGCAGGGTTGGTTTATTTTCATCTCAGCTTGTTTATCATATTTGGAATATTAACTTAACATTATATGATATCTCACAGTTGTTTTAATTTCTACTATTGATTTCTGTAGGTATTGGTACCGCTACAAGGGAAAGAACAATTATCATTTGACATTTGCCACAGTAAAGGCAAGAATAAATCATTTTCCCTGAAAATTATCTACCGTGATTAATTAGCTAATTAAGCAGCTATATTAAGTAATTAATGACCACTAATTGTGTAATTAATATGGGTTGTGCAGGGAGCTGGTCATACAGGTCCAGAGTACAAGCCTAAGGAATGTCTTGCTATGATCGACAGGTGGCTCGCATCCTATCCTCTCTAGGGTAATTTTCAGAAACCTCCCCTGAGGTTTGGGGTATTCTCACTTTAATAGAATGTATTCACGTATTCTCAGTAACCTCCCCTCATGTTAGTATTCTGTTTCGTATAAGTTAAGCAGGCAAGGGTAACATTGTAATTGAACAAGTTAAAAATAAAAAATTCAAACAAATTTAATATTTTCACCTTGGGCTTTGAAATTGGTTTGAACTTTGTTAATATCCATAGGATAATAAATTGAAACATGCTTTTTTACCCCTGAAACATGCTTTTACTCAACAAATATTAATACAAAATGAAAAGTTCCCATCTCTTTCCTCTACCAAAGCCGAAGAAACCAAGCTTAAAATCTATTCCATTTTCTCTCTTATACTTTCATCAAGCATTTTGCCCATAAATTGAGGACCATGACGGTGAAGTTGAGAACTCCAATACGGGGGATGAACGATTTAAGGCCGCGAGGTCAGAGAGTACCGACCAGTGAGTTTCGTGGGCTACCGGTCAATACCTTACCTTTTTCAAGCCACAGATGAGGTATGTATGAAGAACTTTTAGTGCATGTTAGTTTTTGTTTGCTTTGTTGATGAGTTGAGTAAAATATAAAAATGGATCTTCAAAATTGATTGAGAATATAGCTGATGCTTCTTATTTTTGTCATCAATTAATGTTAATTGTAGTAAATGGAGTAACTCAAATGCATGTTGAAAATAAATTGAAGTTTGTAATTAGTATTCTATAAAAGAAAATGCTTCAATCCTTTTCACGGACAGCTTTTTGGTATTTGACATGCCTTGGATGAATTTATAACCATTAGGAATACATGTAATATTTAAGGACATTAGATTTTTTGTGTTATTGAGATTTTCTAGTTTTAGAAAATCCAAGATTCTGTTCATATTTGGTGTGATTTTCCTTAAAGTTGTGAGATTATACATGTATGCAGCAACATGTTAATACAAAATTCATTTGAAAGGTTATCTTCATCAACTATGTTCTATAGTGTTACATGGTTGCCAACCATTTTGTGTTGGGTCAGTGTGTTTAGTTTTTAAGATTCACATAAATGTTTTATTTTGGATGTTCATTAGTTTTAATTTCATTAATAGAAAGTGTCAATAATGAAGCTGCATGATAGGGCTTGATATTGGCGTACATTGAAATAATAAAGTAATGGTTCCATAATGTTAAAACAAGAAAAAAAAAGATAGAAATTTTGTGATAGATCAACTGCAATGACTTGGTGATTAACAATAACTTGTTTATTTATGTTATGAATAAAATCTTAGTTCTATTATACGTAGTCTTTTTGCATTAAAATTTCTGCAAAATGTTGTTAGATTAAATAAAAATATAAGTTGCCACCACTGTTGAAATCAAGTATATTGTAGTATGTTTTGCAATATAACAGTGTTTGACGAGTAGAACCATGATTGTTTGAATCTACATATGTTTGTGTTTACAATATCTTCATGACTTATATTCACTATAAATTGCATACTAATACGATATTTTTATTAATAAAGGGCAACTAACCCAAGCCTAAAGGGATAGTCGATATTTAATCCTGCAGCAGCAGCTTTGGTAGCAAGAGTGTTCATTAAGCAGTAGCACCAGAGTCCAAACTAATCCCATATAACATTTTGAAGTGATCAAATGATACTTCACCTTTCTTATGTAAGCCTTAAATTGTAGAGATGTTGTATCATCTTTTATTTGGTTGTATACATACGTTTGAGTCTTTTGTATATTATACTTAGAAACTCACTCCATTGACAAGGGTAGTCTTGCCTTTGTTAGTATTTATCTTAGCAAACTGTTATTGGTTGCTTATATGTAAATATGGACTACTGTTGAGTTGTAAGACTAATTGGATTACAACCATTGATGACTGATTACATTAATATTGTTGTTGAAATTTGTTTGTATGTATCACATGGCTGAGCTATTTTTCTTCATTTAAATGCTTTTATTTGCCTATGCGGATTATATCGTTGCTAAATTCTCTTAGATACATCACATGGTTGAGCCATGTTTTTATATTTCAATGGTTGTATTTGTGTTTATATGTTTATATATATATAAGAACCTCAACATCAATATAAACATTCAAGGGATTAGAAAAGTGTTGTTAATTAATTTATTTTATAATTACTGATTACTCTTCTTAACTGTTTGTGTCTTGATTCTAACTTGCCAAAGTGATTTTGTTGCTAAATATGGTATTTTGAGGGAAATCAATGTTTGTGTTCGCTCATTCTAGTGCTCTTTGCTTGCCTTTATCTTAGATTGCAACTTACGTTGGACTATGGGATTAGAAATTGTTAGTCCAAAACTTTTATTTAGGCTTACATATGCATATTACTTAGAAAGCTCTATTACATTTAATACATAAAGAAATAGATTTAAGGACATATTATATAAGGGTCATAAAATGTGTTTGATTAACTTGATGTGTTTAAACTTTGAGAATACATTGACATGCCTAGGTGTTCCAACTTTGAATAATGATTGGAAAGTGGTAAGATTTGAATGATTTTTGAAGAGTTTGTAGATGCATGGTTGATATGGAGGTATGAGAGGATATTGGCAGTGATGTTTTGATAATGTTGAAGGAAGAAGAAAGCTTTAGTTATGAGTAGCAGAGGCTTCGTTGTTTGTTGAGCTTGGCAATGGCTAATTATATAGCCAACAAACATAAATATTGGCAGTAACAATTATAATTTCTAAATTTATTTTTAATTTTTTTACCCTAATTCAGCTCTAAATTATTTTGGGAAAAGATGCAAATGATCTGGTAACTTTATTGTGTTTATAGCTTTTGGCGCCAAAACATATATAATTCTATCAACCAACAATGCACTGTTCTGAACATGAAAAATATGTTTTTTTAAAATCAAGGATATTTTAGACATTTTGTCAATCATCAAACAGTCTAAGGATGGAAATACTAACGCGAGGGGAGGTTACTGAGAATATGTGAATACATTCTATCAAGGTGAGAATACCCCAAACCTCAGGGGAGGTTTCTGAAAATTACCCATCCTCTCTAGAACCGCGCTCATATAATTAATAAGTTCTCAAGATTGAAAAATAAATGTGGAGGTTAAGTGGCTGATGGCGTTGTAAACATCGATAAAATGATTTATGTTTGGCTTTGTCAACCTTATGATCTGAAAAACTAGTATTGCAAGAGTCTTGATGCTCCAATTTGCTTTTTAAAAAATATCGCTCTAAAATCATATGTGTTTGGTTTATTTTCATCTCGACTCGGTTATCATATTTGTCTTATGAAATAAGGAATTTCAGTGACAAAAAAAATTAGTGGGAAGTCTATTGAAATTGATTGATTGTACAAAATGAGAGGAGGAAATACCTCCACGTCGACCCATTAATTATTAGACAACACTGGTAGATACTAATTTCTGGTGTTCAGTACTAACTTTCTGAGCTTATAAATTCCTTCAACCATAAAAAAAAACCTCGGTTTCTAGGTGGAATAACTGATGACATAAAGGGCTGAGGTGGAGAATAAGCAATGGTGATCAAGTGAAAATCTACAATAGCTGTTGGATCCCTAGACCGGAAACTTTCAAGGTTTTATCTCCACCAACTTTGCCTTTGGAAACTAAGGTGTCTGAGCTAATCGATCAGGACAACAGATGGAAGGAGCATATGATACAACAGCATTTTTTACCAGATGATGTTGAACAAATTTTGAAAATTCCTCTTCCAAGAGCTTCACGTCTGGACCAACCATTATGGCACTATGATAAATCAGGTAACTACTCGGTCAAAAGTGGTTATCAAGTGGCGTTGAAGATCAAGTTCCCAAATGGTTCCAATAGTTCGAGTAGCAATCAAGCACCGTGGAATGCTATTTGGACTCTTGGAATTCCAGAAAAAGTGAAGATATTTATGTGGAGGGCTGTTGAGAACCTGCTCCCTACGGCTGACAACCTTTGGAAGAGAAAGATCGTGCATGATCCTTTGTGCCAAAGATGTGGCAGGACAAATGAAACTACATATCATGCCCTTTTTGAATGTAGAGCCTCACAGAAGACTTGGAAGTTGACACATATTCAAGAGACGATCAGAGGCCTCATCCACCAAAACATGATGGATATCTTGTATGAATTAAAAAAATGCAGCAGCATGAATGATCTGGAGACGATAGTGACTGTGTGTTGGGCAATTTGGCACTCAAGAAATCTTTTCGTCTTTGAAAGGAAAAGAGAAGACTTCCAACTATCAGTGGCTAGATCAGAAGCCATTCTTGACTCTTATAGAAGAATCCAAGCACCGAAGGAGGAGTGGAGATTAATGCAACAGCCAACGAGACAGCAAGCTTGGAACACTCCACCAGAGAGTTGGTTTAAGGTCAACGTGGATGCTGCAACCAAGCTGGAAGATCAGATTGCAGGTTTGGGTATTGTAATTAGAGACTCAAATGGAAAGTTTGTTGCGGCTGCTATGCAACAATCCAAGTTCTTCGGAGATATTTTGTACGCTGAAGCTGAAGCTGCTAGACTGGGGATAGAAATTGCACAGCAAGTGAATTGCCTTCCGTTGATCCTTGAAACAGATGCCCAAGAGATTGTGAGCTTGGTTTTAAACAAGAAAGGTAGTAAAACCGAAATTTTTTGGATAATCTCTGAAATTCAAGAGAAGCTAAAGCCGGGGAAAGCTTTCAAGGTCCAGCATGTTGGAAGAAGTTGTAATGGCTTTGTGCATACTTTAGCAAAGTTAGCTCTTGAACATGTGGAGCCTGTGTGTTGGATGGGCAATGTCCCAGCTCAGTTTTTGTATCTTTTTAACGCTTTCTCTCAATGAAAGGTTTACTTTCGTATTAAAAAAAAAAAAAACTGATGACATAAGACTCCTTCACCAGATTATATAAGACATGAATTACCTAAAAGCCAAGTTCATATTTCGCTTGTGATAAGTGTAATGAATGCCGTACCTTTCTCGGTCTTCATCAGTTCATTGAGCACTATGGCAGCATTGCAATTATTTTTTCTTTTCGTTGTCTCTAGCGTTGTTGCATCACGCCAAATAATCAGAACCCTGCCGGGCTTTGATGGTGATCTCCCATTCAAACTCGAAACTGGGTAAGAATTCTAGCCAGAGCATGTTGTTTAGCTCCACCTAATTAATTTAATGCTGCATTAATTATTTGCAGGTATATTGTGCGGAAGAGAATGATGACGTGCACCTATTTTACTACTTCATTGAATCCGAGAGGAGTCCTGAAGATGACCCTCTTGTGCTCTGGCACGCCGGCGGCCCTGGCTGTTCTGGAATTTCCGGCCTTGTCTTTGAAATTGTTATGAGAATAATATCCATCTATCCCGCTTATTATCTTTGTCTTTACTCTTTTAAAAACATTTTTGAAGAGAATCTAACTTTATAAGTTTCCATTACCATGAAAAGATCAAGGACGAAATGTCTCCTTATTGATATTTAAATCATACTATTCAATTACTGTAGGTCCATTGTCGTTTGACTATGAAAATTCCAAGGTAATCCCACCCAAGTTTTTGGTGAACCCATACTCGGGGACAAAGGTACGGCATCGTTTCTCTTCGTTCTTCTATTGAATAAATAGTAAGTTCAATTAACATAATTCTATTCAAAGATATGAATAACTATTTATATTTTGGCCTCTTATGATGTATTATTTTATGTTTTGGTGATTTCGGTTTCACTTATTTACAATGTGGATCCCAATTTTAGATGTAAATTCTATTAGTTGGCTTCAATTATGTCTCTTTTTGTCACGGCTCCTCTCCTGACTGAGACTTGAGAGAGTTGTCAATTGTTTTACAGGTTGCCAACATTATATTCTTAGATGCACCTGTGGGTGCAGGATTCTCATACGCCAAAACTTGGCAAGGACACATCATGAATGATACACTTTCAGCAGCACAAAACTATCATTTTTTAATAAAGGTGAGGACAAAAAACTGCTATAGTTACGGATTAGCAAATATATATATAATAACAAACGACGTGTAAGCGGATTATTGGCCGGGAGGTAGGGCTGAATCTACAGCGGCAAACGGAGGTGATTGAGGCTACTACTATGCGAAAGAGTTACAGTGTTGGCGTTGGGCAGATAGGGAGAATTGATGAAGATAAGCCTTGTTCCTTCGAGGAAAATTTGTTGTACCCAAGGAGCAAAAGCCATGCTATTGGAAATGTTTTGCATTGTTAATTAGTCAGTAAAATTTTACAAAAGCCATGCGAAAGAGTTAAAGGTCCGCTTATGTTGCAACAGTTGCAACATACAACTTTTATTCTTTTATATTTGATTACACTACACTATTTTATACTTTTTGTAAAATTTAATAGGCACTAAGAGCTACAAACTTTTATGTATAAGTCTATTTTTGAAATAAAATGACATTTAAAAATAATTTTAATTTATTATTATTATTATTATTATTATTATTATTATTATATAAGATTATTGTTATTAAATTTTATTATTTTTATTTATTTTAATTATTATTATTTAATTAATGTCAGTATTATTATTAAAATTTATTACTTTTATTATTTTAATTGTTATTATACTGTAATTAATTCATTATTATTAATATTTATCTTGTTATCATTAAAATTATTGTTATTATTAAAATATATAACTTTGTTATTTTAATTATTGTCATTATTAATATTATCATTTCAGTTAATTTTGTTGTTGTTGTTATTATTATTGTTAAATTTTATTAATTTTTTGTTTTAATTAATATTATTGTCATAATTATTATTTTTAGTTTATTATTATTAATTATAATATATACAAATAATATTAGGGACACAATTAATAAAGGGTATTTTAATAACTTATAATAGTCTATTCTAATTATAAAATAAAGTAAACACATCAATGGAAATATTGTTCATTTCGATTTCGATTCCTACAACTCAAGTAAACAACTTATTCTTATTCAAATTTCTTATTATGAATTTAGCTCATTTCGATTCTTATTTAATAAATGCACCATCAGAATGTGTTTGGAATAGAATATTGTATATTGTCATTAGGGGGTTCGGGTCAACCCGATCGGGTTTCTGGTTGTTTAGATTAGACAAAAATCAATCCGAATATAATCCGAATTGTTGACCCGATTCGAATTGACTTCGGATCAGATCGGGTCGGGTCAATAATTCGGATTAAATTTGGATAGGATCGAGTTCGAATTTAAAATGAGTCGAATTGAGTTCAGGTCTGATCGGGTCGGCTGAAATCGGGTCGGATCAATTCGGGTCAAATTCGGTTAATACAATTTTGAGCTTTTTTTTCCTATTTTTGCAGTTTTTAGGGTGGTTTTAAGACTTTTTTTTAATTGTAGTCCTTTTACTAATTTTCAACCAAAAAAAAAGAAAAGAAAATGCTATGAAATCAAATGAATAAAGTTAAAATGCTAGAATAAGATTATAAGTATAAAATATATAATTGTAATGCACATAATCACATATCACATTATAATTATAAAATATATGTAATATAATACTTAATTTTAATATATAATCTACCTAATGTCCTAATTTATTCGTAAAAATATTAATTATTAACTGTTATTAACAATTATCAATTAACATTATTTCAATTATTAATAATTAACAAAATTTTTGTTATTTATTAATAATTAATAAAAATTTATTCATAACAAAATCATAAATACACCAATTTTCTTGATTTTATTACTAATATTTATAAATATATAATTACAACAATCAAATAATAACCAATTACATAATAACCAATTAAGCATATATAATTTTATAGTATATATATACCATGAAAGTTATGACTTATGAAACTTGAAAGTTGAAAGCTTCAAAATCGAGTTCGGTTGGGGAGAAAAAAATTTTTTTTTTTTGGGGGCGACCCAATCGGGTTTGTAATTTTTAACCCGATCGGATTTCAAGCTCGACCCGATCTGACCCCAACCCGAAATTTTTCGGGTTGGATCGGGTAAAATGCTCACCCCTAATTGTTATAATATTGTTCACATTAATTTATTACTTACCTATGTTTAGAAGTTTTGAAAGCTAGATTGTGGTTAATTATATGATTCACTACAATGTGCTAACTTTTGCCTTAATTGAAACATTAAATATATTTAAATTATATTTTTATTTTTACTATAATAATTATAATATTAAAAATAAATTATATTATAATATTATTTTATTATATCATAATATTTTTATATATTAATAATTAATATGTAAATAATAATTAAATATAATTAATAATAAATTTAAATAATGAGAGTAGATCTAGAAATGATAGTAATAATTAAATATTTATGAAATATTTATGAATTTGTGGAATAAATAAACGTATTTATCTTTTTGAAGTTAGGACACAAACATAGGCTTTATTTTATATTTAACGGGTTGTGACTCTTATAAACGAGTATTGAATCATACATTGTCATTGCCTAATATCAATAATAAAAGTCCTCTTAAAATTTCCTACTTCTTCCTTATTCATATCATTTAACAACTAAGTTAATAAATAAAATAATAATAATTATATTTTTTCCTGATATTTCAAAAAACAAGAGGGATTGTAATGAAAATAACCTAAATAAATACATCCCTGCCGTTGTATTTACTTTTGTCATTCTTTCCTTGTATCTAATGGTTACATTATAAATTGACAAAAGAAGGGGTATGTTGCCACTGTTGCAACATAAATGGCCCCCAGTGAAATACTACTACATCTAGTGACAGTTGACATTAAGGGTAAAATTGCTTCATTGATTGTGTATTAATACATTATATATAAAAAAGGTCACTCATTTGGTGTTGTTCGTTATGAATCTTTGAACTTCTCAAAGTGAATCAAGTTCCAAAATTCACGGCGTTAACTTTATAAATCAACACAAATAGACCAATTGCCTTAATTGGTTACTGCAATTTTTATCAATCAATCAAAATTATTAAATTTATGCTGATTGGACCATTTCTGTTTCATTTTCAATCACTTGTTTAAATTAAGCCTTTCGATCGTGGTGGTCAGCAATAGTAGAAAACATAATATGTTGCAGAATCCAAATGTTTTCAACCCATAGAAACATTTGTGGAAGTTTATCAGATATTACTATTATTAACATTTAAATCACTTATTAGTTAAAACTATTAAAAATTATGATCGATGTTGATATATTGTGTAATAACTAATAGTAATCCCTCAAATTAGTTTAGTCTTGCTTGCTACCCTGCCTCTCAAATGTTGCATACTTGTTCAATTATCTTAATGTACGTGGTAGATTTGGAGGCATGCATGGATCGCTATCGTATGGCTCAATTCAAAAGAATCTTGAAATTAATTTTATTTTTCGAAATTATCACATACATACAATCTGAAACTTATTAAAAGCCTAAATACATATAATTTATGGTACAATTTAGAGGTTTATCAAAGTACTAATTCAGAAATCTATACTCCCACACAAATATAGTTGGAGATATCTTTTGGGAAAATCAATAGAAATTTGAATCCAATCCCTCAATATTGAAGGATGTGTGTTACTGCCGGTCGATCGAAACGGCCTAGTTGCCAAAGACAATTCGGGGGTATTTTGTGATTAATAAAAACGAATGGAGAGGAAATAAAAATTCGTTATTATTGAGGCTTGATTTGTGAAAAAAAAAAAAAGTACAGCTTTGGAGCAGGGGGTAAACCCAAGTTCATGGCCCAAAATTTGGTGAAGCAGGCACAGCCTTGCCAAATTTTAAATGCATGTCTCCCAATGGAGCTTGCTACGGTACGTCATCTGTTACGTACGCATCCAATGAGGGAAGGACACACATACACAGGAAAGAGAAATTACTTACTGAGTGCACCCTTTGAAAGGCTGGCTAAGGTGCAGTTGTTAGGTACATCGTCTGCAACGTAGCCTTGTCCCAATAACTGGTCCCTGTATCTGTCGGCAAGACATTGTGTTGTCGATCGCAATTCCACTAACACTGTTCTCCTCTCTCAATTATTGAGCGTAGCTAAACCTGAAAGTGGATCTTCAGATCATTGAGCATGGCAGCATTGCAATTATTTATTCTCTTTGTGGCCCTTAATGTGTTCCTCAGTTCATCACGGCAAATCATCACAACCCTGCCGGGCTTTGATGGTGATCTTCCCTTTAAACTCGAAACTGGGTATGTTCTATTTTGTTTTATTTTTCCTTTCTTGACATACTTAGCTGAATTAATTTCCCCAGAAAGAAAAAAAAACATTGTATTGCTTACTTTTAGGTATATTGGGGTGGGAGAGAATGATAATGTGCAGCTGTTTTACTACTTCATTGAATCCGAGCGGAGTCCTGAAGATGACCCTGTTGTGCTTTGGCTCTCCGGAGGCCCTGGTTGCTCTGGATTTTGGGCCCTTGTGTATCAACTTGGTATATTTTTTTATTCCTGAAATTGCGTCACACACACACGCGCGCGCGCGCGCGCACACACACGCGCATATATATTATGCTTTTGTTTTTTTGTTTCCAATCTCCTTTTTTTCAAAGATGGTGGGGTGCAAATCTTACGTTATATGCAACACCTCACGAGATTTAAGAGTAAAACCAAATAGCACTCCCATAATATATATTTGTTGAAGTATATATAGGCGGCTCTTTCTCTAGGTAACTTAGGTGATTGTTTAGAGTTTTATTATAGATAAAGATTCTTAAATTTATTCTTAAATTTATTGTTATTAATTATTGATTTATGTAATCATTTGGGCTTAGCTCAAGTGACTAGAATCCTTCTTCACAAGTGTGAGGGAAGTGGTTTGAGCCCCCGCAAACACATTGAGAGGGTTTAATTTAAATTTCCTTCCTTGGAGCTTTAGAGCTTGACTGAAGGCAGTCTTTCTCCCAAATAGGAGTTTGACGTCCCTACGTCTCTCGAATTTTTGAGAGGGTAAAAATCTGGACAATACTATATGAGAATTAATGTAAACTAGTCCCAGTAATTGTTTGATTGTAAATATCAGTTATAAATCTCATATAATATGAATTGTAATCTGAGCATTAGTCTCATGTAATTAAAAAAAAATTATTGATTTATGTTTATAATTATTTTATAATTATATTTTCCATAAATAAATTAGTAAATCCTTACAAAGTCCCTTTTTAACAATATAATTAATAATTTTAATCTCATTTATTTCCTCCATATATTTCATCTAAAACTCTATAAAGACAATATATTTTTTTAAATTATTATCCATTAATATCTTTTTCCAATAAAAAAAAATTATACGAAACCTTCATTGTTTTGGTGAAAAAACTACTTTTTCTATCCTACTTTTCACTTAAGAAAGAAAAATTAATTATTTTATTATTTATTGATCACTGTTACTCAAAGGCTCTAGTTGAAGTTCTTAAATTTTCATGTTATATATTTCCATTCTCTTATTAATTAATTATGTTATTCAGTTGTTTTTGTTTCTTTTTAAAAATCATATTTTGTTCATAGGTTGTTTACTTGCAATTATCTAGCATAATTTTTTATTTCTTTTTAAAAATCATATTTTGTTCATAGGTTGTTTTCTTGCAAGTATCTAGCATAATTTTTTATTTAATTACTCTTTTTTCAATAGGAAAAAAAATGTCTACTAAAAAATATGTATTAGGATACAAAAAACTTCAAAAATAAGAGAAGAATAGAAAAGTTAGTTTAATCCAAAAAAAAGAGCCATTAATAAAAACTTATCTAAGATCAACTATATCATAGGAAATATTAAATAGGTTAACTATATTGGCCATTAAGAAAGATATAATAGGAAAATTAGAATACAAAAAATTGATTAATAATTATGCATCTCAAAAGCTAGAGAAACTGATTTTAAATAAATAAACTTTTAATTAAATTAATACATACATTTTACCTTAAAGCTTTTAGAAGGTCTAATTAAAACAATTTGCCTAAGTCCTAAAATATGATGGAGCCGCCCCTGGAAGTATGAATCAAAATTAGAATTCCAGAACAAACAACAACATTGGATCAGTCAGTGAGCGTCGGCCAACTTGCTGATTTGGGGTTGGATGACACGTCGATTTAAAGCTTCGATCACACGTATGAAATCTACTGTCGCACGAGTGCAGTTAGTAAAACATGTGCGTTGCATATGATTCACTTCAACATTATAGGCTTTAACTGACAGTCTTGGATGCCATTTAGCTCACTTATGGATTCCATATGTCCCGGGCATGGGAGAGTCTGTCAAAGGCAGTCAAAAGAAGCTAAAAAATTCTTGGTTTGTTGAAACAAACCCAGAATGCAAGCTGGCTTCTTAACCAACTTCCTTGATGCTTCTATAGTGATATATAAAGCTATTTAGGTTGTGCTTTGGTTCATTAGATTCATTGAAACTTTCTCTATAAACTTGTAATTTGATTTGCAACAGCGAAAGAAACCATAGCTTTGTTTCTCAAGAGGATGTAGGCCACCGGCCAAACCTCTATGGATCTTGTTTGTCTTGTTTCCTTTATCATCTTCTGTGTTATTTGAGTTTAAATACAACTGATAAGCATTCTTGATGCAATGGTGTATCATCTTGGGCTCAAGATTGGATTAACTTCTTGTCTTTATTCCAACAATAATAACTTAAGTCTTGATTGGTATCAAGGCATAATTGTAAAATAAAAGTTGACAGCATATGTTATAATTGTAATTTTTAAATTAATCTATCTTCCAAACCACAGCAATAAATGTTTACCAAATATATTTTTTTTTTACTATTATAGATAGGGATAAGAACTCTCTAGAACTCTTTTTTATAGCTAGAAGCCTAGATTAGAGAATAATATTTTTTAAAATTAAAGTGATAACTCATGTAAGGCCACAACTATTATAATAAAGTATGAATAAATTTATATTTGAGAGGAGTTTATGCGAAGTAGGTGTATTTGTATGATGTTTGGGGTATCTAGTATAGCTGAGATACACCAACTAGGTGGTGAGCTATAATGATCTACACAATGATCTGAGGTAGTCATATGGAAAACAATAGGAAGCTTAATAGTGCATGTGGGAATTAATATAGGGAGTTGACACTTGATATTGAGAGCTGATGTGTGCTTAGGAGAGTAGCTCAGGTGCGCTTCGAAGATAGCTTAGTGATCTCTCAAAATACTTGCCGTAATTAGAGTAGATCAAATAAGTTCATATGTGAAACAAAATCTCGACCTCAAATTGAAAATATAGTAAAAAACAATATAAATATAAAAAATATACAATGCTTACATAGTACGGTCCTTGGCCTACATTTATAGCAGGAATTTATCACTAATTCACTATATAAATGAGAGATTACATGAGATCTTACATTATTTAAAATGAATAACACAAGCTAGATAGCTATATAGAGATGTTTAGTGTTGATAAAGATAAAAATGATGAATAAAGATGTGGAGAGTTATAACATGATAGAGAAGATAATAAAGGTAACCAATTAGGTGGTGCTCAACAAATCCAATTCAAATTTTATTCAAACTAATAAAACTTATATTTGAGGGGAATTTTTGCTATGTTTGGATTTAGGTGTGGTTTTTTTTTTTGTTTGGGCATATTATTTAGTTGAGACACTCTTGGTGATGAGCTAAAATAATATTCCAAGTGTTGAGGTGGTCATTATGGAGAATAATGGGGGAGAGCTCGGTGGAGTCCCATCGGAATTAATTTAGAGTGTTGATATAAGGGAGCTGATGTGTGCTCAGGAGTAGCTCAGGTGTACTTAATGGATAGCTCAAGTGATCTCACAAAATACTTAGTGTAGCTGGGGTATTCCTAATAAGCTCATAAGTGAAATCTCGACCTCAAATTGAAAATATAGCAAAATAAATATAAAAACAAAGAACACATGATATTTACATGGTTAAAGGCCTATGCCCGTAGGAGCAAGTCATCAACAATCTACTATATAAGTGCGAGATTACATGAAATTTTACATCATTAAAGATGAAAAACACAACTATAGAGCTATATAGAGATATTTGGTGTTGATAAAGATGAAGATAGTGAATAAAGATATGAAGAGTGATAATATGATAGAGAAGATAATGAAGATGCAAAATAGAATAGCCTCCCAAAAATGGAGAAGTGGATGATGATATAAAAGATGGAGAGAAAGAGAGAGTATGTGTGTGAGAGAGAGAACAGAGAAGAGGAGGCCAAAAGATGAGATCATAAGATCCCTTAATATAGGTGAATAAGAAATTTATATAGTATAGGCTAGCGACAAGGAGAATGTATAAAAGTTAGGTTAAATGCCATCTTTAGATTAAAAGAAGATGATGTTTTTAAGGTTATGCATCGTATTTATGAAAAAAGAGAAGAATATTCATTTTATACTAGCTTTATTTTTTCACATTAATATATTGAAGCATCCAACCTTAATCACCGATTTTTAAGCCCGTCCAACATAGCAAATTCTTTCAAATGGTATATTTATACTATTTCGAGTATTGTGCCTATTTTATCTTTTTAATTATTCACATGTCATTCATTTATTAGTTTAAAAATATCCTTCCAAATTTACCCCAAACAGTGTAAAATAGAGAATAGTCTCTCAAAAATAGAGAAGTGGCTGACGATCTAAAAAATATGAAGAGAGAGAGAGCCAAATTATGGTGATTAAGCCGTCTACAGAGTGGAATCTAGTGGTAAAAATAGTACATATGAAAGTTATAATTAGATGTCATTCTTAGGTTAAAAAGAGGAAATATTTTTAAGGTTATGTATCATATTTAAGGAAAGAAGATAAAAGTATTCCTTTTGTACTAAATTTATTATTTCTCATAAATACTTGATGTGTCCGACTTGACCCTGACCCTTGATTTCTAAACTCTTCTAATTTAGTAAATTATCCAAATGGTATTTTTATATTAGGTATGGCAAAAATGCCTGGGCCGACCCTTCTCATTCCCATAAGCTTTGGCCTGGGCCTCTACATGAGGGTCCAGGGCTTAAGGGAAAAATGCCTAGGCCAGGTCCAAACCTTTTATTTTTATTTAAAAAAATTATGTATTAGAATAATAAATTAAAATTTAAAAAATAAAAAAAGCTTAAATCTTTAATTTATATATCAATAATGAATTAAAAACCCTAACATTATAAATTATACTATCTTTTAAGTTTAATTAATTAAAAGAGTGCTTGAATTAGAAAATCTAGTATTAAAAAAATTAAATCTCTAAATTTTTATTTGTTTCATTTTCTTTATTTATTATTTTATTTTAAAATATTCATTTTCTATAATTCATTATTGATTATAATAACTTATTCATTACTCATTTTCAAATTTACAACAATTTAAAAAAATAAAAAACTAAGTGAAAGTCCAAGCCTGACCCTTAAACTTCCCCTCTAATAGGATTAGGCCGGGCTTTTTCACCATTCATAGTTTATATTGCTCTCAAATATTATACCAATTTTATTCTTGTAATTGTCTATGTGTCCTTCATTTTTTGGTTCAAAAATATCTTTTTAAATTTACCTTCAAACATTAATCAATGGTTGTGGCACAAGGCGTTATTTATAGTAAATGATAGAGTTGGGCTACTAGAAGAAACAATGGATTAAAAAACAATAGCTATTGGTTGCAGATACTTAGTATAATAAGTTATAATAACACGTCAATATTTTAATTTTTTTTAATTAATAAAACAATATGTGAGTTGGTTGAAAACATTTATTATAAGTCTTACATCAGGGTTAAAATAGAAGAAAAGAAGTATTTAAGCACGTTGACCTTTTTAATGAGACATTATTAGCGGGATATTAGGAATGTCATTGGGATTCTAATGGATTTTAAAATAGTAAATTACATGAGGCGTTTCATCATTATCCTTTTTTAATATACCTTGACAGTATGTCCTTTGTAGGTCCGTTGTCATTTGACTACGAAAATTCTAGAGAAAATTCCCCAAAGTTGTTGTTGAATCCATACTCATGGACAAAGGCGAGACATTAATTAGAAAATTCTTTTACAAACTTTGTGTTTTAATAATAATAATAATAAATTTGGAATTGTATTAGAGATCTCATTGGGATTTGCATGTAAATTATTATTCAGGTTGCCAATATTATATTCATAGATGCACCGGCTGGCACCGGATTCTCATACGTCAAAAATTGGCAAGGATTCGTTATGAATGATACACTTTCAGCAGTGCAAACGTATTTTTTTCTAAGAAAGGTGAGTAAAAATTGAGGTGGTGTGCGTCTTACTGCATAATAAAATTACTAACAATTAATTTATTATAAGTTGATGACTATTTGTAAGAATATTAGCTTTAAACTAAAAGTTAATATTTTAGCACTCTAATATTTTAGGTGTTGTGCTTTATTAATTAAGTGGAAGTCCAAGTAGTGCAAACATATATACCTTAAATCATGCATCAATTGAGTCTATTGGTTTTCAAAATTAATGCATTATGCATGCTAACCAAACTTTTTAATTTGTATATGAATGATTGATTAGTGGCTTATAGCTCATCCCAGTTTCCTCACGAATCCACTCTATATTTTTGGCGATTCCTATTCTGGCAAAGTCCTTCCAATCGTCGTTCAAAAAATTTCTGACGGTAATTTTTTTTTTCACCTTCTTCCATCTTGGAATTTAGTTACTCTGCATGCTGTGAAACAGAATCAAACATTTGCCAAATTCACTTGCAGAATATAATGGCATTGATTATTACCATATTTATCACAATTATCATTATTTAGTTGCTGATACTTTGTTGCAGGTATTGATCTCGGAGATGAGCCTAGAATGAATCTCAAAGTAGGTCACCTAGAATCGGATATAACATAAATTTTGATTTATTTCATTCTCAGTTTTTTACATGACTATTGAATCTTAACAATTTTGATAATGGACACAGGGATATTTGCTTGGCAACCCGGTAACAGATGGGACTTCAGACATCAATTTTAGACCACAATTCGCTTATATGAAGGGACTCATCACCCATGAAATCTACGAGGTGACTTCGTTAATCGTATATATTTTTCAAATTAATATTTTGTGTGTCTAGATATAAACTCCTTTCTCTCATGTAGGTGTCTTTATTTTTTCCCATGCGGATATACTATTAAGTTAATAAAATAAGATTTTTTAAAAGTTTATTATCTAGTAAATTTATCGAATTATTAATTTGTCATGTTGACCCTAGCCAAGACTAACAAAAACTATATTTTAATTGAAATTATCAATTTATCAAGTGTTAATTTAACCAGATTCCATTGTATATGTAAAACTTAGATTTAGCTAGTTACTGGTAAGCCACTTTTAGATTTAGCTAGTTACTGGTAAGCAATTAGTGGCGAAGCCATGTTAGGACCTAAGGTTGGCGGAATTCCTCAAATCTCGATTGAGATTCGGGATCCAAGCCCATTTAAGACAAGATTCGAAATAAAATTTTATCTTAGTTTATTATTCGGATCAGGACTGGGGTTCAAATTTTTCCTAAATCATTGCTTGGTGCGGGATTCGAGATATTTAAAGATCTTGATCAGGATCTTAAACGTCCCGAAATCTCAGTTTCTAGAGGTGCATGACAAATCAGTTTGATGAATCACATATATATAGAACATGTCAGTCGTATGTTTATAACAAATCATTTTAATAAATAAAATATATATAATATGTCGGTCATAATCGTATCACATGTCGTTTATAATAGAAACTGCAATGTGTGATAAAAAAACTCATGTTATTCGTAATAATTCAGGATCCTAATTGAGACGGATCAGGATCCATTTTTGTTCCCAATTTACTACTTAGAAAGAGATTTAGAACACATTTTTTGTCCGATTATCTATCAGGACGGGATCAGTATTGACAAATCCTAGCCCGTTCGGGATAAATATTTAACCTTACCAGGGTTGAAGGTATGTAAAATTCTCAATATTTTAGGTTTAAATTATAAGTAAAAAAAAATGGTGGGCCCTGTAGGTCTTATTCATCGATAAGTAGTTGACATCCACATTTATATTAAATTCAGACACCAAAATTAAAAGAAGGATATAACTATAACTTATGATATATGAATGTAAACTGCCATGTATTAATTGCTTAAAATGTGTGAGATGCTTCATTTATTTTCTGTTTACAGTCAGCCAAAAGACATTGCAGGGGCGAGTACACGAATGCAGATCCAAGCAATGGCTTATGTAAAGCTGATCTTCAAAATATTACAGCGGTATATAGAACAAAACTCGTTGTCATTTTGTTCATTTAACTAGTATTATAAGTACAGCTAGCAAAATTAACTCACCCAATTAAATTTGTAGTGCATTGGAAAATTATGTATCCAGAACATATATGAACCTCAATGTAGTTTAGACATACTCAGAAGACCAGTGCAATTCATATGGGATCGCGCCATCATCGAAGAAGATTCTTTTGATTTTCTCTATTCGCCAGTTCAATCAGCTCCAAGGCATTGGTGTCGGGTAAAATTCTATACACACACAATAAATTTGCAATAACCCATCAATGATCATAAAATCAATCAATCAATCAACTTTGATCAACGTAAGGTATTTCATATCCAATTTTGAACTTAATGTCTCTTTCAGTCCTAGGGTCTGAGTTAATTACCCTATTAGTCCTTGAATCTATAAGTTATTTTTGTAAAATCAACTTAATTATACTTAACTTTTCATATGTTGCATGTCAGACCAAAAAAAAAAAAAAACCTTCGCTCCTAAAAAGTTAGATCTAACAATTGTGGAAATAACACTAGAGACCAACTAATTAACCGAAACTGAAAACTCAATGGAATATATAAAGGGGAATTTATTCAATTTTAAACGTAAGCATATATAAGCAGCACTGCAGCGCACATCTGTTTCTAAGGTTTCTTTACTTTTATTATTGTTGTTGTTATTATTGCATATTTACTATGTACTCAACAATTATAATATGAGCTGCTGATGTTCCACTTTCATAGAAAGATAACTATTTCTACTCGTACAACTGGGCAAACAATAAAGCTGTGCAAAAGGCTCTTAGAGTTCGGGAGGTATGTTATGGTTGGTTAGAGCATAATTGCAACCCAAATAATTAAATATTAATTTTACTAATACATTCCCACACGAGCAGGGGACAGTAGAATATTGGACGAGATGCAATAGAAGTTTGTCTTACACATATGATGTCTCAAGTGTTGTTGATTATCACCGAAAGCTCACCAAGAAAGGCCATCAAGTTTTGGTTTACAGGTAATAATATATAGAAAAGTTATTAGGTGCATATGTACTGTTCCCATATTTTAGACTGCCAACATTTTGAAGGATGAAAAAAATTCTTCAATGATCGGGAATCTTCAATGATCTGGAATATGTAACTAATGAAATGATGGTTTGGGATATGCCTGATTGCTTTTCATACATGAGATTTCTTCTCCTTCCTCGAATTTTTCCACAAACGTAATTCAAGCATGTATCTAAAAAGGCACTTTAACGCTCGTATTTTATGAATTTTCAGTAAATCAAATTTAGTTTTGTCTTCTTCTAATGCGGTTAAAAGTCCCTTCTCGATTTTTTTGACCCATATTTGAGTCTTAAATTGAGTCTCAATATCATGTGTCATTGATTTATTAGATGATAAATTTCATAGTTTATAAAATTACTTAACTAGCATCTAATAGATGAATACCACAATAATTGAAACTTAAATTGAGACTTAAATCTTTGGATGCCTATTATTGCTCTTAAGAATTTATCACAGGCTTGCTATGATGGACTGAGTTTCTAGCAATGTCGTAGTCTACACATTGGACTAATTTTCTTTTCCGAATACAGCGGAGATGCCGACATGCTAGTTCCATATGTGGCTACTGAAGCATGGATAAAGTCATTAAATTTGACGATTGAAACTGGCTGGCAGCCGTGGTTGGTCGAAAGTCAAGTTGCAGGGTTGGTTTATTTTCATCTCAGCTTGTTTATCATATTTGGAATATTAACTTAACATTATATGATATCTCACAGTTGTTTTAATTTCTACTATTGATTCCCGTAGATATTGGTACCGTTACAAGGGAAAGAACAATTATCATTTGACATTTGCCACAGTAAAGGCAAGAATAAATCATTTTCCCTGAAAATTATCTACCGTGATTAATTAGCTAATTAAGCAGCTATATTATATAATTAATGACTACTAATTGTGTAATTAATATGGGTTGTGCAGGGAGCAGGTCATACAGGTCCAGAGTACAAGCCTAAGGAATGTCTTGCTATGATCGACAGGTGGTTCGCATCCTATCCTCTCTAGAACCGCGCTCATATAATTAATAAGTTCTCGAGATTGAAAAATAAATGTGGAGGTTAAATGGCTGATGGCGTCGTAAACATCGATAAAATGATTTATGTTTGGCTTTATCAACCTTATGATCTGAAAAACTAGTATTGCAAGAGCCTTGATGCTCCAATTTGCTTTTTAAAAATATCGCTCTAAAATCATATGTGTGTGGTTTATTTTCATCTCGATTCGGTTATCATATTTGTCTTATGAAATAATTATAATTTATAAATCTTTTAACGTCTGCCATACATGAGCCTCGTGATCAAAAACTGTGACATGAGCAATCGTCAAGGCTGCTTTGCATTCAATAAGGAATTTCAGTGACAAAAAAAATTAATGGGAAGTCTATGGAAATTGATTGATTGTGCAAAATGAGAGGAGGAAATACCTCGACGTCCACCCATTAATTATTAGACAACACTGGTTGATACTAATTTCTGGTGTTCAGTACTAACTTTCTGAGCTTATAAATTCCCTCAACCACCCAAAAAAACCTCGGTTTCTAGGCGGAATAACTGATAACATAAGACTCTTTCACAAGATTATATAAGACATGAATTACTTAAAAACCAAGTTCATATTTCACTTGTGATAAGTGTTGTTAAGGCCATTATTTATAGAGTTGGCATTTTATGGCAAGTTTAGTTAAATTAGAATTTTATTTATTGCATATCTTATAATATGGATTAATTTATTAATTTCCTAATTTAGTGAGATTCCAATTTATTAGGAATATTTGTTTCATAGTTTGATTAGATGCCTCATTTAGCCAGTCAATTAATGGTGGGGTTTTATAATTGGCTCATGAGATTTATTTAGAGTAAGAAGAAGGTTCAAACAGGAAGTCATTAAATGCTTTAGATATTTCTTGGGAGACAAGCAAGGCAATTAATGGTGGGGTTCTATAATTGGCTCATGAGATTTATTTAGAGTAAGAAGTAGGTTCAAACAGGAAGTCATTAAATGCTCTAGATATTTCTTAGGAGACAAGCAAGGCAAGAAGATCAGATTTATTCCTATTCAGATTCATGGGAATTATAAGAGGAAAGCAACTCTTATTTGGAAAGAATTTAAGTCTTTTAAAACTTGCTATTTTGGTGAAATCCTAGTGCCTATATAAAGAGAGGTATTTCACAATTGAAGGTGCACAACACAGAGCATAAAGTAGAGAAGCAAAATTCGGCCTCCTCCCCAAAGAATCCGGATTTGGCGCATCACGTTGTGTTGATTTGATTTCTTATTTTCTGTTCATCTCTGCGGAGAGTCTATGTGGATCTTGGATCACTAGACATTAAAGAATTGAAGAATTGTTATTGATCATTTTGCGAAGTGCCTTGAGGATCGTGGATCAAGAGGGGTAGCGATTATTCAAGAGGAGCAGATTCAGTCTAAGGTTGAGTAAACTGTATGGTGATAAACTGTAAGTGAGAGTCTTAAGTTTGGTAAATCCATAGGTTGTAATATCTCAACTTAGTGAACTACTTTTCATCTGGACGTGGCCTCGTGGATGTAGGATTGATTAATCCGAACCACATAAAAATCTTCGTGTCATTTATTTTCTACATTTTATTATGTTTTTGGAAAATTAATATTTTTGATACGGATGAACAGTATTCGTGAACAGTAACGGTGAACAGTTGTGGTGAACAGTAACCGTGAACAGTACTTCAAAAAAAATAAATTAAATTGTTAATTGTTTTTTTTTACCTACATCTATTTTTAATAGATTTAAATTTCTAACAATTGGTATCAGAGCAGGACACTAACTATTTATTTAATGAGATTCTTAGAACATAGATCTATTTTGTAGGTATGAGTTTGCAAAGAGAGGGAGGCTCTTTGGCTCGTCCACCTGTACTAGATGGGACGAATTATGCTTATTGGAAGCAAAGGATGAAAATTTATCTGACAACTATTGATGAAAGAGTTTGGCAATGCGTACTCACATGATACACTCCACCTATCAAAATTGATGAAAATGGTGTAAAATCTCCCAAGCCAGTCAGAGAATGGACTATTGATGAACTTAATGCATCTGGATATAATGCAAAAGGACTTAATGCCATTATTAATGGAGTTGATATGTTTTAACACCAACTAATTTCTACATGCAAGACATCCAAAGCAGCTTGGGATACACTCCAGAGTACTTTTGAAGACGACAATACGGTAAAATGTTCTAAGCTTCAGAAACTTACATCTGATTTTGAAAACCTGAAAATGCATAAACATGAAACCATATCTGAATTTAATTCTAGAATCCTCGCCATGATTAATGATTTTTTTGCTCTTGGAAAACCTATTTCTGAAGAAGAAATCTGCAGAAAAATCTTAAGATCTATCCATCCTAAATATCATCCTAAAATTTTGGCCATTGAAGAATATGCTGATATGTCTGCTATGACCAGAGGTTCACTTATAGGAAAATTGATGGTCCATGAGACTAACTACTTGAATTTGAATCCCAAGAAAGAAAAAAGTATTGCCTTTCAGGTTGAAATGGAGGTTCCCGTCACCAAATCAAGTGAAGATGATGATCCATTTTTGTACGTGGATAATTCTCTTCCACTCATTGCAAAGAATTTCAAGAAGATGTTGAAAAAAAAAACTTCAACATCAATGGCTCCTACAGTTCAAAAAGGTTATTCTAACTCTAATTCTAAATTGTTTGATTTTAACAAACTTGAGGGTATTCGATGCAGAGAATGTAGAGGCATAGGACACATACAAGCACAATGTGCTAACACTCTCATAGAAAAGAAAGCAATGCAATCCACTTAGAGTGATGATAATTCAAATGATAGCATTGATGAAGAAGATCTTGTTGGAGGACTTATTGTGCATAATGATAGCAGTAAATAGGAATCAAACATCATAGAGGCATCTACATCTGAATCCTCGCACTTAGCTCATTGTAAGGAAGACACTGATTCCTGTCTTGACACAATTATGCAACATGTTAACCAAAATAATGATTCAGATAGCGACGTCAGTGACATTGATATAAATGACAAAAAAGCTTTTTATGAAAGCTACAAGATGATGTTCGCTAAGTGGGAAGAAGTCTACAATGAAAATGTGACCTTAATGACTCAAGTATCCAATCTTTTAGATGATAAAGCAAAACTTGAGAGCGAGGTAATTCATTACAAGTCTTTACTTACTAACAAAAATGACGAATTGCTTGCAGTGACGACAAAATTAGAGAATACCAAAAAGTCACTTAAGATGATGAATTCTGGAACTCAAAAGTTAGACCATATCTTGTCACTTGAAAAATTTAGCTCAGATCATCATAGTCTTGGATATTAAGATGGTAAAGACTCAAATTCTCAAGGTGTGTTTGTTAAAACTTCTCAAGTTACAACTTCTCCACCAATTGTTAAACTTCCATATCTTAAAAAAGGTAAAGTTGTTGCACATTTTTCACCAGTTTGTCAAGGTAAGAACAACAAGTTTATTCCCACTTGTCGTTTTTGTCATGTGAAAGGACATATAAAACCTAATTGCTTCAAGCTCATTAAATATATGAAAAAGGCTATGTTCTTTAATTATTCTCATGGAAAACCTAGGATGACACCTGGACCTAAGGTTGAGATAAGGGAAAATAAACCTAGAACTACTTGGATGAGGAAGAATGATTATAAAGCTTACGTTTCCTTTATTTCCTTGAGAACTTACACTACTGATTTTTGGTATTTTGATAGTGGTTGTTCTAGACACATGACAGGTAATAGAAGTGCCTTGACCAATTATCAAAAACTTGATAGTGTGAAAAGTCGAGTGCTCGGAATAGGAACTTTAGATGTGGAGGGGTTTCCAAAACTTGAAAATGTTTTGCATGTGAAGGATCTCAAAGTAAATTTACTCAGCATTAGTCAAATTTGTGATCAAAACTTGTTTGTCAACTTTGACAAGAACAAACGTCGCGTTCTTGATATTGATGGAAATTGCATTTTGGAAGGATATCAATCATCTGACCATTGTTATAAACTGACTAGCTCAATTGTTTGTCATAAGACCACTCATGATGACACATAATTATGGCATCAAAAGTTGGGTCACTTGAACTTCAGATTACTGACTAGAATTATGAAAACAAGTTTTATAAAAAGAGATCCAATGCTTAAAGAGAAACAACTTGGAATATGTGGTTCATGTCAATACGGAAAACAACAAAGGGCTTCTCATAAAGCCATTCAGGATAAAGCAACATCAAAGGTGTTACAACTACTTCATATGGACCTTATGGGACCAATGCAAGTTGAAAGTTTGGTTGGAAAAAGGTACGCATTTGTGTGTGTAGATAATTTCTCTAGGTATGCATGGGTTGATTTTGATAAAATCTTTACATCTACTGCTATACTCAAATCTATTCATTTGTTTTTTCTAGTTGCTTGTTTAATAAGCTTTAAATTATTTCAAATGGATGTTAAGAGTGTATTTTTTAATGGCATCTTAAATGAAGAAGCCTATGTTGAACAACCTAAAGGTTTTGACGATCCTCATTTCCCAAACCATGTTTTCAAATTGAGAAAGGCTTTATATGGTTTAAACCAGACTCCTCGAGCTTGGTATGAAAGGTTGACCAAATAGTTGCTTGAAAATAGCTATAAGCAATGGGGAGTAGATAAAACATTATTTATTAAACAACTCAATCCAGGGATTTTGGTTGTTCAAATCTATGTTGATGATACAGTGTTTGGTTCTACTTCTTCTGGTCATGTGCAAGAATTTGTTAGTCAAATAAAAAAAGAATTTGAGATGAGCATGGTGGGAGAGTTGACTTACTTTTTATGTTTGCTCTGGATGAACAAATGATTGCAGATTATGGTATAGTTCAGGATACTTTGACTGTGTTTTGTGATAACACGAGTGCTATCAATATTTCTAAAAATCTCGTTCAACACTCTAAAACTAAGCATTTTGACATTCGTCATCACTTCATTAGAGATTCAATTGAGATCAAGACCGTGTCTTTAGAATACGTTGATACAGAAAAACAGCTTGCAGATATTTTCACAAAAGCTTTAGACTTCAAACGATTTGAATCTTTAAGGAAAGCTTTAGATGTGTGTTCCATATAAATCAAAAATATTTTTCTTTAGTTTTAATTCATGCATTTGTGCATTAGATATAGGACATGCATTTTATTTTTTAAATCATTGTTTTTGTGTGCTGGTTTTTAGACGACAAGCAATTTTTCATGTTTTTAAAGATTTGAAAGCCTTACATAAGTTTTGATTAGAGTTATTTAACCTTTCTTCAAAAACACATGAATGACAATTCAGTCTCTACTTTGACTCAAGGTTTTGATATTGACATGGTTTTTGTTCAGAATATTTAACTTGAGTTATGACTGTTTGCCTTGATTCTTATCTTGTCATAAGACCTTAAATATATGTAGACATTATGGTCAGAAATAGCTACCTATAACTCTTAAGAGTGAAGCTATCCTTGAGTAATTTGAGTCTGCGTATCACAAATATGACAGAGGACGAACTACCATGAGAAGAAGGCTACCTTAAGGGGTAGAGTGAAAGCTCATGACGATAGATTTAAAAAAAATGACTTTTCTATAAAATAAAAAAAAAAGAGAAGGTCTGTCAATTGAAATGGTCAAAAACTGGAGATCAAGATGACAATGTTAGTTTGACCAATTCTATGTATTATATTTAAGACCTTGATTGTAAAAATTGATGAATTTTTGATAAAAAAGTTTAAATTGAGTTGTTTGCACACACACACACAAAAGCTTAAATTTCTCTAATCTTTACTTAGTTAAGGAAATTAGAGTATTGATTACATGAATTAATGCTTGTTGTGAAAAATTCCCAGACATTTTTTTGTTCAAATTCATTATTAATGCATTGTTTTTAAATTAAAAAAAAAACTTCATGATGCATGTGCATTCTCATGTTCTTACATGATGATATGTTTTTAAGTCTTAAGAGTCACATATTTTTTTAAGCAAAAACGTTTTTTTAAGTGCATTAACAAGTTTTTCCCGTCACAACTAAGCATATTGCGTTCTTTTGGTCATAACTTTGTCTATAGAACTCTAAATTTGACTCTGTAAATTTATGTGAAACACTAATTCAATAAGCTTTCCAACAGTGTGTAGATTGCATTCTGACTCTGCCTCATTCATTCCCAGTTTAATTTTGAAGTTCTCTACTCTGCACTGTGTGTCTGTTTCGTAAAATATCATGCATGGGATTGCGTTTTTAATATTTTCCCCTTTGTTTCTGACTTGTTTGAGTCGGTTTATGTTTCTTTACTGTTCTGGAATGAATTCTATGATGGTTAGTGCATTAAATTGGAATACAATTCTCTTTCTAAGTCTTTCCTTATGTGCGTTGGATTTCCAAATCCTACTTGAACAAGGCAAGTTCTTCTATATAAGGCAGCCCTTCGACCCTTGTTCTGCATTCAAACTTGTGCCTTCTTTCTCCCTTTCTTCAGCTGGTCCAGATTTTGTTTCTTCTTGTTTTTTTTTTTCTTGTTCTTAATACTCCTTTTCATGGCTTCTAAGCTTAACCTTGGTAAGTGCTCTCTTGCTAGCTCTAATCCCAAGTGTCGCCCATCTTTTACGCCTTATCTTTGTTCTGGTTGTGGACGACCTCATGAGATTCATATACTTGATGATGATGCGGATTTTGGTCCCAAATTTGGACAAATACCTCTCTAAGAATCCATGCATTCAAGTGACAGCGACTCCATGGAAAGTGATCCTAGTGAAGATAGTTTTTACTCTGGCCCTTCCACCTCTAACCCTCTGATCACTACCAATGTCACCATTGTTCATGATGTCCTTACCGACCACCAGCTGCCGCCACACGCGCCCTCACGCGTCGTCACCAATGGAGCTTCTCCTCGGACTATTCGCGATTTTCCTTCTTTTGTTGGAGCCTCTATTCGCCCCTCTCCTTCATCTACCTCTTTTGTTCCTAATCTTACCCAACTTGAGGCCACCATTTTGAAACAAGGGCAAGATATTGCCAATCTTTCTACTCGTTTGGCAGAGTTGCATGCTAAACTACTTCTTTTTTGCAATCTTTTGGCAAAAGAGGTGGAGTAAATTATGTTTTAAGTCTTCAATTGCTCAATGCAATGAGTTAGGGGAAATAGTATTTTCCATTCCAGGGAGAGATTTTATTTTTGTTCAAGAATTTTTTAATTCTTGGATTCTAGTTCTTAGGGGAAGTTTATCTCTTTATAGTTCTTAGGGGGAGTTTATCTTTCTATTGCTCTTAATTTTCTGCTTATTGTTGTCTTTCCATTTATTGATCAATAAAATTAGTATTTTATTTTAATTCTTGCCTTGGTTTATTTTCATGAACTAACGTGCTAATTGCCAATTATTTTGGTTAGTTCCTTGTTGTTGTTTATGATTGTTCAGGTTCATATCTTCGCGCCAAAGTTCATGGAAGACTTGTGTTAGATTGCTTTTGCCACAAGAATGCCAAAGGGGGAGATTGTTAAGGCCATTATTTATAAAGTTGGCATTTTATGGCAAGTCTAGTTAAATTGAAATTTTATTTATTGTACATCTTATAATAGAGATTAATTTATTAATTCCCTAATTTAGTGAGATTCCAATTTATTAGGAATAATTGTTTCGTAGTTTGATTAGATGTCTCATTTAGCAAGTCAATTAATGGGGGGTTCTATAATTGGCGCATGAGATCTATTTAGAGCAAGAAGTTGGTTCAAACAGGAAGTCATTAAATGCTCTAGATATTTCTTAGGAGACAAGCAAGGCAAGAAGATCAAATTTATTCCTATTCAGATTCATGGGAATTATAAGAGGAAAGAAACTCTTATTTGGAAAGAATCTAAGTCTTTTAAAACTTGCTATTTTGGTGAAATCCTAGTGCCTATGTAAAGAGAGGTATTTCACAATTAAAGGTGCACAACACAGAGCATAAAGTAAAGAAGCAAAATTCGGCCTCCTCCCCAAAGAATCTGGATTTGGCGCATCATGTTGTGTTGATTTAATTTCTTATTTTCTGTTCATCTCTGCGGAGAATCAATGTGGATCTTGGATCACTAGACATTGAAAAATTGAAGAATTGCTATTGATCACTTTGTGAAGTGCCTCGAGAATCGTGGATCAAGAAGAGTAGCGATTATTCAAGAGAAGCAGATTCAGTCTAAGGTTGAGTAAACTGTGTGGCGATAAACTGTAAGTGAGAGTCTTAAGTTTGATACATCCATAGGTTGTAATATCTCAACTTAATGAATTGCTTTTCATCTGAGCGTGGCCTCGTGGATGTAGAATTGATTAATCCGAATCACGTAAAAATTTTCGTGTCATTTATTTTCTGTATTTTATAATGTTTTTGAAAAATTAATATTTTTGATACGGATGAACAATACTCGTGAACAGTAACGATGAACAGTTGTTGTGAACAGTAACGATAAATAGTAGTCGTGAACAGTACTTTCGAAAAAAATTAAATTAAATTGTTATTTTTTTTTACCTACAACTATTTTTAATAGATTTAAATTCCTAACAAGTGTAATGAATGCCGTATCTTTCTCGGTCTTCATTAGTTCATTGAGCACTATGGCAGCATTGCAATTATTTTTTTCTTTTCGTTGTCTCTAGCGTTGTTGCATCACGCCAAATAATCACAACACTGCCGGGCTTTGATGGTGATCTCCCATTCAAACTCGAAACTGGGTAAGAATTCTAGCTAAAGCATTTTGTTTAGCTCCAGCTAATTAATTTAACGCTGCATTAATTATTTGCAGGTATATTGGTGTGGGAGAGAATGATGACGTGCACCTATTTTACTACTTCATTGAATTCAAGAGGAGTCCTGAAGATGACCCTCTTGTGCTCTGGCACGCCGGCGGCCCTAGCTGTTCTGGAATTTCCGGCCTTGTCTTTGAAATTGGTATGAGAATAGTATCCATCTATTCCGCTTATTATCTTTGTCTTTACTCTTTTAAAAACATTTTTGAAGAGAGTCTAACTTTATAAGTTTCCATTACCATTAAAAGATCATGGACGAAATGTCTCCTTATTTATATTTAAATCATACTATTCAAATACTGTAGGTCCATTGTCGGTTGACTATGAAAATTCCAAGGTAACCCCAACCAAGTTTTTGGTGAACCCATACTCAGGGACAAAGGTACAACATCGTTTCTCTTCGTTCTTCTATTGAATAAAGGCAATATCTATCTTACATACATGTAAGATACATCCCCCTCACATGAACAGTACCCGCACACTGTTTATGTGAGGGAAATATATCATGCATGTAAGATAGAGACCCTTGAATAAATAGAAAGTTTAATTAACATAATTCTATTCAAAGATATGAATAACTATTTATATTTTGGCCCCTTATGATGTATTATTTTATGTTTTGGTGATTTCGGTTTCACTTATTTACAATTCGGATCCCAATTTTAGATGTAAATTCTATTCGTTGGCTTCAATTATGTCTCTTTTTGTCACGGCACCTCTCCTGACTGAGACTTGAGAGTTGTCAATTATTTTACAGGTTGCCAACATTATATTCTTAGATGCACCTGTAGGTACAGGATTCTCATATGCCAATACTTGGCAAGGATACATCATGAATGATACACTTTCAGCAGCACAAAACTATCAGTTTTTAAGAAAGGTGAGGACAAAAAATTGCTATAGGCACGGATTAGCAAATATATATAATAACAAACGAACAAAGATTAAAAAATTAATAGATTTTATTTTTTTGAATTTTTATGATTTGTTATGATTTTGTATTTGTGGTTTTGTTTGTTGCTTAAATGTTGTAGGGATATTACCTAGTTCTGGATGACATTTTCAAAAAAATTTACGCTTTATGAAACCTTCAGTGAAACCTTAAGCAATTTATAATAAAAATTTTCTATAGCGATACTATATATAGAAATAATTTTTTACACTCATAAGAGGGAGATTGCTAATTTTCTCCTACTGAAATTAATATATATCACTTATCCCCTATGATGATACAATTACAAACTCTTGTATAAACTTATTTTATACAAACTGATGTAGCATTAATTCATTGGTTGAATGAAAATATAAAATAATATAAATAAATCATGTGGGCCATGTGATATTTAATTCAACTAATTTTATCATGCCGCATCGGTTTGTACAAAATAAATTTGTACAAGAGTTTATGGTTATATCATTACTCTACTTTCATAATAGTTGATAACTTTTCTGGCAGCATAATTTTATAATATTACCCTTATTTTCAAATACATTTTTATTCATATTTATTATAAGAAAACATTTATTAAATAACAAAAAGTACAAGAATCTTATTATTTTTTTTATTCACATCAAGACATATATTTGTTATTTTTAGAATATAATTTTTTATTTAAATTTAAATTTATATGATTTATTTAATTTATAATAAATATGAATAAAAAGTGTATTTCAAAATAAGGTTAATACTGTAAAATTATACTGTAGGAGAGTTATTGACTATTATGAAAACAATAAGAGAGTAAGTGTTATATATTGATTTCAGTAGAAGAAAATTGATAACTTTCCAAGATTTTCAAGTCCTAGCATAGGTCAGTTATAAATAAGAATCAGCTCCACATTATACTAAGTTGTATCTTTTCATATCCCATCCTTAGGAACTTATAATAGTTATTTGTATTTTACAAAAAATATATGTTATATTACATTAAAGTAACATGCCTTTACATAATATTTAAAAAAATTAAAGGGAATGCAAACACTTAGAGACTTTTAAGAAGACTTTGGATATTCCTAACACAATGTAGATATATATAATAGTTTTTTTTTAATTATATTTTTTTCTTTTATCAATGTCTATGAATTGAATTTGATATGCTCTGTTAATTATTAATGTGATGCACACCTTACCTCAATATTGTTTACACTAAGGATAACTAACTCAAAAACAATAATTTCTAAAGTTATACTTCTATTGAGTTACAACCTTCTCATAAGTAATAAAAATAGTTTGGTCCCAACATTATGAATATAGATAAATTTTATTGTATGTACTATTAATTGATAAGGGTAAAATAGTAAAAAAATTGAAAGGTTACTGTTTTTTATCAGCGCAAACATATATTGACAGTTTTTGAAATACGAGAGGAGAAATAATATGTTTCAACAAAATATGAAATTTTAATCATTTAATTTTGTCCAAAATCAGTAAAATTAACGCACACTAATTTTTTTTTTTTTCTCCGTAAATTTGTACATGAATCGTAATGTCTTTCAGTGGCTTATAGCTCATCCCAACTTCCTAGCAAATCCACTCTACATTGGTGGTGATTCTTATTCAGGAATGATCGTTCCAATGATCGTTCAGCATATATCTGACGGTAATTACCTCAATAGCTGTATGTAAGCTAAAGGCTTCTATTAAACAAACATTTATTATGATCGTTGAGGAAAAATTGTTGATATTATTGCAGGTATTGATGTCGGACACCAATCAAGAATGAATCTCAAAGTAAGTGACATAAGTAACATGTGGGGAATTCGAAAGAAAATTTGGTTTCATTTATTTGATTTACTTATTACAGTAACAGTTCATAGCTCGAGGCCCCAGAGTTTTATAGTTTCTATCGAATCTTGATGATATTGATAATAATGGACGCAGGGATATTTGCTTGGCAACCCTGTAACAGATCCCACTAAAGATCAAAACTCATTGCCACACTTCGCTTACCTGAATGCACTTATCAGCCAAGAAATCTACGAGGTGAATTCTCTTTTCATATCTACTTTTCAAAGCAATCATATGTGTTTATAAAGTCATATCCAATTGCGGATGCCTGCAACTTGTAAAACTAAAATAGTTCCTGGTAACTAGCTACAATAATGAAGATGCAAAAGTATGAATCTCAATGTAGTGTTCATGTCTTTACGGTGCATTGAGGTTCATAAACTTTTTTTATAATCTTTTTATGGCTAATTAATTACATATACCTACGTCCCTGTGTTGAATTGTGTCAGTTTGACTAGTAAACAAGAGTCAAGTAGGCTTATAAGTAAAATAAATCTTGTCACCTCCAATAATCTAATTTTTTTGACTGGATACTTAGATATCATGGATATAGTACTCTTGTTGAGGATATCATCCCACATTTATTGAAAATAATTAACAAATTTCAACTCTTGAATAGGATTTTGAGTATGAATTAAGCGTAAGAGTTATTATAAGTGCTCTCAGCAAGCTTAAATGCAATGATTTAGTTAACAAATTTGTCCACAAAAAATGGTAATCGGTGAGTGATACATTAAATTCTTTAACAGATTTCATTTCATTTTATTCTTTCCAGTCTGCCAAAAGAAATTGCAAGGGCGAGTATGTGAATGGAGATCCAAGCAATGGCTTATGTATAGCCGATCTTGAAAATATTACGGAGGTGAGTAGATAACAACCCTTACTCGTCAATTAGTATTAATTACAAGCAACAACAAAATTAACACATTAATTGAATTTATAGTGCACTAGCAGAGTAAATCACGAGCAGATATATGAACCTTCTTGTAGTGGTCCGTTTATATCCCCTAAACGCAAGCTTTTCAACTGGAATCGCGGCATCATCGAAGAAGATTCCTTAGGTTTTCTCTCTTCGCCAACTCAACCTGCAGAACTTGGTGTCGGGTAAAACTCTACACATGCACATTCAATTAGAATAAGCTTAAAATAAATAAATTATGAGTTGAAACCCATAAATTCATATCAAATCCATCAACTTTGATAAATTTCGAATAAAGCGTACACCCCGTCTTATCCCTATTCAACACTCCATTGATTAAGGATTCAATTTCGGCTGATTTTTCAGACACGAACATTCATATGTAATTGGCTGTGGCCACTAGTCAGATGGTTGGCTCTTGCAGTGAAAGCAAGAGGAAAATGGTTTGAATTCAGGGATACCTTTAATTCAATAGGTCGAATTGAACTAGATTAAAACTTTTACAAACCGAACAATACTTGATTAAGCACTAATTTGAATATTTTTCCCCATAAACTCATCAAAATTTAAATCATAGGCAGCATACAAATATTTCTAAAATGTGTGTGTGTGTGTGTGTTTTGGGTATTTGTGTTATTACTAACTGATCAATAAATTATATAAGCCAATGATCTTTCCTCCTTGTACAGTCCCACAACTATGTCTACTCATACATTTGGGCAAACGATAAAACCGTTCAAAGGGCTATTGGAGTCCGAGAGGTATGTTAAGCTTAATCCGAAGAATTGTAGCACCCAAATTATTAATTAATTCTTCTAAAACATTTGCACTGACAAGCAGGGGACAGCAAAATATTGGGTGAGATGCAATCAAAGTTTATCGTACACAAAAGATGTCTCAAGTAGTCTTGCTTACCACCGAAACCTTATCAAGAAAGGCTATCAAGTTTTGATTTACAGGTAGCAACTTAAGGAAAAAAATAAATAAATTATTAGACGTGGATGTTCATGTATTTTAGAACACAAATGTCTTAAATCTTTATACGAAAAATTAATACAAGGTATATCAATATATATAAATTGATCGTATATTTTATTTTTAATTAGTCTTTCAACAAATTTTTGTATAAAAAATTTTGGGATGTCTGCATTTTAAGAAAGTAAGACCTAGGATATACATCAAAAAATTCCTTCATTATCAATATAATTTTAAGATTTAAAAATGTTCAAAACCACCTATTGTTGTATAACTGATAAAAACCTGGCAATGTTTTGAACTGGCTTCAGTCTAAATTTCTAGCGCTTACGGATAATTTTGTTCTCTGAATTCAGTGGTGATGTCGACATGGTAGTTCCATACGTAGCCACTGAAGCATGGATAAAGTCATTAAATTTGACGATTGAAACTGGCTGGCAGCCGTGGTTTGTGGAAGGTCAAGTTGCCGGGTTGGTTTATTTTCCTCTCAACTTGTTTATCGTATTTGGAATATTAACTTAACATTATATTTCACAGTTGTTTTGATTTAAATACTATTGATTTCTGTAGATATTGGTACAGGTACAAGGAAAAGAACAGTTATCATTTGACATTTGCCACAGTAAAGGCAAGAATAAATCATTTTTCCTGAAAATTATCTACCATGATTTATTAGCTAATAAGTAATTAAGCAGCTATATTATATAGTTAATGACCACTAATTGGGTAATTAATTATGGGTTGTGCAAGGGGAGGGGTCATACAGCTCCAGAGTACAAACCTAAGGAGTGTCTTGCAATGATCGACAGGTGGTTCGCACGCCATCCTCTCTAGAGCCATGTTCGTATAATTAATAAGCTTTCGAGGTAGAACAATAAATGTGGAAATTAAGTGGCTGATGAGGTTGTACACGTCGACAATATTATTTATATTATAATTTTGAATCATTTGAAATTCTGATTGGTTTTGTTGGGAAATTCCCCAACCTTTTTTTTTTCTTTTTATTCTTATTTTTATATAGACCTTGACGGAACGATGATAAATGATTAACGAAAAAAATTACACCTACATGATCAAGAGAGAAGTATAAGCCTTACTAACACACAACCATGTTACGTCACTACTACAAAAATGAACATAGATGACGTTTAAATTAATCTTATGATGATGAAGTAAAATTAGTCATCTTTATAACAGTCATCTAAAACGAGGTACAAAAGATGACGCGTAAAGATAGTCATCTAATAAGAATTATAGATGACTCATTTATCAAAAAGCAGTCATCTAATGTTGTTCTAATTTTGTAAAGAGTATCAATATAGATGACTTACTTTTCAAAAAATCAGTCATCTATAATAATAATAATAATAATAATAATAATAATAATTATTATTATTATTAAATTTATCTTCCCCCTGGCTCTGATACCAATAGGAAAAGGATCTTAGACGATAGTGGTTCAGGAAAATTAACAATTGGTTGATTTTAATAGGCAATTTTAAAAAGGCTTACCAAATTGTTTAATCAAATGTAAACAACGCAAACTTTAAACAAATAAAATAAATTTACCAAATAGAGGTACGTGGCGTTGTCCCTCCAGATCGATGAGGTCTTTACAACAATATTACAACTATCTTCCCCCTGGCTCTGATACCAATAGGCTGGAAACCAGAACGTGCGGGCTATTGATCTGTTCTAAGTCAGATCTGGGTCCAAAGGAGGTTTAAATATCTTGGTTTACCAAGGACCTCATCGATCTGGAGGGACAACGCCACGTATCTCTATTTGGTAAATTTATTTTATTTGTTTAAAGTTTGCGTTGTTTACATTTGATTAAACAATTTGGTAAGCCTTTTTAAAATTGCCTATTAAAATCAATTGTAATGTTGTTGTAATATTGTTGTAAAGAATCTGTGCTGTTTTAATTTTAGATTTAATTCTGTGTGACTGCTGAATTTTTACTGGTAGTAAGTCCCGCTTTAGGACAGAGATCCGTTTAGGGCAGTAAAACCATACCTGTAGGCATTCATATAGACTTAGGTTAAAAAGTTTTAATAACATGGACTCTTTATTTCATAGAACATCATCTTTCTCTAACTCTTCTTCCGAGAAGACTAGTGTTTCAAAGAACGTGGTGAATTCAGAAGAATTCATAATTGAAGATTTTGATAAAGCAATTGATAATTGGGATTTACCAAAAGATTTTAAAGACTGATTGTGTTATAAAGACAGAAGAAAGAGATATCACCCTCTCAAAGCCATTTGAAACAATTCATTTATTTTCTGAATACTCTTTAAAGAAATTAAAAGAAAAGAATTTTAATTATGTCCACATCGGTTTAATCCAAGTAGGTATAAAACCCTTAACTAAAGAAGGATTAAATACTTCAATTCTTGCTGTCCTTAGGGATGGGAGGTTCATCTCCTTTGATGATTCCTTACTCAGTAGTATTGAATCTATTCTTTGTAAAGGACCAATTTCTTTCGACTGTTATCCAAACATAACAGTTTCATTAAAAGATAAAAATATTTTGAAAAGCATGATTTTACAGATCAAAACTCATAACTATCATATGTTAGAAGGATCTGTTCCAGTTGCATTAATTTTCAAAATATCATACAAAGCCATGATTTCAGCGTTCAATACGCAACATAAATTCCAGTCAAAAAGAGATGAAACCCTTCTCTTGCAGATTGATCTATCCAAAGCAAACACTGTTATTCCTAAACCTATCCAATGGAAAGATGTCAATCTTCCAGAAGAATGGATTCTTGAAGGAGCCACTGAACCAGTGATTCCAAAACAACTTGAGCCCAATACAGAGTTACAAAATGTAACTCAGTATTCTGATGGTAGAGTCAAATTGTCTTTCAAAAGGTCAACGTCTCAAAGACTCTCCACATCTTCTAGATTTTCTGATAAAGATTCAAATTCTAATATTCCAATAATGGAAAGAAAATTTTCAAAAGTCCCTTCAGTCATAAACTTACCTTTCCAAAGCCAACCTAGATTCTCCACTTCGGATGTGCCTAGCTCATCCATACATTCTGTGGATTATACAACTAGTGTTCCCCATCCTATTTACACTATTAAACCACAAGAACAAAGCCAAAATGAAAAAGAACTTTCTCCTCCAACTTCTCCCACATTTTCTGCAGTTACAGAAAATGTAATAAATGTTCTTGAAAAAGAATTTGAGTTAGATAAAACTCTTTTGCACAAAGATTTTTATTCAGATAATAATAAAGAAAAGAGACTTTGGTTTTTCAAATATTTCTTAAACCAAAGAAAAGAAATTCAAGAAGTTTATTATAAATTTGTAATCTCTCATAAAGTTCATATCATGTTTTTTGTTTGGTTTGAAATTTATGCTTCGGATAATAATATTTCCTATCCTTTTAAAGAATCAAATCCAATCACTATTCGTAAAAAAATCACTGAATGGAATCTATCAGACACTGATAGAACCATTGAATCTGAGCATCCTCCTCTCAGGAATGTCACCATTACCCATGGTGAACCACCTGTCCAAATCAAAGCCTCTCCTTATAAAATTCAAATATCTAATGATATTGAGAAAAATTTAGATAGCATTATCCAACAGAATAATTTCTATAATGCTAATCTAAATACAATAGGAAAACAGTTAATTAGAATAGAAGATCAATTCCAAAAATCTGCTATAACTGTTTCTCCTATTACATCAAAGACTGTAGTATCAAAATCGGATTCTGATAAAAAGCTTAAAGAACCTATTTTCAAACCTTTTCAGGTTTCGAAACATAGTCAGAAGCTTGTTCAAGAATCAAAATCAGATTTTGTTAGAGCTATTAAAGAACAACTTGATAGGATAGAAGCATCATCTCCTACTCCAATTTCTAAAGATGCATCCTCCTCTACTCTTATTTCTAAAGTCCAGATTGCTCCTGATAGTGCTCAATCAAGCAGGATTGCAGTACTAGAGCAAGATCAATCCTCTATAGCCTCTTCTGACATAGAAGCCTTCCAAGAAGAACCAATTTCAAAAGTCAATAAAATCCATTGGGAATTAGCACTCCCAACCACTAAAAGTCCACCAGATCTAACCATAGATAATAGACCAAGTGCATTAAATCAATCTCGTTATAATGCATCTTCCGTCTATGAGTGGAATTTAGATGGAATGTCCGAGTACAATATCCTAGGATTGTTACAACAGATGACCATGGCAGCTAATGCCTATAAAACTCAATCAGGAACTTCTGACAAAGCCATCGCAGAAATCCTTATTGCCGGTTTTACTGGTCAACTTAAAGGTTGGTAGGATCATCTTCTTACCAATCAGCAGCAATTAGATATTTTAAACTCTATTCAAACAGATGAGGATAGAACCCCCATTCTGGATGAATTCAATAGTCCAATTCAAGATGCAGTCGCTACCTTGATTTTGACTATATCCCTTCATTTTATAGGTGACCCCTCTCACCTCAGAGATAAAAATGCTGAGCTTCTACATAATCTGAGATGTAGAAAACTTAGTGAATTTCAGAACTACAAAACTACTTTCTTTACTAGGTTATTCTTAAGAGATGATGCAAACCACATAACTTGGAAAGAAAAATTTCTCGCTGGTTTACCTACTCTCTTAGGAGAAAAGGTTAGAAATTCCATTAAAGTCTTGTATGACAATCGCATTCCTTATGATGAGTTAACCTATGGTGAACTTGTCAGTTTTGTCAATAAGGAAGGATTAAAGATTTGTCAAGATTTGAAACTACAGAAACGACTAAAATGGGAACTTAGGAAGTCTAAGCAAGAATTAGGAAGTTTCTGTAAACAATTCAACTATGACCCCTTTAAAACTTCTACTTCTAAATATTGTAATGGTAAGTGTTCTACAAAACCTTACAAAAAACATTACAAGTCTAAAAGATATAGAAAACCTTTCCAGGAATCTAGAGAAACCTTTTATAAGAAACCTTCGAAACCTTATAAAAAACGTTTCTCTAAAAAGAAAGAATTCAAGCCCAAACAAAAAGCCCATTTTAATTACAAAGAAGCCACATGTTTTAAATGTGGACAAAAAGGCCACACTGCAAAGTTCTGTAGAATGAGCAGAAAGCTCCACGAGCTTGGTCTTGATAATGACATACTCTCTAAAATAGCCTCTCTTATGATTGAGTCTTCTGACTCTGACTCAGATTTCTCCTTATCTGGAGACAGTGATCCGTTACAAATTGATGAGCTAATTGATTCAGAGACATCTATCACAAGTGATGATGACTCCGGTTTAGAACACCATAAAATCAATGTTTTAACAAAAGATCAAGAAACTTTTCTTGAACTAGTTAAACATATTTCTGATCCAACCCTTCAAAAAGAATATCTTGATAAACTTTTAAAAACCTTAGATAAAGCAGAAACCTCTAAAACTCCAATCATTAAAAAGAATACATATGATCTCACAGAAATCTTGGAAACAAAAGAAAACAAAGAAAACAGTTCCTAATATCCAAGATCTCCAAAAAGATATTAAAGAGATTAAACTTGAGATTAAAGAGTTAAAAGAAAAACAGAAAAGTGACTCAGATACTATCCAACTTTTATTACAAAAACAATTAGAAGATAGTTCTGATAAAGAATCAAATTCAGATGGTGAAAAAGAAATTGATTTACAAAACATTGAATCAGTTCCCAATGATTTTCTTTTTGTTTTAAATCAAATCACCACAAGAAAATATTTAATAAATATTACCTTAGTTTTTTCTAAAGAACTCGAAATAGACACCATTGCATTATTTGACACTGGCGCTGATTTAAATTGTATTAAAGAAATCTTTGTTCCTGATAAATTTAAAGAAAAAACAAAAGAAAAACTTTCTGCCGCCAATAATTCAAAATTAAACATTCATTCTAAAGTAGAAGCATCTGTTATAAACAGTGGTTTTGAATTTAAAACTACTTTCTTTTTAACAAATGATATTCATCATATTGTTATTTTAGGGACACCTTTTATAAATCTCATTACCCCATATACTGTTAATTATGACAGTATATCCTTTAGAGCAGAAAAAACAAGATTAAAATTTTCTTTTATAGAAAAACCTAAAACCAGAAATTTAAATATTATAAAAGCCAATTCTGTTCACCAGAACCGAATAAATGTTTTGCTTAAATCAAAACAGGTTAATCTAACTTGTTTGCAAAAGGATTTAAACCTACAAAGAATAGAAAATCAATTGAAAAATGATTTTACACAAAGAAAAATTTCTGAATTTAAATTATTAATTGAAAAAGAAATATGTGCTGATTTACCAACTGCGTTTTGGAACAGAAAACAACATTTGGTGGATTTACCATATGAAAATTCTTTTGACGAAAAACAAATACCCACAAAAGCTCGTCCTATTCAAATGAATATGGAATTAGAAAAACATTGCAAAGAAGAAATCAAAGATCTAGAGATCAAAGGACTCATAGTTAAATCAAGATCCCCATGGTCTTGTGCCGCTTTTTATGTTAATAAAAATTCTGAAATAGAAAGAGTAACACCAAGACTAGTAATAAACTACAAACCCCTCAATAAAGCTTTAAAATGGATTAGGTATCCCATACCTAATAAAAAAGATTTACTCCAAAAACTCCACTCTGCATTCATATTTTCAAAATTCGATATGAAATCAGGTTTTTGGCAAATCCAAATTCATCCTAAAGACCGTTATAAAACAGCTTTCACTGTTCCATTTGGCCAGTATGAATGGACAGTTATGCCCTTTGGTTTGAAAAATGCACCCTCAGAATTTCAAAGAATTATGAATGATATTTATAACCCTTTTACTGAATTTTGCATTGTTTATATTGATGATGTATTGATTTTTTCCCAATCAATAGATCAACATTTTAAACATCTAAAGACTTTCTATTTTGCAACTAGAAAAGCAGACCTAGCCATCTTTAGTTCAAAAATTTCCCTATTCCAGACTAAAATTCGATTTCTTGGCCACTATATCTCAAAGGGAACTATCACTCCCATTGAAAGATCCCTTGTTTTCACTGATAAATTTCCTGATAAAATTTTTGACAAAACTCAATTGCAAAGATTTCTAGGAAGTTTAAATTATATTCTTGATTTCTGCCCTAACATCAACAGAATAGCAAAACCATTGCATGATAGGTTAAAAAAGAACCATGTTGCATGGTCAGAAAATCATACTGAAGTCGTAAAACAGATAAAAAGCATTGTTAAAGACATTCCATGTTTATTTCTTGCCAATCCCACATTGCTTAAAATTGTTGAGACTGATGCATCAGATTTAGGTTACGGTGGAATATTAAAACAAGTTGAGAATAATAAAGAACAAGTAGTACAATACGTTTCTGCCCATTGGAATGAATGTTAGAAAAATTATTCTACTATTAAAAAAGAAATTTTATCTATTATTTTATGCATTTCAAAATTTCAAAGTGATTTACTAAATCAAAATTTTTTACTTAGAATTGATTGTAAAGCAGCAAAACATGTCTTGGAAAAAGATGTTCAAAATATTGCTTCAAAACAAATTTTTGCTAGATGGCAAGCTATTTTGAGCATTTTTTATTTTGATATTGAATTTATTAAAGGTGATACAAATTCACTTCCTGATTTTCTAACGAGAAAATTTCTTCAAAACAGATAATGCCTCCCAGAAGGCAAAAAGATAAAGGGAAAGGGATCCTCAAAGACCCTGAATCCCAAACACCTTCCAAAGCCTCTTCTCCCCCTAAAGAAAAATTATTAGCATCAGTCATGCCAATAAAATCTTGGATTGACATTATTAAAGAAGATGAGTCAAAAGTCAAAGCCCTTTCCTCGCAGGATCAGGTAAATGAATGGATGAAATCCATTTCTAATTCTCCTGAACTTTTGCTTGCTCTACAAAGTTTTTCATAAAGCCAAATTTCTCCAAAAGAGGAACTCATTTCAAAAGAAATTACAAAACCTTCCTCTCAAAAGGTTGTCCTTTCTAGTGAAAGTTCATCTTCCCAGATTGTTCTTTCACAATCAAAACTTTCAAAGAAAACCTCGGATTGGTTTGATAAAACCTACTTCCAAAACATTTTGACTGTGGAAGAAGGATTTTACCATTCTGACCCATTTCAAACAATTTCAAAGTTTTTTCCCCCTGGATGGTTTTTGAAACCATGGGACTTAACAAAGCCCCAACTTTACTATGAAGCTATTCTTGAGGCCACTGAGTCAGTAAAATTTAAACACTTCTTTCTTAGTAAAACCCATAAAGAACCTGCCTATTCTACTGCTACCATTTTAAATGTCTTGAGCCCAAAACAGTGGAATGACCATCTCTACAACCAAAAAAGAATCCCCGCCAATTTTCAAATGTGTTTGCCACATTGTGTGACCTATTCCTATTGGGATTATCAACAAGTCTGGTTTAACACATTCTTTATTCAAAACCCTAAAAAATCTCACTCCTGGTTATTTTTCTTTAATTCCAAAATAACCGTACAAAGCCTTCCAAATTGGTTCCAACAGTGGTGGAACTATTTTGGCCCAGTACCAGATATCCTAACCCCAAATGCTATCCAATGTCTAAATCTTTTCAAAGCTCATTACAAACCTTCTGAGTCTGAGAAAAGATTCCCTCCTTTTCTCTGTTTTTGTACAAATTTCTTCCTACCCTGGGTATGGATGTGGAACCTCAGATACCACACTCATGATGCCCAAATAGTCCTTCAAAGAACTTTCAAAGTCAAATGGTGGAACAAATTTGATAAACAGACTAAATTGACCCCCCACCTAATCCAAAACTGGCTTTATTATTATTATTATTATTATTATTATTATTATTATTATTATGGCAATAAATTTTTTTGAAAAGCTGCAACATAAAAATAAATATTCGTCAAGCAATTGCAATACTCGTATATAAATTTGGTACATGACAAACAATACCAAAAATATTCTTTATGTTTACAATTTCCAAATGAAAGTAAGTTTAAAATAGAACCGCATTACATTCTTCACAAGAACAACAAAATGCAGCTACCCCTCCAGTGGCTACTCCAATAATCATGCTACTCCAATAATCATGCCAAAGCCAAAGGGAGTTGGAGAGTGAAACCTTTTGATGAACCTTCCTTAATTACAAAATGAAAATAATTGAAATAATTTATAAACTTTTTAATATCTTATTCGAAACAAAGATAATAACAAAGATGTAGATAAAAATAATAATCCTATTCATTTACTAACCTCGCAAAGTCATTGCGCTACAAAATTTAGCGAAAAATGTTCTGCCATATGTACTCTGCCCACTCCACTCTTACTTTATCAATATCCTTTTGGGTGAAACTATCTCGTCCAAAAAACTATATATCATGCACAAAATAGTCAACATTAATAAATGCATCAACCTTATGAAATCTATAAATTTTAAAAGGATAAGGAGATAACTACCAAGTTTTTTATTGAATCAGCCTGGTTTTCAATGATTTCCTTCATAAATCTCATGACATAATATCCATATTCAACATTTGTAGTTTGTTGAGGACACTACACATTAATTTTGAACTAATTAATGTCATCTACATATGTAAATAAATTTAAATTGAACATACATATGTACAATTTCATATACCTTAACCCTTTTCCAAACAAAGGATTTCCGATTCGCATTTCCCATTTTTGCTACAAAAATCTTGAAAGCACTTAAGATACATAATTAAATACACATTTAGTCAAGCATGTTTTAATAAATGCATTATAATTGACAAAAAATGACAATAACTTACAGTGATACAAAGTTCTTCAAATCAGGGCGAGGTTCATGACCGAGAGAATCAAAAAAATACACTATAAATTTGTGTGGATCCACAACAATCAACATCCAATGTTTGCTATATATAATGATAAATATCAGCCTTGCATATTTTTGTAAAAGAAAAAGAGAATAAACTCCAAATGCTATATACAATTAATAAAATAACAAAACTGGTATTGTAAGAAAACATCAGAAGCTGTTCTGGATCAAGTATTTCCATTCTTGATACCATTGCACGAGCTCTAGTCTCATCATTATTTCCGGTTTCATCAGAAAAGATTGAAGGATTACCAAATTTGTAAATATGTTCCAGGGGATGATCCTTCAAGACTTCGTAAAGATGCCTACAGAAAACAAGTAATAATTACTTCACTGCATAAATAAAAATTATAACTAATTATTTTGCCAAGAAAATAAGTAATTTAATTAAATTACTTCATGTAACAAGCTATTGTTGCGACCCCAATCTTTTCCATGCTACAGAATTGTACAATGTCATCAACTGATAAATATAATTCAGCTTGTTCAGTGTCGAAGATCCCTGGATAAATTTCGATAAATAATGCTTTAGTCAACACTTTCATGAGCGTACTTGCAAAGAGCATCTATTCTTGCTGGCACTTTGTATTCCTGCACATTCTCAATAGATTTCTTTATGTAACTACAAATATGTAGGAGATATCTACTTCAAAGGGTTATATTTGAAAACAATAACTCAATGTTGAAAATAAAACAATAAAATGAATTTAAAGCAATAACAAATAAATTTATCACACTATATAAAGATAAGGGAAGAGAGATTCAAACACGAGATTTTTTTACGTGGTTCGGCCAACCTCGCCTACATCCACGCCTCCAAGCTTTCCGGGCTAGAGGATTCCACTAAGCAAGCCTTCAAGGCTACAATTGCTTACAATTGACTTCCAAGGTGTCAATAAACCTTTACAATATGAGATTATCCACAATCTCTTAACCCAAGTGTTTCCCAACACTTACAATCACTCACAATTTTAAGATTACAAATTGTTTCACTCTCACACAATTTTTAAGATTACAAATCAATGCCCAATGTGTGAATAAATGAAGAATAAAGGTGTTTCAAGCTCTTTGAAGATTGTATTCTCGAGTGTATGCTCAATGATGAAGGAGTGATCAACCTTTGTTCGGATTTGAATGAGCTTATTTATACTTGAGCTGAAAAGTAGCCGTATCGATCGACTTCGCCGAAAACGGTTCGCCGTTAATCGTTATGAGTTAACCGTTTATTCTCAAAAGTTACCGTTAGAGCTAATTTTTCAAATAAACGGTTTCCTGTTAAGGATTACCCCTTAACCGTTAATTTCCAGAGACCTGCAAGACAGATTTCGGTTATCCGGTTTCATTAAACGGTTAAAGCGTATCATGGAATAACATTCTGGAAATTATCGGTTAACCGTTTTATATAAACGGTTCACCGTTTAATTCCAGTAACCTCCAAAACGTTTTAGCCTTATCCGTTTCCGCTAACGGTTAAAGATTAGCAAGGAATTGAACTTCTGGAAATTATCGGTTAGCCGTTTTATATAAACGGTTCGCCGTTTAATTCCAGTAGCCTGCAAAACGTGTTAGCCTTATCCGTTTCCGCTAACGGTTAAAGATTAGCGAGGAATTGAACTTCTGGAAATTATCGGTAGCCGTTTTATATAAACGGTTCGCCGTTTAATTCCAGTAGCCTGCAAAACGTGTTAGCCTTATCCGTTTCCGCTAACGGTTAAAGATTAGCAAGGAATTGAACTTCTGGAAATTATCGGTTAGCCGTTTTAAATAAACGGTTCAAGCCTTAAGAGTTGTTTACTCTCTGGATTTAATCGGTTTGCCGTTTTCAACATAAACCAGTAAACCGCTTATTTCGAACCACTTCTATAGCCGTAAATTGCAGGAAAATATTTTTCAATTGAATTTTAACAGAAAACCATCTTTCATGAACATGTTAAGGAGACATCTTAAGACTTTCTTTTACTAAAGAAAGACTCCAACAATTTAATTATAAAGCATTTAAAGTTTGTTATCATCAAAATCAATATTATGAACATATACAAGTTAACAATCTCCCCCTTTTTGATGATGACAAACTTCATTCCATATTTTGCTCACACTTAATATATGCTCCCCCTAAATATATGCTCCCCCTAAATGTATAACTTATCTCAAAACAAGTCCAATGAATATTATTAGCTCAAAGAACTATTTGAAAAACAATCTCCCCTTTTTGTAAAAAAAATCAAGTTATACAAGAGTCTCTCCCCCTTCATCATCAAAAAGAAAAGATAGAAACGAGCAACAGAAAGCATAAAAAAAATTTTGGCATAGGCCCCCCGTACAATGAAGCAAAACCTCAAAACAAAAAAAAAAACACAGCACTTCCAAAAACATTAACCAAAACTCCATGTACCAACAACTCCATCTTTCAACATATAAGTATTCAATCATAAAAAAAAAAAAAATCAATCAATCCATCATCAACAGCATAGAAATGTAATAGAGAATATCAAAACACAGTATGAAGAGTAAAATACAAATGAACATAACATAAAAATGTATGTGCGAATATGAAAGCCGGAAACTAAGAAGGTGGCGGAGAGGAGGTCTTTGCCGCTGTGGTCATAGCCAAAATAGCCAAGAATGCGGCGCGTGCAGGCAAAGAATGATCTCATAGTCTTTGATCGATAGTCTGCTCGAAAAGTCTCGAAGGCGAGCGGAGCTGCTTTGGTCGCGAAAAAGGGCGCCCAATCATCAAGGATCACCGCCGCCTCTCGAATTCTGCGAACATCATCACCAACTCTTTGTAGAGTTTCCAAAACGGGAGGTGAATGTGTTCAAGGTCGCTCGGGAATAGAAGATGGTGCAGGCGCGGAAGGCGGCTCAGGAGCTGGAGAAGGCATAGAGGTGGATGGAATATCGTATCCATCTCTCGCTCCTCGGGAACAGAATCAGCTGGAGGCTGGGGAACAGAGCGACGTGGAGGAGGCGGAGGATGAGCTCCAAGCCTAAAATCGGGAAGGCGATCGGGAGGGTAAACATCGTTGAGCATCCGATCATCCTCCGAGCAATTAAGGTATCTCGGTTCTTGGAGTTATTGGTCTTGACCCATTGTCCATTCCTTCGAGAAAACCTATACCGGTCAAGGCTTAGGACCAATCCTCTTGGACTCGTATACACACTGCGTTGCGTCCAGAAGAGGCACGTTAAAGTGCCGCAGAGCCTAGAGATAATACTACCATAGGAAGTAAGCGGTGGTTAACCGCAGAGTACTCAACATGTGGCGCACAATAATGTATCCAAGATTAATAGGTCGCCCCGAATAAGACTATCTAACAACCCAACATCCAACCGTGTAACCTCATCCGAATGACCCTTCCTAGGTGTAATGATATCTTTGTAAAATACTATGAAGGATGCGAACTTGGAGAGGCAATAATTGAGACCGAAAAGGTAAATTACAGATTTCATTCTTTGAGATCTCTACGGCGACAAATGTTTGGACACCCGAATGATGAGAAAAGCTGGAAAAAGACAAAGCTTTAGGGAAGTGTAAACCTTATGCCCATCATTGGAAATTCCTAAAAGGTTGTTTAAAAACTCAACATCAAATTCAATGGGCACACCACCAACCTGAGTAACTATGTTATCTACCCGAGTTTCAGAGATTTCCATGTTTGAATAAAAAACTCGAACTAGATTAGGAAAAACCTTGTAATCTAAATCTATCATGATTCCCAAGGACGAAGCATAGTGCTCACACTTCTACGACATACAACTAAGTCCTGAAAATCGTCTATATCAGCATAGAATGAATCTAATACCTTTCGACCCATGGCGATCCTCAAAGCGCTTGCGCAATGGTGCAGTGGGAAGATGAAGTTGTTCAAATTCGGAAGTCTCCCGAGGTGGAATAGGGTTGCTAGAGGGAGCCTGTTTCCTTCTCCGAGTGGGACGCGATGAGCTGGCCATGGTGGTGACCGGAGACAGTAAAGAGGAAGAAGATGTGATTTTGAGGCTCAATTTGAGTGAAGAAAGGCAAGATTTCAACCAAACAAGAGGAAATCAGTTCCGCTAACCTTAGGGTTTCAATTTGGGATTTTCGAATGTTGGGCTCGATTTGAAGATTTGAATCGGTGAAATTGATCTAAGGATGAAAATAAAGGTTTTAGCGGTGTGATTTTGCAAGAAAATGAAGCAGAAGACGAGATTGGAGAGGAAGAAAGCTTTCGGTTGCGCAACAATGGCTGAAACGGTGAAAGGGTAACTAAGTAGGAAGAAGAAACCCTTGGAAGCAGTTTTATATTACACGAAACGGCGAACCGTTTTTCGTAAAGCGGTGAGGGAGTAAATTCCAGAGAGCAAGCATAAGCGAAACGGTAGAGGCTTAATCGTTAACGGTGAAAGGTTAAAGACAAACGGTTTACCGTTTGTATGAAACGGTAAGAGGGTAAGGCCAAAGCATTAGAGCATAGTTTCTGAAATTAAACGGTACTCCGTTTATTTTCTAAACGGTTAACCGTTTATTTACCTAAAATTTTGCACATTCTGATTTGATTTTTGGCCCGTAAGTAATACATTCTAAGATCATTTAATTGATCCAAAAACGTTTTACAAGCCATTTTGATGCATGATTCATATACTCACATGTAATCAACCAATCAATTCATATAGAAATTCAAAAAAATTAACAAGCCAACCACATCACTTGCATATCTAGCTTAAGCATTTTACCAAGTAATCAAACATTTTAGCAGACTTAATAACATGAATAGAAATGTTAATGTGAAGACTTCATCATCCCAAGTTCATGTCGAATTTTAGAAAAATGTTCTTCCCCAAGAGGTTTGGTAAAAATGTCGGCGAGTTGTTTTTCCGTAGAAATAAACTCTAATGCAATAGCTCCCTTTTGCACATGATCTCTCAAGAAATGATGTCTAATTTCTATATGCTTGGTTCTAGAGTGTTGAATGGGATTTTTGGAGAGATTTATAGCACTAGTATTATCACACTTAATAGGAATTTGGTCAAGATTAATGCCATAGTCTCTAAGTGTTTGTTTCATCCAAAGAGCCTGTGCACAACAACTTCCCTATGTATGTATTCACACGTAGTTGAAAGAGCAACAGAATTTTGTTTCTTGCTAAACCATGAAACAAGTGAGTGACCTAGAATATGACAAGTTCCACTAGTGCTTTTCCTATCGACTTTATAACCGGCAAAATCGGCATCTGAATAACAAGTTAAATCTATATGTGTTCCTCTAGGATACCAAAGACCAAGATCTATAGTTCCACTCAAATAACGAAAAATTCTTTTAACAGCAAGCAAATGAGATTCCTTGGGACATGATTGAAATCTTGCACACAAACATACACTAAACATGATATCGGGTCTACTTGCGGTTAAGTAGAGTAAAGAGCCAATCATACCTCGATATTTTTTAATATCAACATCTTTACCTTTTTCATCTTTGTCAAGCTTAATCGTTGTGCTCATTGGAGTGCTCTTGGTGTTTGAGTCATCAATGCCAAATCTTTTAGCAAATCTTTGACATATTTCGCTTGGTTTATGAAAATTCCTTCCTCGTTTTGTTTGATTTGAAGTCCAAGGAAGTACTTCAACTCTCCCATCATACTCATTTCAAATTCTTTGCTCATACAAGATGAAAAATCTTTACACAACAACTCATTAGTAGAACCAAAAATAATATCATCAACATAAATTTGAACAATAAGTATATCTTGGCTTTTATGCTTAACAAATAAAGTTGTGTCCGCTTTTCCCATCGAAAAATCGTTATCTAACAAGAAGTTTTTAAGTCTATCATACCATGCTCTAGGTGCTTGTTTAAGACCATACAAAGCCTTAGATAACTTATACACATGGTCTGGAAATTTTTCATTTTCAAAACCAGGAGGTTGTTTCACATATACTTCCTCCATAATATAACCGTTTAAGAAAGCACTCTTGACATCCATTTGATATAAAATGAAATCCTTATGACATGCATAAGCTAACAGCATCCTAATGGATTCTAATCTAGCTACAGGTGCAAATGTTTCATCAAAATCAATTCCTTCTTCTTGGTTGTAACCTTGAGCCACTAATCTAGCTTTGTTTCTTACAACCACACCGGATTCATCCATTTTGTTTCTAAATACCCATTTAGTACCTATAACAGATTGATGTTCCGGATTAGGGACTAATTCCCACACATTGTTTCTCTCAAATTGATTCAACTCCTCTTGCATTGCCATAATCCAAGACTCATCATTTTCCGCATCCGCAAAGGATTTTGGTTCAATTTGAGAAATAAATGCAGCATGTTCACAAGTGTTCCTAAGTGATGATCTAGTTGTAACACCTCGTGAGGGATCTCCTAAAATTACATCCGTAGGGGTGAGAAGAGACATACCTCCACTCCTGGGGAGTGTTTGAGAATTACCTTCATTTTGCTCGCACTTGTTTCTTCATGATGCTCTTCTTGAATTCCATGAGGTGCATCCTTTTGGTTGTCATTTGATGATTCTTCTTGATGTTCTTCTTCCGCATTATCATCAACAATTCCTTTCTCCATGAGAGGAGGGATTAGACTCATCAAATGTGACATGCATAGATTCTTCCACAACCAAAGTTCTTTTATTATACACTCTATAAGCTTTGCTTGAGTTTGAATAACCAAGAAAAATACCAACATCGGATTTTGAATCAAATTTACCTAGATTATCTTTTGTGTTCAAAATAAAACATTTGCATCCGAAAACTTTGAAATAGCCAATGTTGGGTTTTCTATCTTTCCAAAGCTCAAATGGAGTTTTATTAAGATTAGGTCTAATCAACACACGATTCAAAACATAACATGCGGTGTTTGGCTTCGCCCAAAAATATTTTGGTAAAGAGTTTTCATTTAGCATGGTCCTAGCCATTTCTTGAATAGACCTATTCTTTCTCTCTACAACTCCATTTTGTTGAGGAGTTCTAGGTGATGAAAATTGATGCTCAATGCCAAGCTCATTACAAAACTTCTCAAATGCATGATTTTCAAATTCTCCACCATGGTCACTTCTAATACAAGTAATTGAATATCCTTTTTCATTTTGAACCTTTTTATAGAAAATTCTAAATGCATCAAAAGCATCATCCTTATTAGTTAAGAACAATACCCATGTGAATCTAGAGAAATCATCCACAATTACAAAAGCATAATATTTGCCACTTAAACTAGCATATCTAGAAGGACCAAATAAATCTATGTGAAGTAATTGAAGAGGTTTTAAAGTAGAAATATTTTTCTTGCTTTTGAAAGAAGTTTTGATTTGTTTTCCAAATTGGCAAGCTTCACAAATTCTATCTTTTTGAAAATTGATTTTGGAAGACCTTTAACCAAATCATTTTTCACAATTTTGAAATCAAATCCATACTAGCATGACCTAATCTTCTATGCCACAACCAACCATCATCATGCAATGCGGAGAAACATTTATCATTTGAGAATGCACAATCTATATTGATAGTATAAACATTAACACATCTATTTCCTACAAACAAAATCTTGCCATCACATGCATTTTCAATAAGACATTTTGATTCATCAAAGATAACTCTATATCCTTTATCACATAATTGACTAATGCTAAGAAGATTGTGTTTCAAGTTTTCAACCAAACATACATTTTCAATAAGAGTAGAGGATACATTACCGACATTGCCAATGCCAATGATTTTTCCTTTTGAATTATCTCCAAATGATACCTCTCCACCATTTTCGATTTTGGTAAAACTTGAAAACCAAGAATAATTCCTGTCATGTGTCTTGAACAACCGCTGTCCAAGTACCACTTATTCTTCTTCTTCTTCAAGCCCTGCAGAAAAAGTCTCAAGTTTTAGGTACCCAAACCTTTTTGGGTCCTTGAGAGTTAGCAATGGTTCCTTTTGGAACCCAAACACATTTCACACCATAATGTGCATTTCTCTTTACTGGACATCTATCTTTCATATGACCATCTTGATTACAATAATGACATACAATTTGATTTCTAATAGATGTATTCCTTACAAAGTAGTTCTTGTAATATTTTTGTTTCAAATTTGGTTTGTAACCAATCCCTCCTTTGTCAAACACACACTTTTGTGAATTAAGCAAGTTATCCAACATCTTTTGCCCATTTGTAAATTTTAGCACAATCTCATTTAGATCATTGCTCTTCTTTCTAAGCAATTCATTTTCATTTTTCAAGTCATTCACATGTGATTCTAAATGCTCATGTGATGTGCTAGAATTCTCAAATAGTGCAACTTTATCATGCAATGTTTTATTCTCTAATTCTAGACAAGTAATCTTTGCACTAAATGATTCATTTTCATTTTTAAGCTCTACCATTTTCTTTTTAAGGCAAACATTCTTTTTACCCATTTTCATCAATTCATCATGCAATTCTTTAAAGGCATTATGTAATTCATCATATGTAGGAAGATCACTTACCTCATCAAGTTCATCACATGATTCTTCTCCAAAGGCCATGAGAGCTAAGTTTGTCATTTCTTGTTGCTCTTCTTCCTCATCACTGTTTCCTCATCGCTATCATCCCATGTGGCCACCATAGCTTTCTTTTTTTGAGTTTGTTGAGGAGAGGACATTCCGGTCGTATATGTCCGGACTTCTTGCATTCATAGCAAGTAATTGGTTCTTTCTTCTCCTTTTTATTCTTGTAACCTCTGAACTTTCTCTGCTCATTATTCTTCTTGTAGAATTTTCTGAATCTTCTAGCCAACATTGCCAGCTCCTCATCATCCATCTCGCTTTCCTCATCATTCTCATGTTTTGAAGCTTTGAGAGCGATGCTTTTCTTCTTTTCCTCATGCCCTTTTTTCTGCTGCCAAATCCTCTTCATATGAAATGAGAGAGCCAATTAAATCATCAATAGGTAAAACATTTAAATCTTTGGCTTCCTCAATGGCAGTCCTTTTTGGTCTCCATTCTTTAGGAAGTGACCTAATGATTTTCTTAACTTTCTCGCTATTAGAAAAGGTTTTTCCTAGGGCTCCTAAAGTGTTCACTATGTCCGTGAATCTAGTATACATAGAATATACACTCTCATTTTGTTCCATTTGAAATAATTCATATTGTCGAGTGTACCTACTTATTTTTGACTCTTTCACTTGATTCGTGCCTTCATACACGACCTCAAGTTTGTGCCAAATTTCATTTGCACTTTCACAACTGGACACTCTATGAAACTCTTTCTTATCAAGTGCACAAAATAAGGCATTCATGGCTTTGGAATTTAGAGAAGCTTTTCTCTTCTCCAAATCATTCCATTCCCGTGAAGGTTTTGGAATATCTTCCCCTACTTCGTTTTTAGTCAAAGGCATGAATGGACCATCACATACAACTTCCCAAATTTCATAGTCTAGTGCTTGTAAATAAATTCTCATCCTAGTTTTCCAATATGGGTAGTCATTCCCGTCAAAGAACGGTGGTCTAGTTGTGGATTGTCCTTCCCTAAAGGTTGAATCATTTTGGGTTGCCATGGATCTTTTACTCTAGACGGTTAAGTCCTAACAAGAGAACCAAGCTCTGATACCAAATGAAATTCTAGTTATGCAACCCAAGAGGGGGGGTGAATTGGATTTCTAAAAATTATTGAAATATAAAACAATAACTCAATGTTAATCTAAAATGAATTTAAAGCAATAACAAATAAATTTATCACACTATATAAAGATAAGGGAAGAGAGATTCAAACACGAGATTTTTACGTGGTTCGGCCAACCTCGCCTACGTCCACGTCTCCAAGCTTTAGGGCTAGAGAGGATTCCACTAAGCAAGCCTTCAAGGCTACAATTGCTTACAATTGACTTCCAAGGTGTCAATAAACCTTTACAATATGAGATTATCCACAATCTCTTAACCCAAGTGTTTCCCAACACTTACAATCACTCACAATTTTAAGATTACAAATTGTTTCACTCTCACACAATTTTTAAGATTACAAATCAATGCCCAATGTGTGAATAAATGAAGAATAAAGGTGTTTCAAGCTCTTTGAAGATTGTATTCTCGAGTGTATGCTCAATGATGAAGGAGTGATCAACCTTTGTTCGGATTTGAATGAGCTTATTTATACTTGGAGCTGAAAAGTAGCGTTCGATCGGTATCGCTTCAAAACGGTTCGCCGTTAATCGTTAACGGTTAACCGTTTATTCTCAAAAGTTACCGTTAGAGCTAATTTTTCAAATAAACGGTTTCCTGTTAAGGATTACCCCTTAACCGTTAATTTCCAGAGACCTGCAAGCAGATTTCGGTTATCCGGTTTCATTAAACGGTTAAAGCGTATCATGGAATAACATTCTGGAAATTATCGGTTAACCGTTTTATATAAACGGTTCACCGTTTAATTCCAGTAACCTCCAAAACGTTTTAGCCTTATCCGTTTCCGCTAACGGTTAAAGATTAGCAAGGAATTGAACTTCTGGAAATTATCGGTTAGCCGTTTTATATAAACGGTTCGCCGTTTAATTCGATAGAGCACGCAAAACGTGTTAGCCTTATCCGTTTCCGCTAACGGTTAAAGATTAGCGAGGAATTGAACTTACGGAAATTATCGGTAGCCGTTTTATATAAACGGTTCGCCGTTTAATTCCGAAGAGCTCGCAAAACGTGTTAGCCTTATCCGTTTTCGCTAACGGTTAAAGATTAGCAAGGAATTGAACTTGGAAATTATCGGTTAGCCGTTTTAAATAAACGGTTCAAGCCTTAAGAGTTGTTTACTCTCTGGATTTAATCGGTTTTTGTCGTTTTCAACATAAACGTGAAACCGTTTATTTCAGAACCACTTCTATAGCCTTTAAATTGCAGGAAAATATTTTTCAATTGAATTTTAACAGAAAACCATCTTTCATGAACATGTTAAGGAGACATCTTAAGACTTTCTTTTACTAAAGAAAGACTCCAACAATTTAATTATAAAGCATTTAAAGTTTCATCAAAATTATGAACATATACAAAATCAATTATTCATCAAGCAAGAATATAATTTCGGATATGATTTGGGGTGTTTTGGACTTTGTGATGACCACATATTAAATGGAAAATGATATTTAAACAGTGGCAAGACAGAAACAATAACTACTGCGGCAAGAACATTACTATCATTTTGGTACAATACACATATTTCTATCTTCAAAACTTTACTTGGCTACAAGAGTTATATTTGACTGCAGTTTGTAAATTTTCTAGACAAGTGCAAGATAAATTATGTGTATCAAACAAATAAACAACACTTCACGAATGTTGTTTATTTGTTTGATACCCTATTCCCCACTCTAAAATAAAAAAAAATTATTATTATTAATTTAAGACATATCAAAAGCAAACAATTAATTATAGATATATACCTCAAAATCATTCAAGATGACAAATTGCTTAGGCCAAGCAACATGGGATCCAATGGCATGGCTAACAATAACTAACTCATCCTTGACAGGCCTTGGTAAAAAGGCATCCCCTTTAATTGCAATATCAACAGCCACACGAACATCTGTTACTGCCAATGGTACTCCATGCACAGTAGAATTAGGATCATTGTTTTCTAACATTGTACCTTTGGCTACAATATTATTTATTTCCCTTGCTAACATACATGATTTGCCCTGCATCATCTATGAGTAAAGTATTAATCATAGCATTATAAGTGATTAAAATTTAAACTTTGAGATTTGGAATTAAAAAAAAAAAAAAAGAACTCGCACTTATTTTTATGTATACTTGTTTCTTCCGGAAGCACTCATTTTGCATATGTACTTGTTTTTCTTGGAGCACTTTTTCTTCATTCTTGGTTCTTGAGCATTTTGCCCTTTTCTGAGGGAACTTTTGGTGACTGGATCGGTAGGACTCCATTCTTTCGGAATTCTTCAAAAAAATGCATCATTTGTTCTTGTACAATCTTCCCCACATTTTGCTCTAATATAAATTTTTCTTGTGAAATTTTCTCATAATTTTCCTCTAGTTGAGTTATACGCTCTTGTAACTCATTGTTGGATGAGAAGTTTCGTTTTTTCCTTCCAAAGTATGAAGAAGGTGTGGCAAAACGTCCTCCGGTTCTTACTCGACCTGAACTTTTAGGGGTTCCTAAAGCTATTGTTAGAACATCATTCCTACCACCAGTAGCTATAACCCTTCCTCACTTTTCTTTGTTATCTCATCCTACGTTTGAATAATAAAAAGAAATCAGCAACTTTTTAGTTCATATGTTAAATTATTCAAAATCATATATTTATAAAACTTACTATTTCATCAGCCTTTTCTCTAACGACCTCGCTCGTGTATCTACCTTTCTTATTTTTGCGTGCTGCTTTCCATAAGGTAGAGCGACTAATTTCTTCATTGCTTCCAGCAGCTTGTTGCTATATATAAATTTAAATGAATTAAAGTGATACATAACTTTCTTAATTCAGGTGATAGACTGAAAAGGAAAGTTATATATACATATAAATGTTTGTGTACATACCAGTTCATCCTCTAATCCCACATAGCCTTTCCTTGAAAGGCAATGATTGTATATATTTTTTGCCCTTCTTTCTCTATATTTTTGGCTAATTTCCTGCATTCAATAATCAAGGTAAGTACGCAAACAATGACGAACATACATTTAATTCAAAAAGTTAATCAATACCTCAAATGCACTAGAAGTTCGATAACGTACGAAAACTTCCCAATCTTCTTGCTCGATAAAATCATACATTTTAGGCGGGCACTTTAATGCCTCTGGCTTATCTTTATATCTCTTGATATATTTAGTGGTGAGTCTATTCTTGAAGGTTCTCCATTTATTCGCAGCTGAAGATAAGAATTTGCCTTGAAGCTCATCATCCACCTCAAAAGAGAACTGCAATATGCATAGCATGTTTAAAAAAATTTTCACAAATTAAATAAATGTGTTTTAGTTCAGGAAAAGGGCTGTAAACACATACTTTTATGCATTCCCATATCTTTTCTTTGGTCTCTAATGGCACTTTGCTCCAATCTTCATAAGAAATTCGAACCATAGTGCGTGCCAAGACACCCAAAAAGCTAAACAATCGTGTTGCTACCTTGCCGTGTGGCTGTCCTTTTTTGTTATACTCAACTATAAGCTTCTGTCCATTGTTTCTATTTCTGACCGAGGTAAATTCGTTCGACCTCTACTTTTTCTTTCTTTGACAATTGAACTCATTTCTGTATCAATGTTTTATAAACCTGCTGCAAAATAACTAAAGAAAAAGAAAAGAAAAAAAATTGATGAGAATTTAATAGAAGAAAAACAAGTCACATAAGCTAAATAAATTCTATACATTAAAATAATAATTCAGTACATCAACTATGTTGAAAAAAAGCTTACATTTTTTTTTGCTAATCAACGTTTTCAACCAATGTTTCCTCATTGATATCAGTTCGGATGTAAGCTAAATCGTCATCACTCATTTTATCAAATGACTCAACAGATGGCATCAAATTGCTAGAATTTTGATGTTCTAACACGATGTCACCTAAATCTTCTCTTGAATCATCTATATATTCCCTACGTGGATTCACTATCACAATAGACCACCTTGGATCGAGTTGATCTTCAGCATAAAATACTTGTATCGGTTGAGAAGCCAAAATAAAACAATCATCTTTATGGCCTATCCTATTAAGGTTTACCAACGTAGCTCTTAGCTCATCTTTTTTTATCCCATGATTGTTTTCAACCCAATCACACTTAAATACAGGAATCTTGAACTTGTTGTAATCAAGCTCTCATATCTCTTGTATAACTCCATAAAATGACATATTTGCCACCACAGGATTCTTATCTTTAGCACTTGAAATCTGAAATGTATTTGCCTCTAAATAGACTCCACTGTTCTGTACAACTCGTAAGTCATCACGTTCTTTGGTATGAAAACGATAACCATTAATTTCATAGCCTTGGTGCTTTACCACTTCAGGGCGAGGTCCATGTGCAATCCACCTTAAGGCTTCTGAGATATTGTTCCTTGATTCGTTAAGTTGAATTTCAACCTATATGATAGTAATAAAAATGTATATAAATAATACACAAATATCTTAGAATAACAAAAAAATGTTTATGGATGAACTATATAGTTAATTACTTTTTGACGCAACCAATAGATGAAAGTCCTATTATGTTCATCCTGTAGCCACTTTTTCTTCTTTGACTTTGCTGGATATTTCTTCTTCAAGAACTCCATATGCTCTTTAAGATATCAAAGATGAAATAAGAATGATTATAACTATTACGGAAAATATAACTAATATATATAAGATAAAGGAAATAGTTACTAACATGATATACGGCTGAACTTCATTTGTATTTTCCAGTATATATCTATATGCCTGCACCCATAATTTACGATCTATTCTAACAACACATCCTCCTGGTAAAGGTAATCCAACATCAGATCTGTATTTTTTAGGTGGAATGCCAATTGCATCAACTTCAGATAAGTATTCTATGCAGAACTCAATAGCCTCTTCAGCTATATATGATTCAGCAATGCAACCCTCTGGTTTATCTCGATTTCGTACATAATCCTTCAATATTTTCATTTGCCTCTCAAATGGATACATCCATCGGAGGTAAATAGGTCCACAAAGTTTGACTTCTCTAACAAGGTGCACTGGTAAATGAATCATAATATCAAAGAAAGCTGGCAAGAAATATTTTTCTAACAAGCATATAGTATTCACCAAATCTGCTTGCAATTGACCCAATTTTGACACATCCACTACTTTGCTGCACAGGTTGCTAAAAAAAGCACAAAATCTTGTTATTACATATCTAACATGTTTTGGTAACAAGGATCCTATTGCTAAAGGAAGCAATTGTTGCATCAAAGCATGACAATCATGAGATTTCAAGCCATAGAGTTTCAAATCTTGCAATGAGATTAAATTTCTAAAATTTGAACAATAGCCATCAGGAACCTTAAGTTCAAACAATGTCTTACAAAATTTTTTCTTTTCTTCCCTTGACAAAGTATAACACGCATGAGGCAATTTTGTTCCATTTTGGCTAACTCTTGGTAGTAATTCTTTCCTTACACCCATTTCATCTAGATCCATACGAGCTGCAAAACCATCTTTTGATTTCCCTGGAATGTCAAGTAAAGTCCCCACAAGACTTTCACACACATTCTTTTCAATATGCATAACATCAAGGGTGTGTCTAACATATAAAGACTTCCAATAATCAAGCTCAAAAAAAATAGATTTTTTCTTCCAGCAAACTTTTTCATTGATATCAGTTGCACGACTATTTGCTTTTTTTTCCCTAATAAGAAATTTAATCTTTGAACTCGTGCCAAGATTTCCTCTCCTTTCAGCGGTTCTGGAGCAATTTCAATTTCCTCTTCATTATTAAATGCCTTCTTTTGAAACCGATATGGATGATATCGTGGTAAAAATCTCCTATGACCGATATAAGACATTTTTTTACTATGGCTGAGCCGAACTGCACATGTTTTTTCACTACAAATTGGACATGCTTTATATCCTTTTACAGTGCAACCAGCCAAGTTTCCATAAGCAGGAAAATTATTTATCGTCCACATTAAAATAGCTTTCAATGTGAAAGACTCTTAACGATAAGCATCATAAGCTTCAATGCCTACCTCCCACAATATTTTAAGATCATCAATCAATGGAGCTAAGTAGACATCAATATCATTACTAGGCTGTTTGGGACCTGAAATTAACAATGTCAACATCATAAATTTCCTCTTCATACAAAGCCATGGAGGAAGATTGTATGTCACTACTATCACGGGCCAACAACTATACCTACTGCTAAGAATTTTATATGGATTAATCCCATCTGCAGATAATGCAAGTCGCAAGTTCCTTGGTTCAGCTCCAAAATCAGGCCATAAGTGATCTATTAGTTTCCATGCCGGGGTATCTGCAGGATGACGTAATAGTCCATCAGTTTCCCTTTGAGTGGCATGCCATGTTAGATTTTTTGAAGTTTCAACACTTCGAAACATTCTTTTAAACCTTGGGATTGGAGGGAAATACCATAAAACCTTTGCTGGAACACCAATTTTCATCTCAGTTGAATTTTTTTTCAACTTCCACCTTGCTGCACCACAATTAGGACATATAACAGCATCTTTATAGTCCTTTCTATAAAGTATACAGTCATTTGGACATGCATGTATCTTCTCATACTCCATCCCTAATGCATTTAAGGTTTTTTTAGCCTCGTACATTGAACAAGGCATTTCATTATTGTCAGGCAACATTTCTCTTAACAATTTCAACAAATCTGAAAAGCCTCGGTCTGACCACCCATTTCTTGCTTTTAGGCTGTACAATTTTACCAATGCAGATAGTTTTGTGAACTTACTACAACCTGGGTATAACTTTTTCTCAGCATCAGCCAATAAATTCTCAAATTGTTTAGGGTTGTTTTCAAAATGATCATAAGCTCCTTGAATCATCTCTACAGTGCTGGCCACATATTCAGTTTCAAAGGCTCTTGTTTCAAATTCTCTTATAGATTGAGTGTTGCTAGTAGCTGATAGCTTCTTAACAAGCTTTTCCCCATGCAAAATCCAATTATTGTAACTTTGGTCTATACCATTCAAATACAAATGGTCCCTAATCTCATCAACAGTCTGATGTTGCACATTTCCACATTTCATACATGGACATAGTATGTGATTAGAATTTGTTGCATGAACCATTGCAAAATTTATAAATCTTTCAACACCAATCTCATAATCTTTTGATCTTCGATCCATAGACATCCAAGATTTGTCCATTCTGAATGTAAAATATAAATATATCATTCTAAAATATTTTCCATAATTTCCTTGTAAGTATCTATGTCCTAATTTGAGAAAAAGTAAAACATAGGACCTTAATATTATTATTCTATCAAAATAATATCAAGAAAAACATTAATTTACTAAAGCACATAACATAATAAATTGACCAAAGCTTAATGGACATGAAGTGTCAGGGACTAAACACAAAAGCACAACAAAATGGATTGCTACGGTGGAGAGCATTTGTATTAAGTGCTGAGCGTATATATGAAGACAAGTATAAACATATGAATTTTTTAAAAATATGTATTAGTTTCTGAAACTAACATTATTTCTCTTATCAATATTTGTTCATATATTAGATTCAAGATGTTTTATTAATTAATTATTCAATTGTATACTTTATGTCTTTATTTCTATATTACTTGTATTAAAAATAAATGAGTTAAAATAATAATTTTTATAGTTATATCTTCTATTAAATTATAATCTCTTTATAGTAATAAAATTATTTTGATTCTAATAAAATGATTATAATTATAGGTAGATTTTACAATATTCTATATGATGCTAAAGGAAAGAGGATGAAATGATTAATTAATATTGTAATATCACATAATATTATATAAAGGCTCATTCTATTAATTCTCCGTTAGTTTTTATTTTTTTTATTATTTTTTAATAAGAAAGTATGCATATAAATAAATTAATTTTAAGTTATTTGAAGAATTTGAAATATTTATAATTTTGCAACAAATCCCACATGGCGCTTGTCATTTCTGGTTTTCCAATTTCGTATAAGATAAGATGAAAGAAAAGAGAAGGGGAAAAGAAAAGAGAGATAATCCAATTAAAAGAAAGAGGAGAGGTCAAGTTGACGATTATGAAGAACAAGAATAGAAGTCGTGAGGTTCTGAGATTGATAACTAATTAAATTTCAAAGGAGCATGACATGATTCGACCAAATTTGTAACTTCCCTAAAATATTAATCCCCAGAAATAACTTTACTCTTCATCCATATTGTCAACATTTGCTATTCAAATCGAGTAAATTAGACAAAGAAAAGAAAAAAAAAAGCACATGTAGGCCACCCACAATCAAACAATCTATCGTTTTCTTTCACAAACATGATTAAACAAAAGGAAAGAAAGTACCTTTATGTGAGGATCAAAATTTTTAAAATCCAATATCCAAGATAGCCGAATGCTTCAACAATTTAATTGATAGTGATGTGGTCCCAAGCTTTATAATCTTCTTGCCAACATGTGTGGTCCAGAGCTTCAAGATTTCTTCCCAATTTGTCTTCACTTCGACTATGTGTGAACAGTTAGGGTTTACGATTTTGGGTCTATGTAAATAATGGGTGAAATGAAGAGTTTGGAACTTGGAAATAGAAGATAGGAAGATGTTTTGTATGGGCGAAGGGGAATTTTACAGAGAAAGAGAGTTAGAGAAGAATAGAGGCTAAAACAGAGAGACAATGATATTTCGCGGTAGACAAAGAAAATAAAGAGGGAAAGTGATGTTTTTATAGTACAAAATAAATGACACATTTTAAAATGAAAAGTCATCTTTTAATTAATTAAAGATGACTTCTTATTTAGTGGTGAGTTATTTTTATGTCATAAGTAAAAATAATTTTATAATATATGACTTCTAAAAATAAATAAAAATTATCTAAACTAATAGATAACAATTAATAATATACTTGTCATGTATTACATGTTATTTTTGTCCTGTTTTATTGTAGTGCGTGAAGAATTAAGAGATTAATTCACATGGAAATACACAAATACCCAACGCATCCACGACATTAGTAATCTCTTTATAGACAAAAAGGCCATGTCGTTCTTATCCCCTTAGAAGTCGAAAAAATCAACCAATAAATGTAGGCAGCTACGAAAGTTGGGCTGCCACGTATTAAAAGCAAAGATCAATCGTTGCTTTTGGGAGGATGCTGTCGGTGGGATGAGATCCAACGTACGCTAGTCAAAGCAATTGCGATTATTAGTTATGGTGAGGCGCGTCACTGTGCTCCCGTCAAGCTTCTATCAGAATTCAGAAAGGGTCACAGGAAAATTCCTATCAAGAAAAGCTTCACACGGAACTGGCGAATCAGATGTCCTGTAACCAGAATCTCTGGTGACGGAAGAATTTATTTGTGAAGTAATTAATCTCACCATATATGTGAGGTCAAATTCAAGATTTTAAGTTTTTTTTTTTTTTAGAAGAAGATTTTAAATTTGTTAAAATTTATTAAATTACACTTATATGCATATATTTAAAAGAAAAAAAATTTAAGAATCTTTCAAAAAACGCCGTCTGTGGGGATCGAACCCACGACCACGTGGTTAAAAGCCACGCGCTCTACCACTGAGCTAAGACGGCGGTGCACACTTTTTCGCAGCATAATATTTTACTCAACGAAACTTAAAATAAGCCCGGTTTAAAATTCAGGTATGTACCACGTGCAATTTCGATGGGTATATAAAAACTAATAAAAATGGAAGAGTTTTTGCACCTATACAGTGATTTTAACCAACGTTAGTGGCGATCTCTAACCGCAAAAAGTTTGGCCGCTTCATTCGTTACTATTGGGGTAATTTAGCGTCAGCCCCACTACACTGTGCATCAGGCGCCTACACGGCTACATCTTTCGACCATGACTGTGCCGTCAATTTGGTAGTTAAATCTAACGATTCAATGATAAATTCGTGGTTCGTTCTTTCGTTAATTGATTGGGGAAAAAAAAAACTCACTTTCTTTCTTCTTTTTTTATTTTTAATTTTGGGTTAAGTGCTCATTTAAATTTTATATTTAAAAAAATAACACTTTTTGTTTCTTTTTATAATAATGTCTTTATCAATATCCTTAAAGATATTAATGAAAAGGAAAAATAATAATTTATCAAATTAATTTTAAGTGTAACATAAAAATATTTACAAAATTATATTATTATTATTTTAGTTTTATATTGATTTGGTAAATTAATTTTGTTATAAAATAATTATTAGTAAGATTGCTGTTCAAGTACAAAAAATACTAATTTTTTCACATTAATATTTATTGGTTAATTTGCTAATTAATCTTTTATAGGTACTTTAATTAATGTCAAGAAAATTTATTAGTACCGCGGAAATAAACTGTATTTTAAGGTCGTTAACATAATTGTAATGTGTGTGATCTGGAATTTGTTTAAAAAATTTAACTAATTCAAATTCAAATAATGGGCAAATTGGTCAATTCCTCAAATATTATATGGAGCCATTGGATTTAACTGGCGAATTGGCGGCAGTGGGGGGCCTCAGTGCACATGGTCGAAAGATGTGGACGCCCGGTGCGCGTTGTCTAAACAACTGGGGGCCGACGCTAAATTACTCTTTTAATTGTCATCTCATTGATAATATTATTTTTGTTATCTCTTGCGCCTACTTCACGGCTTTCTGTCATCCACTCATCCACTTCTTTTACTTAAAACTCCTATAGCCACATGACGTGGTACATATGTTATTTGTTTTGTTTGTCTTTTTTGGCTTGATATTTTTCTTTCGGAATATCGCAGGAGCAGCTCATTAAAATTTCATATAATAGTGAGCAGCGCCCGTGATCAAACGTCACATTGACGGTGGCGGCTGCAGTTTTTTTATTTGCTCAATTTGTGTGTTTGACAAACCAAAGCATAAATGGCAGCACCTTATTTGTCGTTATCGCATGCGTTTCTTCTTTTGCTTCTCTCTAGTAACTTCTTGGCGCTGCGTTCTCATCAAGCCGTCACGACCCTGCCTGGCTTTGATGGTCATCTCCCGTTCAACCTCGAAACTGGGTCGGTTTTTTTTTTCTTATTTTAATTTTATTATTATTATTATTATCTATACATAAGTAAGCAGATTTCAATTTGAAGCTAGCTTGCTAGAGCTTGCTACTGGTTTAGCTTTAACTAATAATTAATTTAACGCTGTGTAAATTACTTTTAGGTATACTGGGGTTGGAGAGAATGATGATGTGCAGCTGTTTTACTACTTCATTGAATCCGAGCGGAGTCCTGAAGATGACCCTCTTGTGCTCTGGCTCACCGGAGGCCCTGGCTGTTCTGCATTTTCTGGCCTTGTCTATGAAATTGGTAAATTCATTTTCTTTAATCTTCATTGATCACTACTGTTTCCCAGACTTTCGCTATTTATCTTGAATTTCCTGAAATCTTTCTCCAGCCGCTGATGTTTAGTTAAAAGACCCAAAAAAGAAAAGAAAAATGATTTTCAAAACCCACTTTAATTTCAATTAATCGTTTGAGATTTGAAAATAAAGAAATGAGTTTTTCTTAAAAAAATAAAAATATATCAATGTGGCCTGTGCTTTTTTACAAGGCTGGGCCTAGGCTCGTCCATGAACGGGCCTTGATTTTCTAGGTCCTACCCACAGAGGGCGAGCTAAAGTCCTCCAAGCTTGGATTGAGATAGGCTACGCCGCTATCAGTCTTCTTGCCATCTCTACAAAAAAAAAAAAGCCCCAAACATGCAGATAATGATATGTCATTAATTAGAACTTGCATGCTACATTACTCGTTAATTAATAGGCGCATAGATCATGGCCACATATCCGCATGTTTTGGTGGAAATCAGAGTTTGTAATAAAATTAATGTTAACTCCAAATTGTTTGGTTTACCCAACAATCTAATAGTCTTTTGAAAATTATTATCTTCATTTGTTTTACACATAGATCAATATAATACAATACAATATTATTTGTATTATTTGGTTTAATTCCTGAAAGGATCGCTTTGAAAAGTTTGGTTCGCTGAAAATTTTACACGTAAGACTAAGATTGTGTTTCTTTTCAATGCTGTAGTTTCCTTACAATTGGATTTTTATTTAAGTGATCAAAATCTCATTATTATTTATTATTTTATGACTTTAGACCACATATTCTTCATGGTCCTTAGGTCCATTGGTGTTTGACTACGAGAATTCCAGGGCAAGTTTACCAAGGTTTTCGTTGAACCAATACTCGTGGACAAAGGTGCCTTGCATGTCCATTCTCCCACTGCTTTGGTTTTATATATAAATTTGTGTGTTTGAGTAATGAATTAATCTATAATTAGAATTCTATCGATTATCTTACTAAGAAGTTGTGAACATTTTTCCAGGTTGCCAACATTATTTTTTTAGATGCTCCTGTAGGCACCGGATTCTCATATGCCAATAGTTGGCAAGGATACATCATGAATGATACTCTTTCAGCAACACAAATTTATCACTTTTTAAGAAAGGTGAAGATAAGAGAGAAAAAAAAAATTACACTCCTAATTTCATTATCAGAGTAAATTTTCATTGGTCTTGCATATAAGTTTTTGTTGAATTTCCATATCAGCAGCCTTGTATTTGCTCAGAATTATAGATCATTAATTTAACATACTGATTGTTATTATTATTATTATTTGTTCTAATCAGTGGCTTATAGTTCATTCTGACTTCCTCGCAAATCCTCTCTATATTGCTGGTGATTCTTATTCAGGCAAAATTGTTCCAATTGTTGTTCAGGAAATATCTGACGGTAACTTGTATACGTGAATACTTGTTTATGCATTGATTTTGGTTCATTTTATGTTTATCAGATCTTAATTCTCAAGTAGTCTAGTTGTTGTTGCAGGTATTGATGCTGGACACGAGCCAAGAATGAATCTGAAAGTAGGTGACCTATCATCGGAAATGAAGTATACTTTGATTTCATTTGTTTGATTTACATTTAGTTAGTAACTGTTCTTAGATGCATTATCAACTGAAGTATTTAACGTTAATCATTTTGATAATGGACTCAGGGATATGTGCTTGGCAACCCAGGTACAGATTACAAAATAGACCAAAATTCAAAAATACAGTTTGCTTACCTGAACGCACTTATCACCTATGAAATCTATGAGGTGAATTTTCCAACTATGCGTTGATTCTAAATAGGACTAGGATCTATTTCTCATGAGCGGAGCTATCACAAACAAAATACAAGTCGGTATGATGGGTGCTTATTATATATGAATAATGTGGATTTATAACCCTATTATTAGATAGATAGCAATAGTGTAATTATCATGTTAATGGTAAAATAATAAAGCTAATTTGTATTTGACATACAAAGCATTAATTGATAAATGGCTGCACGTTGGTTGGAATATAAATTTTATATCCTAACCTTGTAACCATATAACATTTTTAATTAAAATATATGAACATGAATGAATGTTCTATTTTATAATTTTATTTGCATTATCACAAATTCTTGTCTTTGAATTTTTTTTTCAGTGTGTTTTCTGAAGACGTGTTAAGAATATCCACTTAATAAGTTCTGATTAACTTTGATTTGTTTTTTTTTTTTGGCTAGTTTTACATGCCTTATTAAGATATTATTCTAAATTGTGCACTGCCTTTTTTTTCTATATTACTTATTACCCAGTCAGCCAAGAAGAATTGCAAGGGTGATTACATAAATGTAGACCCAGAAAATCATTTATGCAAAGCCGATCTTCAAAATATCTCAGCGGTGCGTAAAGGAGTAACTATCATTTTGTTTATTTGTTTATTATTTATTAGTACTATAAGTAGCACGCCAAATTATCTCACTGATAGTTGAATTTATAGTGCATTGGAAATGTAAATGGAGGGAACATATATGAACCGAAATGTAGTTTTGTATCCCCAAAACCAACACGATTGAGCCCCCGAGATGGTAGCGTCATGGAAGATGAAGAAGATTCTTTAGATTTGCTCTTTTTGCCAGCTCAGCCAGCTCCGAAACTTTGGTGTCGGGTAAATTTCTGCACATGCCTACAGTATATTTGTTGATCCATATTGCTAATACTTTCCCCTAATACTAACACGAGGCAGTTGCCTGCCTTATGTTTTTTGTTGAACTGTTTAATTAATATCATGTTAGAGCAAATGTCTCATGATCAATTATTTTAGCCAAGAGTTTGGAAGATAGTCGGAAATTCATTAGGGATAAATAAAAATTAACCCTAAAAGGAATCAATTAAATTTAGAATTCCTCTTTTATAATTATATGCGCGTACTAAATGTTGGTGTTGTATTTAAGTTGTCATGCTATTTTTCATTCTTGTCATATGTATATTTTAATCATAACCATCTAGATCCCAACAATATACGTGTGTCTTATGATCTTAAACTCTTAATTGCTGTGATACTCGCCAATGAGAAGCTAATATGATCTTGCTCTCTTAAAGAATCAAAACTATCTCTACGCTCCAACATGGGCAAATGACAAAACTGTTCAAAGGGCTCTTGGAATTCAGGAGGTATGGCAAAGCTTAACCATAATGTTAGTAGCATTAAAATTTGAAAATGAATTTTACCAAATACATGTCTTTCCCAACGACGAGCAGGGGATGGTAAAAGAATGGAGGAGATGCAATAAAAATTTATCTTACACAGCAAATGTCCCGAGTAGTCTTGATTATCATCGCAACCTCATCAAGAAAGGCTACCAAGTTTTGATTTACAGGTAAAGGTAATATAATTATATATATAATTTTTATCAAATTTGTCCCTAACTCTCGTAGGAATGTGTCAATGACCAGGTTATATTGAATTTTGAGTATTTGACAGTCCCAATGCAAGAATAAGAAACTTAATACTGAAGTTGTTTATGTAATTTCCCAATGAATTAGGGATGTTAAACTCTTTTTTTTTTTTATCTAGTAATATTATGCTTAGTCGGTTGGAATATTTAATTTCTATCTTGATTGATAGATCACCAATTATTTGTTGTCATGTATTTTATTACTAACTATGTTTTCGTATATATGTTTGCTTGAATATGGTTTTTAAATCTTTGCAGCTTTCTTGATGCAACTAATATTTTCTTCTCTTACCACAGTGGCGATGTGGACATGGCAACTCCATATGTAGGCACAGAAACATGGATTAAGTCATTAAATTTGACCATTGAAAGTGGCTGGCAGCCATGGCTTGTGGACGGCCAAGTTGCAGGGTTGGTTTTTTTTTTTTTATCGAGTTAATTTCTCTTTATTCCTTCATTAGGGTTACACATTATTTTCCAAGTGGCCCTTCATTTTTATTAAATGATAAGAAACATTTTCTTATTAATAAAAAAAGCCCCTGCAAAGGAACATTTGACATTAACAAAAGTAACAACATAGCTGTTTTGCAGATTTTGGATGCGGTATGCTGAAAAGAACTATTACCGTTTGACATATGCCACGGTGAAGGCAAGACTAATTTTCTGGCAAATTATGTTTAGACTGACATTAACTAATTAATTACTGCAATTTAATTAGCAAAGCAGCTACATGATTAAATTATTTTGTAATTGCGGGTTGTGTAGGGAGCAGGTCATACGGCTCCAGAGTACAAGCCTAAGGAATGTCTTGAAATGATTAACAGGTGGTTTGCCATGTATCCTCTCTGAAGCGATGTTCAACACTTTGAGAATGCAAACGAATTGTATTACGTTAACATTATATTATAATAATGTTGTACAGTGTTTAGTGTTACACTGTACAGTAATAATTTTATATAATATTAAATTAATGCTATTTAAATGTATTATTAGATAATTATTTTTATATTAATTTTTAATATATAAATATAATATTATATAATAAAATATAATATTGTTAAATAAAATAATATTATAATATAATTTATAAAAAAAACAAAAAACTAAGAAACATTTAAGCTTGTGATTTAGTTTTTGATGCAGCAAGTAGGGGAAAACAATTCTTAATTGTTGGTACTAAAAATAAAGCAGCTGATTTAATAAGGGCTCGGTGCCATTATGTTAATCAAAAATGGCTCGGCGGTATGTTAACCAATTGGTCCACTACAGAAACGCGACTTCACAAGTTCAGGGATTTGAGAACGGAACAAAAAGGGGAACCCTATATAGATTATAACTTGAATTAGATCAATTCTTTTTTGAATCTCTATCCGTGCAATTCCCTCAACACCGGAAGATATTCTCATATTTTTTTTTTACTAACTTTTGCCTCAATTGAAAGGTAAAAGTTAGCGAATTACACAAACACCTAAATGGTGTATTGTGCTAAACACGCTCGAGCTCTCAAATTTTGCCAAGCACATCCTTACTAATAAATTTAATTTGAACAGTGTTTTCATACCATATAATGCAATGTTGCTAACACGCCCTGACAGCAAAAAAATTTTGTTAACATAAAAAGAGTTCTATATTATATAAAAATGTTACTCGATGATGATGATCATGAACCCTAAATATTTTTCTACCCGTATGAACAGTGTGCATGAATTGAGGAATTTGAGATGTGCAACACAATAGCAAGATGTGTATAATTATTTCGACTTAATTAATTGTGTTCTGAATTAGGCCTTGCTGGGGTGATCCGGTAAGTGGCCCTGCTAATTTGCTCTGATTCTGCAACACAACTACCAACATAAAAGAGTTTATTTGTAAGTCTTTTTAATGTAATAATGTAAGTCTATTTTTAAAAAAAAAATAATGTAAGTCTAAGTATATATTTCATAGGTTTAATGTAATAATATAAGTTTTAGTTATGTATATCTGATTATAAATATCTGTGTAATATCTGTTATAATAACTATTATAAATATCTGTATAATACAATAATTTAATGTGTAATCAGTATTCCAAAAAAAAAATAAAAACTGCCCAAACTCCTCCGGCCGTAATATTGTATTCCACTTCTTTTACTTAAAACTCCTATAGCCACATGACGTGGTGTTGGAAAATATGCTCTTTAAAAGTATATGTATTTATTTAATAGTAATAAATAATTTTTCTGATTAATAAAATAAATGAGGTATTTTATTCAAGTATTTTAATTATATTAATATTTTGAGTAAAGTCCATTTAATCATATTATATGTATTTATGTGATCACCATGTGAATTCACAGAAGATATAAATACAAATTATCTTATGATTAAATAAATTATGTTCGCAGTTGATAAATAAAGTTAGGCACTTTATTTAGGTATAGACTATAATAAATTCATTCAATGATTTTTCTTAATCAAGTATGAATTTATTGATGTAGTACGACTACATTGAACAATATCACATATGAGATTTAATTAACATTATAATAACTGTCAAACTTATTAAATCTCATAGGCATTGATTTTATTGTAATCTTAATCTTGAGTTAGTTATGATTTCATGATTGTAATTGTTGTTCCATTTGAATTACCAATGGGCATGACAAACACTTATAGTCAAGATTACCCGGTATCTTGGTGGAAGCAATTATGAATATTGGAGTTATAAATTAACAATATAGAATTTGTACAACACATCTCTTGATGGATTTTCGGTACTTAATCATAGAATTCTCTGGTCAGAGTGTGTCGACATATTTGATATATTGAAAATGATCATTAGAAAAAAAACAGTAAGTATCAAGAAATAAAATATAATTAAATTGATTGGACAGTTGAGATATCAATTTAATTAACGATGTGGTACAAATGATTATGCAGTAAAGAAATCAATGTGCCTTGGGATAAATTATTATTCGAGCATACAATTGTGGCGGTCAGTTCCAATCTTTTAGTAGAGTAGATTTGGAATTAAATAATTGAGCCAATTTAATTACATGCCTAATTATTGTAGCCACTATTATATGTTCCCAAATGATCTTCGAGTTAGCTCATTTAATTAGTTGCGCCGCCACTGAATTAATATGCAAGATAACTAGGTATTTGGGTTAAAAGACTAAATATATTATTTAGTGGGAGACTCCATGTAATGTACTTGTGTATAAGGGGGCTTACGTGATTTTATAAGGTGGGCCCCCTGTAGAAAAAAAAAAGCAAGTAAAGTAACTTTTATTATTTGGAGCTTAGGGTTTCACTAAAGAGAGATATATAAAAACTTATTTTCTCTAAAAAAAAAGGTGTAGCCACTTTATACAGATTAGAGAAAAAAAATTATCTCTCTAATTTTGAGAGAAAGATTTTCTCTTGCTAGTTGCTTTCAATAGTGATAAAGGCGCTCACACGTCAAGTACAGATCAAACTTAAGTCATAACTTAGAAGATCGTTTTGGTGACGGATCGTGATCAAATCAGCGTGATGGTAACGGATCGCGATCTAACAAGCGTGATAGTGACGGATCGTGATCTGGGAGCCTAGAATAATTTTTATTGTTCACTAAATCAGATTTTTAAGATACGATTTTTAGATTACGAATTCTTATATATTGTATGAAATAGATTTTAAAAAGTTTTTTATAAAAATTTTTAAAAAATTAAATTTTCACCAACACGTGGTACATATGTCGTTTGTTTTGTTCGTCTTTTTTGGCTTGATATTTTTCTTTCGGAATATCGTAGGACCAGCTCATTAAAATATCCTAAAATATTGAGCTGCGCCAGTGATCAAACGTGGCATTGACGGTGGCGGCTTCAGTTTTATTATTTGCTCAATTTGTGTGTTTGACGCATCAAAGCATAAATGGCAGCATCTTATTTGTTGTTATCGCCTGTGTTTCTTCTTTTGCTTCTCTCTAGTAACTTCTTTGCACTGCGTTCTCATCAAGCCGTCACGACCCTGCCTGGCTTTGATGGTCATCTCCCGTTCAACCTCGAAACTGGGTCGGTTTTTTTTTCTTATTTTAATTTTATTATTATTATTATCTATACATAAGTAAGCAGATTTCAATTTGAAGCTAGCTTGCTAGGGCTTGCTACTAGTTTAGCTTTAACTAATAATTAATTTAACGCTGTGTAAATTACTTTTAGGTATACTGGGGTTGGAGAGAATGATGATGTGCAGCTGTTTTACTACTTCATTGAATCCGAGCGGAGTCCTGAAGATGACCCTCTTGTGCTCTGGCTCACCGGAGGCCCTGGCTGTTCTGCATTTGCTGGCCTTGTCTATGAAATTGGTAAATTCATTTTCTTAATTCTTCATTGATCACTACTGTTTCCTAGACTTTCGCTATTTATCTTGAATTCCCTGAAATCTTTTTCCTGCCGCTGATGTTTAGTTAAAGACCCAAAAAAAAAAAAGATTTTCAAAACCCACATTAATTTCAATTAATCGTTTGAGATTTAAAATAAAGAATTGAGTTTTTCTTTCTAAATGAAAAAAAAAAAAATATATATATATATATATATTTCAATGTGGCCTGTTCTTTTTTACAAGGCTGGGCCTAGGCTCGTCCATGAACTGGCCTTGATTTTCTAGGTCCTAACCATAGAGGTCGAGTTAAAGCTTCCAAGCCTGGATTGAGTTGGGCTAGGCCGCTCAGAGTCTTTTTGCCATCCTGCAAAAGAAGCCCCAAACATGCAGATAATGATATGTTATTAATTAAGCCCCCAATTTCACTTCCAATTATGCAAATAATTGTGTAAAAGTAGTTTTCTCTCTTGAAATGAGAGTAGACATTCTTGAATATTTGAGAGTATTAAAATTCAGAATCTTGTCCTTATAATTGTCTGATTGTAAATATATTAATAAATATTCTCATGTAATATGAGTTGTGGGCATTAGTCTCTTGTGATAAAAAAAAGAATATGTCATTAATTAGAACTTACATATTACATTACTCATTAATTAATAGGTGCATAGATCATGGCCACTCGCATGTTTAAGTGGAAATAAGAGTTTGTAAGAAAATTAATATTAACTCCAAATTGTTCGTTCACCTAACAATCTAATAGTCTTTGGAAAATTATTATCTTCATTTGTTTTACGCAGATTAATAAAATACAATACAATATTATTTGTATTATTTGGTTTAATTCCTGAAATGATCACTTTGAAAAGTTTGGTTCCCTGAAATTTTACTAGTGAGACTAAGATTGTGTTTCTTTTCAATGCTGTAGTTTCCTTACAATTGAATTTTTATTTAAGTGATCAAAATCTCATTATTATTTATTATTATATATGACTTTATACCAAATATTCTTCATGGTCCTTAGGTCCATTGGTGTTTGACTACGAGAATTCCAGGGCAAGTTTACCAAGGTTTTCGTTGAACCAATACTCGTGGACAAAGGTACCTTGCATGTCCATTCTCCCACTGCTTTGGTTTTATATATAAATTTGTGTGATTGAGTAATGAATTAATTTATAATTAGAATTCTATCGATTATCTTACTAAGAAGTTGTGAACATTTTTCCAGGTTGCCAACATTATTTTTTTAGATGCTCCTGTAGGCACCGGATTCTCATACGCCAATAGTTGGCAAGGATACATCATGAATGATACTCTTTCAGCAACACAAATTTATCACTTTTTAAGAAAGGTGAAGATAAGAGAAGGAAAAAAAATTACACTCCAAATTTCATTATTAGAGTAAATTTTCATTGGCCTTGCATATAGTTTTTTGCTGAATTTCCATATCAGCGGCCTTGTATTTCCTCAGAATTATAGATCATTAATTTAACAGACTGATTGTTATTATTATTATTATTTGTTCTAATCAGTGGCTTATAGTTCATTCTGACTTCCTCCCAAATCCTCTCTATATTGCCGGTGACTCTTATTCAGGAAAGATTGTTCCAATTGTTGTTCAGGAAATATCTGACGGTAACTTGTATACGTGAATGCTTGTTTATGCATTGATTTTGGTTCATTTTATGTTTATCAGATCTTAATTTCTCAAGTAGTCTAGTTTTTGTTGCAGGTATTGATGCTGGACACAAGCCAAGAATGAATCTGAAAGTAGGTAACCTATCATCGGAAATGAAATATACTTTGATTTCATTTTTTTTATTTACATTTAGTTAGTAACTGTTCTTAGATGCATTATCAACTGAAGCATTTAACGTTAATTATTTTGATAATGGACTCAGGGATATCTGCTTGGCAACCCAGTTACAGATGACAAAATAGACCAAAATTCAAAAATACAGTTTGCTTACCTGAATGCACTTATCACCTATGAAATCTATGAGGTGAATTTTCCACCTATGCGTTGATTCTAAGTAGGATTAGGATTTATTTCCCATGAGCGGAGCTATCACAAACAAAATACAAGTCGGTATAATGGGTGCTTATTATATATGAATAATGTGGATTTATAACCCTATAATTAGATAGATAGCAATAGTGTAATTATCATGGTAATGGTAAAATAGTAAAGCTAATTTGTATTTGACATACAAAGCATTAATTGATAAATGGCTGCACGTTGGTTGGAATATAAATTTTATATCCTAACCTTGTAACCATGTAACATTTTTAATTAAAATATATGAACATGAATGAATGTTTTATTTTATAATTTTATTTTCATTATCACAAGTTCTTTTCTGTGAATTTTTTTTTTCAGTGTGTTTTCTGAAGACGTGTTAAGAATATCCACTTAATAACTTCTGATTAACTTCGATTTTTTTTTTTTTGGCTAGTTTTACATGCCTTATTGAAATATTATTCTAAATTGTGCACTGTCTTTTTTTTCTATATTACTTATTACCCAGTCAGCCAAGAAGAATTGCAAGGGTGATTACGTAAATGTAGACCCAGAAAATCATTTCTGCAAAGCCGATCTTCAAAATATCTCAGCGGTGCGTAGAGGAGCAACTATCATTTTGTTTATGTGTTTATTATTTATTAGTACTATACTACTATAAGTAGCACGCCAAATTATCTCACTGATGGTTGAATTTATAGTGCACTGGAAATGTAAATGGAGTGAACATATATGAACCTAGATGTAGTTTTGTATCCCCAAAATCAACACGATTGAGCCCCCGAGATGGTAGCGTCATGGACGATGAAGATGATTCTTTAGATTTGCTCCTTTTGCCAACTCAGCCAGCTCCGAAACTTTGGTGTCGGGTAAATTTCTGCGCATGCCTACAGTATATTTGTTGATCCATATTGTTAATACTTTCCCCTAATGCTAACGTGAGGCCGTTACCTACCTTAAGTTTTTTTGTTGAACTGTTTAATTAATACAATATTAGAACTAATGTTTCGGGATCAATTCTTTTAGCCAACAGTTTGGAAGATAGTCAAAATTTATTAGGGATAAATAAAAATTAATCCTAAAAGGAATCAATTAAATTTAGAATTTCTCTTTTATATTTATATGAGCTTATTGAATATTGGTGCTGTATTTAAGCTGTCATATGTCATAGCAATCTGGATCCCAACAATACATGTGTCTTATGATCTTGAACTCTTAATTGCTGTGATACTCGTCAATTATAAGCTAATATGATCTTGCTGTTTTAAAGAATCAAAACTATTTCTACGCTCCAACATGGGCAAATGACAAAACTGTTCGGAGGGCTCTTGGAATTCGGGAGGTATGATAAAGCTTAACCATAACATTAATAGCATAAAAATTTGAAAATTAATTTTACCAAATACATGTCTTTCCCAACGACAAGCAGGGGATGGTAAAAGAATGGAGGAGATGCAATAAAAGTTTATCTTACACAAAAAATGTCCCAAGCAGTATTGATTATCATCGCAACTTAATCAACAAGGGTTACCAAGTTTTGATTTACAGGTAAAGGTAATTTTATTCTTTATATATATATATATATAAAATTTTTATCAAATTTATCCCTAACTCTTGTAGGAATGTGTCAATGACCAGGTTATATTGAATTTTGAGTATTTGACAGTCCCAATGCAAGACTAAGAAACTTAATACTGAAGTTGTTTATGTCATTTCCCAATGAATTAGGGATGTTAAACTCTCTTTTTTTTTTATCTAGTAATATTATGCTTAGTCGGTTGGAATATTTAATTTCTATCTTGATTGATAGATCACCAATTATTTATTGTCATGTATTTTATTACTAACTATGTTTTCGTATATATGTTTGCTTGAGTATGGTTTTTAAATCTTTGCAGCTTTCTTGATGCAACTAATATTTTCTTCTTTTACCACAGTGGCGATGTGGACATGGCAACTCCATATGTAGGCACAGAAACATGGATTAAGTCATTAAATTTGACGATTGAAAGTGGCTGGCAGCCATGGCTTGTGGACGGCCAAGTTGCAGGGTTGGTTTTTTTTTTTTTTTTTTGATCGAGTTAATTTCTCTTTATTCCTTAATTAGGGTTACACGTTATTTTCCAAGTGGCCCTTAATTTTTATTAAATGATAAGAAACATTTTTTTATTAATAAAAAAAGCCCCTGCAAAGGAACATTTGACATTAACAAAAGTAACGGCATAGCTGTTTTGCAGATTTTGGATGCGGTATGCTGAAAAGAACTATTACCGTTTGACATATGCCACGGTGAAGGCAAGACTAATTTTCTGGCAAATTATGTTTAGACTGACATTAACTAATTAATTACTGCAATTTAATTAGCAAAGCAGCTACATGATTAAATTATTTTGTAATTGCGGGTTGTGTAGGGAGCAGGTCATACGGCTCCAGAGTACAAGCCTAAGGAATGTCTTGAAATGATTAACAGGTGGTTTGCCATGTATCCTCTCTGAAGCCATGTTCAACACTTTGAGAATGCAAACGAATTGTATTACGTTAACATTATATTACAATAATGTTGTACAGTGTTTAGTGTTACACTGTACAGTAATAATTTTATATAATATTAAATTAATGCTATTTAAATGTATTATTGCATAATTATTTTTATATTAATTTTTAATATATAAATATAATATTATATAATAATATAATAAAATATAATATTGTTAAATAAAATAATATTATAATATAATTTATAAAAAAACAAAAAACTAAGAAGCATTTGCCTTAATTTGAGGTACTAACTTTGGCCTCAATTGAAAGGTTAAAGTTAGCGAATTACACAAACACCTAAATGGGGCATTGTGCTAAACACGCTCGAGCTCTCAAAGTTGAACAGTATTTTAATACCATATAATGCTATGTTATTAACACGCCCTGACAGCACAAAAATATTGTTAACATAAAAAGAGTTATATATTATATAAAAATGTTACTCGATGATGATGATCATGAACTCTAAATATTTTTCTACTCGTATGAACAGTGTGCATGAATTGAGGAATTTGAGATGTGCAACACAATAGCAAGATGTGTATAATTATTTCGACTTAATTAATTGTGTTCTGAATTAGGCCTTGCTGGGGGGATCCGGTAGGTGGCCCTGCTAATTTGCTCTGATTCTGCAACACAAGTACCTGCACAAAAGAGTTTATTTGTAAGTTTTTTTCCTTTGTAAAATGTGAGTAGAGTAGAGAAATTCTTCGTCTGTCAGTATTATTTGTCTAGGTATATATTTCATAGATTTAATGTAATAATATAAGTCTCAGTTATGTATATTTAATTATAAATATCTGTATAATACAATAATTTAATGTATAATTAGTATTCCAAAAAAAATAAAAACTGCCCAAACTCCTACAGCCGTAATATTGTATTCCACTTCTTTTACTTAAAACTCTTATAGCCACATGACGTGGTGTTGGAAAATATGTTCTTTAAAAGCATATGTGTTAATTTAATAGTAATAAATAATTTTTCTGATTAATAAAATAAATAAGGTATTTTATTCAAGTATCTTAATTGTATTAATATTTTGAGTAAAGTCCATTTAATCATATTATATGTATTTATGTAATCACCATGTGGATTCACCGAAGATATAAATACAAATTATCTTATGATTAAATAAATTATGTTCGCAGTTGATAAATAAAGTTAGGCACTTTATTTAGGTGTAAACTGTAATAAATTCATTGAATGATTTGCCTTAATCAAGTATGAATTTATTGATGTAGTACGACTACATTGAACAAAATCACATATGAGATTTAATTAACCTTGTAATAACTATCAGACTTATTAAATATCATAGGCATTGATTTTATTGTAATCTTAATCTTGAGTCAGTTATGATTTCATGATTGTAATTGTTGTTCTATTTGAGTTACCAACGGGCATGACACACACTTGTAGTCAAGATTACTTAATATCTTGGTGGAAGCAATTATGAGTATTGGAGTTATAGATTAACAATATAGAATTTGTACAACACATCTCTTGATGGATTTTGATCTTGATCATGTAGAATTCTACATTTAGAGTGTGTCGACATATTTGATATGTTGAAAATGATCATTAGAAAAAACCAGTAAGTATCAAGGAATAAGATGTAATTAAATTGATTGGACAGTTGAGATATCAATTTAATTAACGATGTGATACAAATGATTATGCAGTAAAGAAATCAATTTGGCTTGGGACAAATTATTATTCGAGCATACAATTATGGTGGTCAGGTCCAATCTTTTAATGGAGTAGATTTGGAATTAAATAATTGGGCTAGTTTAATTACAGGTCTAATTATTGTAGCCACTATTATATATTCCAAAATGATCTCCGGATTAGCTCATTTAATTGACTGCGCCGCTACTGGATTAATATGCAAGATAACTAGCTATTTAAATTAAAAGGCTAAATATATTATTTAGTGGGAGGCTCCATATAATGTACTTGTGTATAAGGGGTCTTATGTTATTTTATAAGGTTAGCCCCCTATAGGAAAAAAAAAGCAAGTAATGTAACTTTTATTGTTTTGGGCTTAGGGTTTCACTAAAAAGAGATATAAAAAGGTTTATTTTCTCCAAAAAAAAAGTGCAGCCACTTTATAAAGTTTAGAGAAAAAAAATTTCCTCTCTAATTTTGAGAGAAAGATTTTCTCTTACTAGTTACTTCCAGTGGTGATAAAGGCGCCCACACGTCAAGTGCAGATCAAACTTGAGTCATAACGTGGAAGATCGTTTGGTGACGGATTGTGATCTAATCAGCGCGATGGTGACGGATTGTGATCTAACAAGTGTGGTGGTGACGGATCGTGATCTGGGAGCTTAGAATAATTTTTATTATTCATCAAATTAGATTTTTAAAATACGATTTTTAAATTATGAATTTTTATATATTATATGAAATAAATTTTAAAAAGTTTTTTATAAAAATTTTTAAAAAATTAATTTTTCACCAACACGTGGTACATATGTTGCTAGTTTTGTTTGTCTTTTTTGGCTTGATATTTTTCTTTCGGAATATCGTAGGACCAGCTCATTAAAATATCCTAAAATATTGAGCGGCGCCAGTGATCAAACGTGGCATTGACGGTGGCGGCAGCAGTTTTATTATTTGCTCAATTTGTGTGTTTGACACATCAAAGCATCAATGGCAGCATCTTATTTTTTGTTATCGCCTGCGTTTCTTCTTTTGCTTCTCTCTAGTAACTTCTTTGCGCTGCGTTCTCATCAAGCCGTCACGACCCTGCCTGGCTTTGATGGTCATCTCCCGTTCAACCTCGAAACTGGGTCGGTTTTTTTTTTTTCTTATTTTAATTTTTTTATTATTATTATCTATACATAAGTAAGCAGATTTCAATTTGAAGCTAGCTTGCCAGAGCTTGCTACTAGTTTAGCTTTAACTAATAATTAATTTAACGCTGTGTAAATTACTTTTAGGTATACTGGGGTTGGAGAGAATGATGATGTGCAGCTGTTTTACTACTTCATTGAATCCGAGCGGAGTCCTGAAGATGACCCTCTTGTGCTCTGGCTCACCGGAGGCCCTGGCTGTTCTGCATTTTCTGGCCTTGTCTATGAAATTGGTAAATTCATTTTCTTTATTCTTCATTGATCACTACTGTTTCCTAGACTTTCGCTATTTATCTTGAATTTCCTGAAATCTTTTTCCTGCCGCTGATGTTTAGTTAAAGACCCAAAAAAAAAAAAAAGATTTTCAAAACCCACGTTAATTTCAATTAATCGTTTGAGATTTAAAATAAAGAATTGAGTTTTTCTTTCTAAATGACAAAAAAAAAAGAATATATATTTCAATGTGGCCTGTTCTTTTTTACAAGGCTGGGCCTAGGCTCGTCCATGAACTGGCCTTGATTTTCTAGGTCCTAACCATAGAGGACGAGTTAAAGTCTTCCAAGCCTGGATTGAGTTGGGCTAGGCCGCTCAGAGTCTTTTTGCCATCCTGCAAAAGAAGCCCCAAACATGCAGATAATGATATGTTATTAATTAAGTCCACACAAAAGTATTATAAGGGGTAAAATTTCATTTTCAATTATGTAAATGATTGTGTAAAGACAGTTTTTTCTTTTGAAATGAGAGTAGACATTCTCGAAGATTTGAGAGGATTAAAATTTATGATCTTGTCCTTATAATTGTCTGATTGTAAATATATCAATAAATATTCTCATGTAATATGAGTTGTGGCCATTAATCTCTTGTAATAAAAAAAATACTATGTCATTAATTAGAACTTACATATTACATTACTCATTAATTAATAGGCGCATTGATCATGGCCACTCGCATGTTTAAGTAGAAATAAGAGTTTGTAAGAAAATTAATATTAACTCCAAATTGTTCGTTCACCCAACAATCTAATAGTCTTTTGAAAATTATTATCTTCATTTGTTTTACACAGATTAATAAAATACAATACAATATTATTTGTATTATTTGGTTTAATTCCTGAAATGATCACTTTGAAAAGTTTGGTTCCCTGAAATTTTACTAGTGAGACTAAGATTGTGTTTCTTTTCAATGCTGTAGTTTCCTTCCAATTGAATTTTTATTTAAGTGATCAAAATCTCATTATTATTTATTATTATATATGACTTTAGACCAAATATTCTTCATGGTCCTTAGGTCCATTGGTGTTTGACTACGAGAATTCCAGGGCAAGTTTACCAAGGTTTTCTTTGAACCAATACTCGTGGACAAAGGTGCCTTGCATGTCCATTCTCCCACTGCTTTGGTTTTATATATAAATTTGTGTGATTGAGTAATGAATTAATTTATAACTAGAATTCTATCGATTATCTTACTAAGAAGTTGTGAACATTTTTCCAGGTTGCCAACATTATTTTTTTAGATGCTCCTGTAGGCACCGGATTCTCATACGCCAATAGTTGGCAAGGATACATCATGAATGATACTCTTTCAGCAACACAAATTTATCACTTTTTAAGAAAGGTGAAGATAAGAGAAGAAAAAAAAAAATTACACTCCAAATTTCCATTATTAGAGTAAATTTTCATTGGCCTTGCATATAGGTTTTTGCTGAATTTCCATATCAGCGGCCTTGTATTTGCTCAGAATTATAGATCATTAATTTAACATACTGATTGTTATTATTATTATTATTTGTTCTAATCAGTGGCTTATAGTTCATTCTGACTTCCTCGCAAATCCTCTCTATATTGCCGGTGACTCTTATTCAGGAAAGATTGTTCCAATTGTTGTTCAGGAAATATCTGACGGTAACTTGTATACGTGAATACTTGTTTATGCATTGATTTTGGTTCATTTTATGTTTATCAGATCTTAATTTCTCAAGTAGTCTAGTTTTTGTTGCAGGTATTGATGCTGGACACAAGCCAAGAATGAATCTGAAAGTAGGTAACCTATCATCGGAAATGAAATATACTTTGATTTCATTTTTTTTATTTACATTTAGTTAGTAACTGTTCTTAGATGCATTATCAACTGAAGCATTTAACGTTAATTATTTTGATAATGGACTCAGGGATATCTGCTTGGCAACCCAGTTACGGATGACAAAATAGACCAAAATTCAAAAATACAGTTTGCTTACCTGAATGCACTTATCACCTATGAAATCTATGAGGTGAATTTTCCACCTATGCGTTGATTCTAAGTAGGATTAGGATTTGTTTCTCATGAGCGGAGCTATCACAAACAAAATACAAGTCGGTATAATGGGTGCTTATTATATATGAATAATGTGGATTTATAACCCTATTATTAGATAGATAGCAATAGTGTAATTATCATGTTAATGGTAAAATAGTAAAGCTAATTTGTATTTGACATACAAAGCATTAATTGATAAATGGCTGCACGTCGGTTGGAATATAAATTTTATATCCTAACCTTGTAACCATGTAACATTTTTAATTAAAATAGATGATCATGAATGAATGTTTTATTTTATAATTTTATTTTCATTATCACAAGTTCTTTTCTTTGAATTTTTTTTTTCAGTGTGTTTTCTGAAGACAAGTGTTAAGAATATCCACTTAATAACTTCTGATTAACTTAGTTTTACATGCTTTATTAAAATGTTATTCTAAATTGTGCGCTGCCTTTCTTTTCTATATTACTTTTTACCCAGTCAGCTAAGAAGAATTGCAAGGGTGATTACGTAAATGTAGACCCAGAAAATCATTTATGCAAAGCCGATCTTCAAAATATCTCAGCGGTGCGTAGAGGAGCAACTATCATTTTGTTTATGTGTTTATTATTTATTAGTACTATACTACTATAAGTAGCACGCCAAATTATGTCACTGATAGTTGAATTTATAGTGCACTGGAAATGTAAATGGAGGGAACATATATGAACCTAAATGTAGTTTTGTATCCCCAAAATCAACACGATTGAGCCCCCCAGATGGTAACGTCATGGACGATGAAGATGATTCTTTGGATTTGCTCTTTTTGCCAACTCAGCCAGCTCCGAAACTTTGGTGTCGGGTAAATTTCTGCGCATGCCTACAGTATATTTGTTGATCCATATTGTTAATACTTTCCCCTAATGCTAACGTGAGGCCGTTACCTACCTTAAGTTTTTTGTTGAACTGTTTAATTAATACAATATTAGAACTAATGTCTCGCGATCAATTCTTTTAGCCAATAGTTTGGAAGATAGTCAAAATTTATTAGGGATAAATAAAAATTAATCCTAAAAGGAATCAATTAAATTTAGAATTCCTCTTTTATATTTATATGAGCTTATTGAATATTGGTGCTGTATTTAAGCTGTCATATGTCATAGCACTCTGGATCCCAACAATACATGTGTCTTATGATCTTGAACTCTTAATTGCTGTGATACTCGTCAATTATAAGCTAATATGATCTTGCTGTTTTAAAGAGTCAAAACGATTTCTACGCTCCAACATGGGCAAATGACAAAACTGTTCGGAGGGCTCTTGGAATTCGGGAGGTATGATAAAGCTTAACCATAACATTAATAGCATAAAAATTTGAAAATTAATTTTACCAAATTCATGTCTTTCCCAACAACAAGCAGGGGACGGTAAAAGAATGGAGGAGATGCAATCAAAGTTTATCTTACACAAAAAATGTCCCAAGCAGTCTTGATTATCATCGCAACTTCATCAACAAGGGTTACCAAGTTTTGATTTACAGGTAAAGGTAATTTTATTCTTTATATATATATAATTTTTATCAAATTTATCCCTAACTCTTGTAGGAATGTGTCAATGACCAGGTTATATTGAATTTTGAGTATTTGACAGTCCCAATGCAAGATTAAGAAACTTATTACTGAAGTTGTTTATGTCATTTCCAAATGAATTAGGGATGTTAAACTCTTTTTTTATCTAATAATATTATACTTACTCGGTTGGGATATTTAATTTCTATCTCGATTGATAGATCACCAATTATTTATTATCATGTATTGTCAATCATTGATTTTATTACTAACTATGTTTACGTATATATGTTTGCTTGAGTATGGTTTTTAAATCTTTGCAGCTTTCTTGATGCAACTAATATTTTCTTATCTTACCACAGTGGCGATGTGGACATGGGAACTTCATATGTAGGCACAGAAACATGGATTAAGTCATTAAATTTGACGATTGAAAGTGGCTGGCAGCCATGGCTTGTGGATGGCCAAGTTGCAGGGTTGGTTTTTTTTTTTTGATCGAGTTAATTTCTCTTTATTCCTTAATTAGGGTTACACATTATTTTCCAAGTGGCCCTTAATTTTTATTACATGATAAGAAACATTTTTTTATTAATAAAAAAAGCCCCTGCAAAGGAACATTTGACATTAACAAAAGTAACAACATGGATGCTTTGCAGATTTTGGATGCGGTATGCTGAAAAGAACTTTTACCGTTTGACATATGCCACAGTGAAGGTAAGACTAATTTTCTGGCAAATTATGTTTAGACTGACATTAACTAATTAATTACTGTGATTTAATTAGCAAAGCAGCTACATGATTAAATTATTTTGTAATTGCGGGTTGTGCAGGGAGCAGGTCATACGGCTCCAGAGTACAAGCCTAAGGAATGTCTTGAAATGATTAACAGGTGGTTTGCCATGTATCCTCTCTGAAGCCATGTTCAACACTTTGAGAATGCAAACGAATTGCATTACATTAACATTATATTACAATAATGTTGTACAGTGTGTAGTGTTGTACTGTACAGTGGTAATTTTATATAACATTAAATTAATGCTATTTAAATGTATTATTAGATAATTATTTTTATATTAATTATTAATATATAAATATAATATTATATAATATAGTATAATATTGTTAAATAAAATAATATTATAATATAATTTATAAAAAAAACAAAAAACTAAGAAACATTTGCCTTAATTTGAGGTACTAACTTTTGCCTCAATTGAAAGGTGAAAGTTAGCGAATTACACAAACACCTAAATGGTGTATTGTGCTAAACACGCTCGAGCTCTCAAATTTTGCCAAACACATCCTTACTAATAAATTTAATTTGAACAGTGTTTTCATACCATATAATGCTATGTTACTAACACGCCCTGACAGCACAAAAATATTGTTAACATAAAAAGAGTTCTATATTATATAAAAATGTTACTCGATGATGATGATCATGAACCCTAAATATTTTTCTACTCGTATGAACAGTGTGCATGAATTAAGGAATTTGAGATGTGCAACACAATAGCAAGATGTGTATAATTATTTCGACTTAATTAATTGTGTTCTGAATTAGGCCTTGCTGGGGGGATCCGGTAAGTGGCCCTGCTAATTTGCTCTGATTCTGCAACACAACTACCTACACAAAAGAGTTTATCTGTAAGTCTTTTTAATGTAATAATGTTAGTCTAGGTATGTATTTCATAGATTTAATGTAATAATGTAAGTCTCAGTTATGTATATCTGATTGTAAATATCTGTGTAATATCTGTTATAATAACTATTATAAATATCTGTATAATACAATAATTTAATGTGTAATTAGTATTCTAAAAAAAAATAAAAACTGCCCAAACTCCTACAGCCGTAATATTGTATTCCACTTCTTTTACTTAAAACTCCTATAGCCACATGACGTGGTGTTGGAAAATATGCTCTTTAAAAGAATATGTGTTTATTTAATAGTAATAAATAATTTTTCTGATTAATAAAATAAATGTGGTATTTTATTCAAGTATCTTAATTACATTAATATTTTGAGTAAAGTCCATTTAATCATATTATATGTATTTATGCGATCACCATGTGGATTCACAGAAGATATAAATACAAATTATCTTATGATTAAATAAATTATGTTCGCAGTTGATAAATAAAGTTAGGCACTTTATTTAGGTATAGACTGTAATAAATTCATTGAATGATTTGTCTTAATCAAGTATGAATTTGTTGATGTAGTATGACTACATTGAACAATATCACATATGAGATTTAATTAACCTTATAATAACTGTCAGACTTATTAAATCTCATAGGCATTGATTTTATTGTAATCTTAATCTTGAGTTAGTTATGATTTCATGATTGTAATTGTTATTCCATTTGAGTTACCAATGGGCATGACATACACTTGTAGTCAAGATTACTCGGTATCTTGGTGGAAGCAATTATTAGTATTGGAGTTATAAATTAACAATATAGAATTTGTACAACACATCTCTTGATGGATTTTTGGTACTTGATCATAGAATTCTCTGGCCAGAGTGTGTCGACATATTTGATATGTTAAAAATGATCATTAGAAAAAATCAGTAAGTATCAAGGAATAAGATGTAATTAAATTGATTGGACAGTTAAGATATCAATTTAATTAACGATGTGGTACAAATGATTATGCAGTAAAGAAATCAATGTGGCTTGGGACGAATTATTATTCGAGCATACAATTATGGTGGTCAGATCCAATCTTTTAGTGGAGTAGATTTGGAATTAAATAATTGAGCTAGTTTAATTACATGCCTAATTATTGTAGCCACTATTATATGTTCCCAAATGATCTCCTGGTTAGCTCATTTAATTGACTGCACCGCTACTGGATTAATATGCAAGATAACTAGTCATTTGGGTTAAAAGCTTAAATATATTATTTAGTGAGAGACTCCATGTAATGTATTTGTGTATAAGGGACCTTATGTTATTTTATAAGATGGGCCCCCTATAGAAAAAAAAAAGCAAGTAAAGTAACCTTTATTGTTTGGAGTGAAATACAAACTAGGCAACCCAAGAGGGGGGGTGAATTGGGATTTTAAAAATTAAGCTAAGCAAATCGCACAACAATGAAAACTAATGCCTTAATAAATTCGAAAATAATAAATTCAATGAAAGCACAATAATAAATGAGTAGGGAAAGAGAAAATAAACTCAAGGATTTTTACGTGGTTCGGCTATCCCCGCCTACGTCCACGCCTCCAAGCAACCCAAACTTGAGGATTTCACTATCCAAGCCTTTCCAAGGCTTCAAATGCTTACAATTGACTTCTAAGGTGTCAATGAACCTTTACAACAAGAGATTATCCCCCAATCTCTTCACTCAAGTGTTTCCCACACTTATACACTCACAAATTTGATGAGAAAAATAAATATTACAACAAAAACTCTCTTTAAGAGTGGATATGCAAATAATAGCACAATAAGAATTTAATCTATGGTGATTTTCAAATTTGAAGCTCAATATATGTTGTGTGCACTTGTTGATGCTTGCCAAGATTACCAAAAATGATTTGGATTTGAGTTTATATAGATGGAACTCAAAAACTAGCCGTTATGCACTTTTTGCTCACTGTCGGATCGCCGTTAACTAGATGTCGGATCGCCGTTATCAAGATGTCGGATCGCCGTTAGTGTCCAGAGGCTAATCTTCAATTCTGGGCGATGTCGGATCGCCGTTAGCGTCCAGAGGCTAATTTTCAATTCTGGAGATGTCGGCGAGCCGTTATCAAGATGTCGGATGCTTGTATGAAGTGCTAGATTTCTCATTTGATAATGCAACTTTATCATGCAATGTTTTATTCTCTACTTCTAGGCATACAATTTTTGCATTTAGAGATTAATTTTCATTTTTTAGCTTTACCATTTCCTTTTTAAGACATACATTCCTTTTACCAATTTTCATCCACTCATCATGCAATTCTTTAAATGCATCATGTAATTCATCATAAGTAGGAAGATCATTTACCTCATCAAGTTCATCATCCGATTTATCTCCAATTGCCATAAGTGCCAAATTTGACACTTCATGAAATTCCTCTTCATTTGTAGTCTCCTCATACATAACTTCAAGTTTTCTCCAAATTTCATAAGCATTAGAACAATTTGAAACTCTATGAAATTCCTTTTTATCTAAGGCACAAAATAAAGCATTCATAGCCTTGGAATTTAAAGACATATTTTTCCTATCCAACTCACTTAAAGCATTCTTCCTAGGAATGAATGAGCCATCACAAACTATTTCTCATATTTCATAGTCTAAGGCTTGTAAAAATACTCTCATCCTAGTTTTCCAATAAGGATAGTCATTACCATCAAAAAATGGAGGTCTAGTGGTGGATTGACCTTCCATGAAGGTTGAACTAATTTGGGTTGCTATGGATCTTTAACTCTAGACGGTTAAGTCTACACAAGAGCACCTCGCTCTGAAACCAAATGAAATACAAACTAGGCAACCCAAGAGGGGGGGTGAATTGGGATTTTAAAAATTAAGCTAAGCAAATCGCACAACAATGAAAACTAATGCCTTAATAAATTCGAAAACAATAAATTCAATGAAAGCACAATAATAAATGAGTAGGGAAAGAGAAAACAAACTCAAGGATTTTTACGTGGTTCGGCTATCCCCGCCTACGTCCACGCCTCCAAGCAACCCAAGCTTGAGGATTTCACTATCCAAGCCTTTCCAAGGCTTCAAATGCTTACAATTGACTTCCAAGGTGTCAATGAACCTTTACAACAAGAGATTATCCCCCAATCTCTTTACTCAAGTGTTTCCCACACTTATACACTCACAAATTTGATGAGAAAAATAAATATTACAACAAAAACTCTCTTTAAGAGTGGATATGCAAATAATAGCACAATAAGAATTTAATCTATGATGATTTTCGAATTTGAAGCTCAATATATGTTGTGTGCACTTGTTGATGCTTGCCAAGATTACCAAAAATGATTTGGATTTGAGTTTATATAGATGGAACTCAAAAACTAGCCGTTATGCACTTTTTGCTCACTGTCGGATCGCCGTTAACTAGATGTCGGATCGCCGTTTGACTGGTCAATATGACCGTTGGGCTGGATTTTCAAATTGTCGGATCGCCGTTATCAAGATGTCGGATCGCCGTTAGTGTCCAGAGGCTAATCTTCAATTCTGGGCGATGTCAGATCGCCGTTATCTAGATGTCGGATCGCCGTTAGCGTCCAGAGGCTAATTTTCAATTCTGGAGATGTCGGCGAGCCGTTATCAAGATGTCGGATCGCCGTTATCTACAGTAACTGCTACAGTGATTGCTACAGTGAACTATTTTACAAAATGACAGTTTGACCCCAAAACTTTATATAATTGTACTATGGCCCAAAAAGTTATGAAACGTTACAAACAGGTCCAATTTCAGAATTTCTAAATAATACACTGTGAATCCCAAAACTTTCTAAAATTATAATATGACCCAAAATACTATGAAATATTTCAAATAAGTCCTTCTCCAAAATTTCAAGCAATACTTGTTGATTTCAAATATTTCAAAATTCTTTCAATTAAACCATAAACTTGAAAAACAACCAATTTCATAAAATCATTTTTCCATTAGATATAAAACCTTTATAATGTGAAAATAATGATTTATTTAAAATGTAAGAAAAACAATTTAAGCTTTTAAAAACTTAATCATTCTTAATTTTGTTTGTTATCATCAAAATCAACATTATGTTAACATAAATGTTAACAATCTCTCCCTTTTTGATGATGACAAACTTTTCATGTATTTAAAGAATGATTCTATAAATTGCTCCCCTTAAATATAAGCTTCTCTTACAATTTGCCAATTAGCTAAATTAACAAATTTAAATACATGCATTTTTCTTCTCCCCCTCATCATCAAAAAGAAAAACTTAATTGGCAAAGACAAAGAATAGAAAATTTTATAAATTTAAAAACATGTATTCTTCTCCCCCTTCATCATTAAAAAGAAAACTTAAAGGAAAAGAATAAGAGTAGCAAATTTGTTACCCATGTTGTCCGAGTAGAAATTTTGATAGAATCTCCCCCTAACAACAAGCATCACCTCAAATACAAGTTTAGCAATATTACTCCTAAATTATCATAAATCATCATACAAACAAACTCTATACATAAATCATCACATAATCCATCAACCATAAAATGATCATGAACCATCATTCCATCAATTACCAAGTCAATAACTCATAACACAAAATTATCATATAAAACAACCATGTAATCAAATTATCATCATATCTTCAAAATTCATCAAAATCAACATCATAATCACATATCAAAACAATACTCAAAATGCATATTATTCTCCTCCTTTTGAAAAATCAAAAATGATATATTATTTTGTCTCCCCCTTTGGACAATAAAAAAGTTCAAAATGCATATTAACAAAAATCATATTGTATGCTCCCCCTAAATATATGGCCAATTTAAAATTTTAACCAAAATGATTTTATCCAAAAAAAATCATATTTATCTCCTCATTTATAAAAAAAAAATAGATAGATGCAATTAAAACACGATCATAAAAAATAATTCAATGAAGGTATTACCCATTTTGAGCGAGCAAAAATTTCGACAAAATCTCTCCTTAAAAATGAACAAATCCTCAAATACACAACATGGTTAAAACACTTCCAAATAAGCTTAAACAATTATAACAAACCAACAACTCCATCAATTCATCAAGTAACACACATATAATCATCAATCATCAAAATCAAACACACCACTTATCTATCATGCTTAAACACTTCAAAAACATTAATATCAAACAAATCCATCATTATGAATTGATAAGCTATGATCATATATATATATAACCATACATCATAATAAAGCACTCAATGTTATACATAATGATAATTCCATCATATAAGCATACAAGCATACTTTCACAAATTCAAGCTATTATCCATTTATCATGATTCATTCAACAAAATCAATATGGCAAGAATTGTTACCAAAACAATTAAATCATCTTGCCTCATCTTTTTCTCCTATATCATGATCGAATAATTATTCTTACAAGTTTCATCAAGGAATTCTCCACCATTCCTTGTTTGTGGTACCTACAAAAAAAAATTCAAGTTGTGCCTTTTGGTACCCAAATATTCTTGGGTCCTTGAGTGTTAGCAATGGTTCCTTTGGGAACCCAAATGCATTTCATACCATAATATACATTTCTTTTAACTGGACATCTATTCTTCATGTGACCATTTTGATTGCAATAATGACATACAATTTTATGATCACTTGTGGAGGTAGTTTTAACAAAATAATTCTTATAATATTTTTGTTTCAACTTAGGCTTATACCCAAGTCCTCCTTTATCAAATACACATTTTTGAGTGCTTAGCAATTTTTCTAAGTTCTTTTAACCATTTGTGAATTTTAACACAATTTTATTGAGCTCATTACTCTTTTTCTTAAGCACATCATTTTCTTTCATCAATTTATCAACATGTGATTTTTCATGCTCATACGAAATATTTTGTTCAACTTTAAATGATGCAATTCTATCATGCAACATTTTATTATCTAACTCTAGTCCTGTAATCTTTTCATTTAATGAATCATTGCATTTTTGTAAAGCATCCTTTTCATTTTTCAAGTTATCTACATGTGATTCTAAATGCTTGTATGAAGTGCTAGATTTCTCATTTGATAATGCAACTTTATCATGCAATGTTTTATTCTCTACTTCTAGGCATACAATTTTTGCATTTAGAGATTAATTTTCATTTTTTAGCTTTACCATTTCCTTTTTAAGACATACATTCCTTTTACCAATTTTCATCCACTCATCATGCAATTCTTTAAATGCATCATGTAATTCATCATAAGTAGGAAGATCATTTACCTCATCAAGTTCATCATCCGATTTATCTCCAATTGCCATAAGTGCCAAATTTGACACTTCATGAAATTCCTCTTCATTTGTAGTCTCCTCATACATAACTTCAAGTTTTCTCCAAATTTCATAAGCATTAGAACAATTTGAAACTCTATGAAATTCCTTTTTATCTAAGGCACAAAATAAAGCATTCATAGCCTTGGAATTTAAAGACATATTTTTCCTATCCAACTCACTTAAAGCATTCTTCCTAGGAATGAATGAGCCATCACAAACTATTTCTCATATTTCATAGTCTAAGGCTTGTAAAAATACTCTCATCCTAGTTTTCCAATAAGGATAGTCATTACCATCAAAAAATGGAGGTCTAGTGGTGGATTGACCTTCCATGAAGGTTGAACTAATTTGGGTTGCTATGGATCTTTAACTCTAGACGGTTAAGTCTACACAAGAGCACCTCGCTCTGAAACCAAATGAAATACAAACTAGGCAACCCAAGAGGGGGGGTGAATTGGGATTTTAAAAATTAAGCTAAGCAAATCGCACAACAATGAAAACTAATGCCTTAATAAATTCGAAAACAATAAATTCAATGAAAGCACAATAATAAATGAGTAGGGAAAGAGAAAACAAACTCAAGGATTTTTACGTGGTTCGGCTATCCCCGCCTACGTCCACGCCTCCAAGCAACCCAAGCTTGAGGATTTCACTATCCAAGCCTTTCCAAGGCTTCAAATGCTTACAATTGACTTCCAAGGTGTCAATGAACCTTTACAACAAGAGATTATCCCCCAATCTCTTTACTCAAGTGTTTCCCACACTTATACACTCACAAATTTGATGAGAAAAATAAATATTACAACAAAAACTCTCTTTAAGAGTGGATATGCAAATAATAGCACAATAAGAATTTAATCTATGATGATTTTCGAATTTGAAGCTCAATATATGTTGTGTGCACTTGTTGATGCTTGCCAAGATTACCAAAAATGATTTGGATTTGAGTTTATATAGATGGAACTCAAAAACTAGCCGTTATGCACTTTTTGCTCACTGTCGGATCGTCGTTAACTAGATGTCGGATCGCCGTTTAACTGGTCAATATGACCGTTGGGCTGGATTTTCAAATTGTCGGATCGCCGTTATCAAGATGTCGGATCGCCGTTAGTGTCCAGAGGCTAATCTTCATTAAGGCGATGTCGGATCGCCAGTTATCTCAGATGTCGGATCGCCGTTGGCCCAGGCTAATTTTCACTCGAGAGATGTCGGCGAGCCGTTATCAAGATGTCGGATCGCCGTTATCTACAAAGAATCGCTACAGTGATTGCTACAGTGAACTATTTTACAAAATGACAGTTTGACCCCAAAACTTTATATAATTGTACTATGGCCCAAAAAGTTATGAAACGTTACAAACAGGTCCAATTTCAGAATTTCTAAATAATACACTGTGAATCCCAAAACTTTCTAAAATTATAATATGACCCAAAATACTATGAAATATTTCAAATAAGTCCTTCTCCAAAATTTCAAGCAATACTTGTTGATTTCAAATATTTCAAAATTCTTTCAATTAAACCATAAACTTGAAAAACAACCAATTTCATAAAATCATTTTTCCATTAGATATAAAACCTTTATAATGTGAAAATAATGATTTATTTAAAATGTAAGAAAAACAATTTAAGCTTTTAAAAACTTAATCATTCTTAATTTTGTTTGTTATCATCAAAATCAACATTATGTTAACATAAATGTTAACATGGAGCTTAGGGTTTCACTAAAAAGAGATATATAAAAGCTTTTTTTCTCCTAAAAAAAAAGGTACAGCCACTTTATACAGATTAGAGAAAAAGATTTTTCTCTCTAATTTTGAGAGAAAGATTTTCTCCTACTAGTTGCTTTCAGTGGTGATAAAGGCGCCTACACATTAAGTGCAGATCAAACTTGAGTCATAACCTATAAGATCGTTTGGTGACGGATTGTGATCTAATCAGCACGATGGTGACGGATCGTGATCTAACAAGTATGGTGGTGACGGATCGTAATTTGGGAGCCTAGAATAATTTTTATTGTTCACCAAATTAGATTTTTAAGATACGATTTTTAAATTACGAATTTTTATATGTCGTATGAAATAGATTTTAAAAGGTTTTTATAAAAATTTTTTAAAAAATTAATTTTTCACCAACACGTGGTACATATGTTGTTTGTTTTGTTTGTCTTTTTTGGCTTGATATTTTTCTTTCGGAATATCGTAGGACCAGCTCATTAAAATATCCTAAAATATTGAGCTGCGCCAGTGATCAAACGTGGCATTGACGGTGGCAGCTTCAGTTTTTTTATTTGCTCAATCTGTGTGTTTGACAAACCAAAGCATAAATGGCAGCACCTTATTTGTCGTTATCGCCTGCGTTTCTTCTTTTGCTTCTCTCTAGTAACTTCTTGGCGCTGCGTTCTCATCAAGCCGTCACGACCCTGCCTGGCTTTGATGGTCATCTCCCGTTCAACCTCGAAACTGGGTCGGTTTTTTTTTTCTTATTTTAATTTTATTATTATTATTATCTATACATAAGTAAGCAGATTTCAATTTGAAGCTAGCTTGCTAGAGCTTGCTACTAGTTTAGCTTTAACTAATAATTAATTTAACGCTGTGTAAATTACTTTTAGGTATTCTGGGGTTGGAGAGAATGATGATGTGCAGCTGTTTTACTACTTCATTGAATCCGAGCGGAGTCCTGAAGATGACCCTCTTGTGCTCTGGCTCACCGGAGGCCCTGGCTGTTCTGCATTTTCTGGCCTTGTCTATGAAATTGGTAAATTCATTTTCTTTATTCTTCATTGATCACTACTGTTTCCTAGACTTTCGCTATTTATCTTGAATTTCCTAAAAGCTTCCTCCAGCCGCTGATGTTTAGTTAAAAGACCCAAAAAAAAAGAAAAAAGAAAAGAAAAATGATTTTCAAAACCCACTTTAATTTCAATTAATCGTTTGAGATTTGAAAATAAAGAAATGAGTATTTCTTAAAAACAAAAATCAATGTGGCCTGTGCTTTTTTACAAGGCTGGGCCCAGGCTCGTCCATGAACGGGCCTTGATTTTCTAGGTCCTACCCACAGAGGGCGAGCTAAAGTCCTCCAAGCTTGGATTGAGATGGGCTACGCTGCGCTCAGTCTTTGCCATCTCTACAAAAAAAAAAAAGGGCCCCAGACATGCAGATAATGATATGTCATTAATTGGAACTTGCATGTTACATACTCATTAATTAATAGGCGCATAGATCATGGCCACATATCCGCATGTTTAGGTGGAAATCAGAGTTTGTAATAAAATTAATTTTAACTCCAAATTGTTCGGTTTACCCAACAATCTAATAGTCTTTTGAAAATTATTATCTTCATTTGTTTTACACATAGATCAATATAATACAATACAATATTATTTGTATTATTTGGTTTAATTCCTGAAACGATCGCTTTGAAAAGTTTGGTTCGCTGAAAATTTTACTCGTAAGACTAAGATTGTGTTTCTTTTCAATGCTGTAGTTTCCTTACAATTGGATTTTTATTTAAGTGATCAAAATCTCATTATTATTTATTATTTTATATGACTTTAGACCAAATATTCTTCATGGTCCTTAGGTCCATTGGTGTTTGACTATGAGAATTCCAGGGCAAGTTTACCAAGGTTTTCGTTGAACCAATACTCGTGGACAAAGGTGCCTTGCATGTCCATTCTCCCACTGCTTTGGTTTTATATATAAATTTGTGTGTTTGAGTAATGAATTAATCTATAATTAGAATTCTATCGATTATCTTACTAAGAAGTTGTGAACATTTTTCCAGGTTGCCAACATTATTTTTTTAGATGCTCCTGTAGGCACCGGATTCTCATATGCCAATAGTTGGCAAGGATACATCATGAATGATACTCTTTCAGCTACACAAATTTATCACTTTTTAAGAAAGGTGGAGATAAGAGAGAGAAAAAGAAAATTACACTCCTAATGTCATTATCAGAGTAAATTTTTATTGGTCTTGCATATAAGTTTTTGTTGAATTTCCATATCAGCAGCCTTGTATTTGCTCAGAATTATAGATCATTAATTTAACATACTGATTGTTATTATTATTATTATTTGTTCTAATCAGTGGCTTCTAGTTCATTCTGACTTCCTCGCAAATCCTCTCTATATTGCTGGTGATTCTTATTCGGGCAAAATTGTTCCAATTGTTGTTCAGGAAATATCTGACGGTAACTTGTATACGTGAATACTTGTTTATGCATTGATTTTGGTTCATTTTATGTTTATCAGATCTTAATTCTCAAGTAGTCTAGCTGTTGTTGCAGGTATTGATGCTGGACACGAGCCAAGAATGAATCTGAAAGTAGGTGACCTATCATCGGAAATGAAGTATACTTTGATTTCATTTGTTTGATTTGCATTTAGTTAGTAACTGTTCTTAGATGCATTATCAACTGAAGCATTTAACGTTAATTATTTTGATAATGGACTCAGGGATATCTGCTTGGCAACCCAGTTACGGATGACAAAATAGACCAAAATTCAAAAATACAGTTTGCTTACCTGAATGCACTTATCACCTATGAAATCTATGAGGTGAATTTTCCAACCATGCGTTGATTCTAAATAGGACTAGGATCTATTTCTCATGAGCGGAGCTATCACAAACAAAATACAAGTCGGTATGATGGGTGCTTATTATATATGAATAATGTGGATTTATAACCCTATTATTAGATAGATAGCAATAGTGTAATTATCATGTTAATGGTAAAATAATGAAGCTTATTTGTATTTGACATACAAAGCATTAATTGATAAATGGCTGCACGTTGGTTGGAATATAAATTTTATATCCTAACCTTGTAACCATATAACATTTTTAATTAAAATATATGAACATGAATGGATGTTCTATTTTATAATTTTATTTGCATTATCACAAGTTCTTGTCTTTGAATTTTTCTCAGTGTATTTTCTGAAGACGTGTTAAGAATATCCACTTAATAACTTCTGATTAACTTCGATTTTTTTTTTTTTGGCTAGTTTTACATGCCTTATTGAAATATTATTCTAAATTGTGCACTGTCTTTTTTTTTCTATATTACTTATTACCCAGTCAGCCAAGAAGAATTGCAAGGGTGATTACGTAAATGTAGACCCAGAAAATCATTTATGCAAAGCCGATCTTCAAAATATCTCAGCGGTGCGTAAAGGAGTAACTATCATTTTGTTTATTTGTTTATTATTTATTAGTACTATAAGTAGCACGCCAAATTATCTCACTGATAGTTGAATTTATAGTGCATTGGAAATGTAAATGGAGGGAACATATATGAACCGAAATGTAGTTTTGTATCCCCAAAACCAACACGATTGAGCCCCCGAGATGGTAGCGTCATGGAAGATGAAGAAGATTCTTTAGATTTGCTCTTTATGCCAGCTCAGCCAGCTCCGAAACTTTGGTGTCGGGTAAATTTCTGCACATGCCTACAATATATTTGTTGATCCATATTGCTAAAACTTTCCCCTAATACTAACGCGAGGCAGTTCCCAACCTTATGTTTTTTGTTGAACTGTTTAATTAATATCATGTTAGAGCAAATGTCTCATGATCAATTATTTTAGCCAAGAGTTTGGAAGATAGTCGGAAATTCATTAGGGATAAATAAAAATTAACCCTAAAAGGAATCAATTAAATTTAGAATTCCTCTTTTATAATTATATGCGCGTACTAGATATTGGTGTTGTATTTAAGTTGTCATGCTATTTTTCATTCTTGTCATATGTATATTTTAATCATAACCATCTAGATCCCAACAATATACGTGTGTCTTATGATCTTAAACTCTTAATTGCTGTGATACTCGCCAATGAGAAGCTAATATGATCTCGCTCTCTTAAAGAATCAAAACTATCTCTACGCTCCAACATGGGCAAATGACAAAACTGTTCAAAGGGCTCTTGGAATTCAGGAGGTATGGCAAAGCTTAACCATAATGTTAGTAGCATTAAAATTTGAAAATGAATTTTACCAAATACATGTCTTTCCCAATGACGAGCAGGGGATGGTAAAAGAATGGAGGAGATGCAATAAAAATTTATCTTACACAGCAAATGTTCTGAGTAGTCTTGATTATCATCGCAACCTCATCAAGAAAGGCTACCAAGTTTTGATTTACAGGTAAAGGTAATATAATTATATATATAATTTTTATCAAATTTGTCCCTAACTCTCGTAGGAATGTGTCAATGACCAGGTTATATTGAATTTTGAGTATTTGACAGTCCCAATGCAAGAATAAGAAGCTTAATACTGAAGTTGTTTATGTCATTTCCCAATGAATTAGGGATGTTAAACTCTTTTTTTTTTTTATCTAGTAATAATATGCTTAGTCGGTTGGAATATTTAATTTCTATCTTGATTGATAGATCACCAATTATTTATTGTCATGTATTTTATTACTAACTATGTTTTCGTATATATGTTTGCTTGAGTATGGTTTTTAAATCTTTGCAGCTTTCTTGATGCAACTAATATTTTCTTCTCTTACCACAGTGGCGATGTGGACATGGCAACTCCATATGTAGGCACAGAAACATGGATTAAGTCATTAAATTTGACGATTGAAAGTGGCTGGCAGCCATGGCTTGTGGACGGCCAAGTTGCAGGGTTGGTTTTTTTTTTTTTTTTTGATCAAGTTAATTTCTCTTTATTCCTTAATTAGGGTTACACATTATTTTCCAAGTGGCCCTTAATTTTTATTAAATGATAAGAAACATTTTTTTATTAATAAAAAAAGCCCCTGCAAAGGAACATTTGACATTAACAAAAGTAACAACATAGCTGTTTTGCAGATTTTGGATGCGGTATGCTGAAAAGAACTATTACCGTTTGACATATGCCACGGTGAAGGCAAGACTAATTTTATGGCAAATTATGTTTATACTGACATTAACTAATTAATTACTGCAATTTAATTAGCAAAGCAGCTACATGATTAAATTATTTTGTAATTGCGGGTTGTGTAGGGAGCAGGTCATACGGCTCCAGAGTACAAGCCTAAGGAATGTCTTGAAATGATTAACAGGTGGTTTGCCATGTATCCTCTCTGAGGCCATGTTCAATGATTTGAGAATGCAAGCGTATTGTATTACATTAATATTATATTACAATAATGTTCTACAGTGTTTAGTGTTACACTGTATTATATTAATTTTATGTAATATTAAATTAATGTTATTTAAATGTATTATTGGATAATTGTTTTTATATTAATTATTAATATATAAATATAATAATATAATAAAATATAATATTGTTAAATAGAATAATATTATAATATAATTTATAAAAAAAACAAAAAACTAAGAAGCATTTGCCTTAATTTGAGGTTCTAAATTTGGCCTCAATTGAAAGGTTAAAGTTAGCGAATTACACAAACACCTAAATGGTGCATTGTGCTAAACACGCTCGAGCTCTCAAATTTTCCCAAACGCATCCTTACTAATAAATTTAATTTGAACAGTGTTTTAATACCATATAACGCTATGTTGCTAACACGCCCTGACAGCAAAAAAATTTTGTTAACATAAAAAGAGTTCTATATTATATAAAAATGTTACTCGATGATGATGATCATGAACTCTAAATATTTTTCTACTCGTATGAACAGTGTGCACGAATTGAGGAATTTGAGATGTGCAACACAATAGCAAGATGTGTATAATTATTTCGACTTAATTAATTGTGTTCTGAATTAGGCCTTGCTGGGGGGATCCGGTAAGTGGCCCTGCTAATTTGCTCTGATTCTGCAACACAACTACCTACACAAAAGAGTTTATTTGTAAGTCTTTTTAATGTAATAATGTTAGTCTAGGTATGTATTTCATAGATTTAATGTAATAATGTAAGTCTCAGTTATGTATATCTGATTGTAAATATCTGTGTAATATCTGTTATAATAACTATTATAAATATATGTATAATACAATAATTTAATATGTAATCAGTATTCTAAAAAAAAATAAAAACTGCCCAAACTCCTACAGCCGTAATATTGTATTCCACTTCTTTTACTTAAAACTCCTATAGCCACATGACGTGGTGTTAGAAAATATGCTCTTTAAAAGTATATGTGTTTATTTAATAGTAATAAATAATTTTTCTGATTAATAAAATAAATGAGGTAGTTTATTCAAGTAACTTAATTACATTAATATTTTGAGTAAAGTCCATTTAATCATATTATATATATTTATGCGATCACCATGTGGATTCACAGAAGATATAAATACAAATTATCTTATGATTAAATAAATTATGTTCGCAGTTGATAAATAAAGTTAGGCACTTTATTTAGGTATAGACTGTAATAAATTCATTGAATGATTTGTCTTAATCAAGTATGACTTTGTTGATGAAGCATTTGACAACATCAACAATATCACATATGAGATTTAATTAACCTTATAATAATTGTCAGACTTATTAAATCTCATAGGCATTGATTTTATTGTAATCTTAATCTTGAGTTAGTTATGATTTCATGATTGTAATTGTTATTCCATTTGAGTTACCAATGGGCATTTACATACACTTGAATAAGATTACTCGGTATCTTGGTGGAAGCAATTATTAGTATTGGAGTTATAAATTAACAATATAGAATTTGTACAACACATCTCTTGATGGATTTTTTGAGTCTTGATCATGTAATTCTCTCACAGTAGAGTGTGTCGACATATTTGATATGTTAAAAATGATCATTAGAAAAAACCAGTAAATATCAAGGAATAAGATGTAATTAAATTGATTGGGCAGTTAAGATATCAATTTAATTAACGATGTGGTACAAATGATTATGCAGTAAAGAAATCAATGTGGCTTGGGACGAATTATTATTCGAGCATACAATTATGGTGGTCAGATTCAATCTTTTAGTGGAGTAGATTTGGAATTAAATAATTGGGCTAGTTTAATTACAGACCTAATTATTGTAGCCACTATTATATGTTCCCAAATGATCTCCTGATTAGCTCATTTAATTGACTGCACCGCTACTGGATTAATATGCAAGATAACTAGTCATTTGGGTTAAAAGCCTAAATATATTATTTAGTGAGAGACTCCATGTAATGTACTTGTGTATAAGGGGCCTTATGTTATTTTATAAGGTGGGCCCCCTATAGAAAAAAAAGCAAGTAAAGTAACCTTTATTGTTTAGAGCTTAGGGTTTCACTAAAGAGAGATATATAAAAGTTTTTTTTCCAAAAAAAAAGGTATAGCCACTTTATACAGATTAGAGAAAAAGATTTTTCTCTCTAATTTTGAGAGAAAGATTTTCTCCTGCTAGTTGCTTTCAGTGGTGATAAAGGCGCCTACACATTAAGTGCAGATCAAACTTGAGTCATAATCTGAAAGATCGTTTGGTGACGGATTGTGATCTAATCAGCGCGATGGTGACGGATCGTGATCTAACAAGTATGGTGGTGACGGATCGCGATCTAACAAATATGGTGGTGACGGATCGTAATTTGGGAGTCTAGAATAATTTTTATTGTTTTCCAAATTAGATTTTAAAGATACGATTTTTAAATTACGAATTTTTATATGTCGTATGGAATAGATTTTAAAAGTTTTTTATAAAAATTTTTTAAAAAATTAATTTTTCACCAACACGTGGTACATATGTTGTTTGTTTTGTTTGTCTTTTTTGGCTTGATATTTTTCTTTCGGAATATCGTAGGACCAGCTCATTAAAATATCCTAAAATATTGAGCTGCGCCAGTGATCAAACGTGGCATTGACGGTGGCAGCTTCAGTTTATTTATTTGCTCAATCTGTGTGTTTGACAAACCAAAGCATAAATGGCAGCACCTTATTTGTCGTTATCGCCTGCGTTTCTTCTTTTGCTTCTCTCTAGTAACTTCTTGGCGCTGCGTTCTCATCAAGCCGTCACGACCCTGCCTGGCTTTGATGGTCATCTCCCGTTCAACCTCGAAACTGGGTCGGTTTTTTTTTCTTATTTTAATTTTATTATTATTATTATCTATACATAAGTAAGCAGATTTCAATTTGAAGCTAGCTTGCTAGAGCATGCTACTAGTTTAGCTTTAACTAATAATTAATTTAACGCTGTGTAAATTACTTAGGTATACTGGGGTTGGAGAGAATGATGATGTGCAGCTGTTTTACTACTTCATTGAATCCGAGCGGAGTCCTGAAGATGACCCTCTTGTGCTCTGGCTCACCGGAGGCCCTGGCTGTTCTGCATTTGCTGGCCTTGTCTATGAAATTGGTAAATTCATTTTCTTTATTCTTCATTGATCACTACTGTTTCCTAGACTTTCGCTATTTATCTTGAATTCCCTGAAATCTTTTTCCTGCCGCTGATGTTTAGTTAAAGACCCAAAAAAAAAAAAAGATTTTCAAAACCCACTTTAATTTCAATTAATCGTTTGAGATTTAAAATAAAGAATTGAGTTTTTCTTTCTAAATGAAAAAATATATATATATATTTCAATGTGGCCTGTTCTTTTTTACAAGGCTGGGCCTAGGCTCGTCCATGAACTGGCCTTGATTTTCTAGGTCCTAACCATAGAGGACGAGTTAAAGTATTCCAAGCCTGGATTGAGTTGGGCTAGGCCGCTCAGAGTCTTTTTGCCATCCTGCAAAAGAAGCCCCAAACATGCAGATAATGATATGTTATTAATTAAGCCCCCACAAAAACATTGTGGGGGGATAAAATTTCATTTCTAATTATGTAAATAATTGTGTAAAGACAGTTTTCTTTCTTGAAATGAGAGTAGACATTCTTAAATATTTGAGAGCATTAAATTTTAGGATCTTGTCCTTATAATTGTCTGATTGTAAATATATCAATAAATATTCTCATGTAATATGAGTTATGGGCATTAGTCTCTTGTAATAAAAAAAATAATATGTCATTAATTAAAACTTACATATTACATTACTCATTAATTAATAGGCGCATAGAGCATGGCCACTCGCATGTTTAAGTGGAAATAAGAGTTTGTAAGAAAATTAATATTAACTCCAAATTGTTTGTTCACCTAACAATCTAATAGTCTTTTGAAAATTATTATCTTCATTTGTTTTACGCAGATTAATAAAATACAATACAATATTATTTGTATTATTTGGTTTAATGCCTGAAATGATCACTTTGAAAAGTTTGGTTCCCTGAAATTTTACTAGTGAGACTAAGATTGTGTTTCTTTTCAATGCTGTAGTTTCCTTACAATTGAATTTTTATTTAAGTGATCAAAATCTCATTATTATTTATTATTATATATGACTTTAGACCAAATATTCTTCATGGTCCTTAGGTCCATTGGTGTTTGACTACAAGAATTCCAGGGCAAGTTTACCAAGGTTTTCGTTGAACCAATACTCGTGGACAAAGGTACCTTGCATGTCCATTCTCCCACTGCTTTGGTTTTATATATAAATTTGTGTGATTGAGTAATGAATTAATTTATAATTAGAATTCTATCGATTATCTTACTAAGAAGTTGTGAACATTTTTCCAGGTTGCCAACATTATTTTTTTAGATGCTCCTGTAGGCACCGGATTCTCATACGCCAATAGTTGGCAAGGATACATCATGAATGATACTCTTTCAGCAACACAAATTTATCACTTTTTAAGAAAGGTGAAGATAAGAGAAGAAAAAAAAAATTACACTCCAAATTTCATTATTAGAGTAAATTTTCATTGGCCTTGCATATAGTTTTTTGCTGAATTTCCCTATCAGCGGCCTTGTATTTGCTCAGAATTTTAGATCATTAATTTAACATACTGATTGTTATTATTATTATTATTTGTTCTAATCAGTGGCTTATAGTTCATTCTGACTTCCTCCCAAATCCTCTCTATATTGCCGGTGACTCTTATTCAGGAAAGATTGTTCCAATTGTTGTTCAGGAAATATCTGACGGTAACTTGTATACGTGAATACTTGTTTATGCATTGATTTTGGTTCATTTTATGTTTATCAGATCTTAATTTCTCAAGTAGTCTAGTTTTTGTTGCAGGTATTGATGCTGGACACAAGCCAAGAATGAATCTGAAAGTAGGTAACCTATCATCGGAAATGAAATATACTTTGATTTCATTTTTTTTATTTACATTTAGTTAGTAACTGTTCTTAGATGCATTATCAACTGAAGCATTTAACGTTAATTATTTTTATAATGGACTCAGGGATATCTGCTTGGCAACCCAGTCACCGATGACAAAATAGACCAAAATTCAAAAATACAGTTTGCTTACCTGAATGCACTTATCACCTATGAAATCTATGAGGTGAATTTTCCACCTATGCGTTGATTCTAAGTAGGATTAGGATTTATTTCTCATGAGCGGAGCTATCACAAACAAAATACAAGTCGGTATAATGGGTGCTTATTATATATGAATAATGTGGATTTATAACCCTATTATTAGATAGATAGCAATAGTGTAATTATCATGTTAATGGTAAAATAGTAAAGCTAATTTGTATTTGACATACAAAGCATTAATTGATTAATGGCTGCACGGTGGTTGCAATATAAATTTTATATCCTAACCTTGTAACCATGTAACGTTTTTAATTAAAATATATGAACATGAATGAATGTTTTATTTTATAATTTTATTTTCATTATCACAAGTTCTTTTCTTTGAATTTTTTTTTTCAGTGTGTTTTCTGAAGACACGTGTTAAGAATATCCACTTAATAACTTCTGATTAACTTAGTTTTACATGCTTTATTAAAATGTTATTCTAAATTGTGCGCTGCCTTTTTTTTCTATATTACTTTTTACCCAGTCAGCCAAGAAGAATTGCAAGGGTGATTACGTAAATGTTGACCCAGAAAATCATTTATGCAAAGCTGATCTTCAAAATATCTCAGCGGTGCGTAGAGGAGCAACTATCATTTTGTTTATGTGTTTATTATTTATTAGTACTATACTACTATAAGTAGCACGCCAAATTATCTCACTGATAGTTGAATTTATAGTGCACTGGAAATGTAAATGGAGTGAACATATATGAACCTAAATGTAGTTTGGTATCCCCAAAATCAACACGATTGAGCCCCGGGGATGGTAGCGTCATGGACGATGAAGATGATTCTTTAGATTTGCTCTTTTTGCCAACTCAGCCAGCTCCGAAACTTTGGTGTCGGGTAAATTTCTGTACATGCCTACAGTATATTTGTTGATCCATATTGTTAATACTTTCCCCTAATGCTAACGTGAGGCCATTACCTACCTTTAAGTTTTTTTGTTGAACTGTTTAATTAATTCAATATTAGAACTAATGTCTCGGGATCAATTCTTTTAGCCAACAGTTTGGAAGATAGTCAAAATTTATTAGGGATAAATAAAAATTAATCCTAAAAGGAATCAATTAAATTTAGAATTTCTCTTTTATATTTATATGAGCTTATTGAATATTGGTGCTGTATTTAAGCTGTCATATGTCATAGCAATCTGGATCCCAACAGTACACATGTCTTATGATCTTGAACTCTTAATTGCTGTGATACTCGTCAATTATAAGCTAATATGATCTTGCTGTTTTAAAGATTCAAAACTATTTCTACGCTCAAACATGGGCAAATGACAAAACTGTTCGGAGGGCTCTTGGAATTCGGGAGGTATGATAAAGCTTAACCATAACATTAATAGCATAAAAATTTGAAAATTAATTTTACGAAATACATGTCTTTCCCAACGACAAGCAGGGGATGGTAAAAGAATGGAGGAGATGCAATAAAAGTTTATCTTACACAAAAAATGTCCCAAGCAGTCTTGATTATCATCGCAACTTCATCAACAAGGGTTACCAAGTTTTGATTTACAGGTAAAGGTAATTTTATTCTTTATATATATATATATATATATAATTTTTATCAAATTTATCCCTAACTCTTGTAGGAATGCGTCAATGACCAGGTTATATTGAATTTTGAGTATTTGACAGTCCCAATGCAAGATTAAGAAACTTATTACTGAAGTTGTTTATGTCATTTCCAAATGAATTAGGGATGTTAAACTCTTTTTTTATCTAATAATATTATACTTACTCGGTTGGGATATTTAATTTCTATCTCGATTGATAGATCACCAATTATTTATTATCATGTATTATCAATCATTGATTTTATTACTAACTATGTTTACGTATATATGTTTGCTTGAGTATGGTTTTTAAATCTTTGCAGCTTTCTTGATGCAACTAATATTTTCTTATCTTACCACAGTGGCGATGTGGACATGGGAACTTCATATGTAGGCACAGAAACATGGATTAAGTCATTAAATTTGACGATTGAAAGTGGCTGGCAGCCATGGCTTGTGGACGGCCAAGTTGCAGGGTTGGTTTTTTTTTTTTGATCGAATTAATTTCTCTTTATTCCTTAATTAGGGTTACACATTATTTTCCAAGTGGCCCTTAATTTTTATTAAATGATAAGAAACATGTTTTTATTAATAAAAAAAGCCCCTGCAAAGGAACATTTGACAGTAACAAAAGTAACAACATAGCTGCTTTGCAGATTTTGGATGCGGTATGCTGAAAAGAACTTTTACCGTTTGACATTTGCCACGGTGAAGGCAAGACTAATTTTCTGGCAAATTATGTTTATACTGACATTAACTAATTAATTACTGCGATTTAATTAGCAAAACAGCTACATGATTAAATTATTTTGTAATTGCGGGTTGTGTAGGGAGCAGGTCATACGGCTCCAGAGTTCAAGCCTAAGGAATGTCTTGAAATGATTAACAGGTGGTTTGCCATGTATCCTCTCTGAAGCCATGTTCAATGATTTGAGAATGCAAGCGTATTGTATTACATTAATATTATATTACAATAATATTGTACAGTGTTTAGTCTTACACTGTACTATATTAATTTTATGTAATAGTAAATTAATGTTATTTAAATGTATTATTGGATAATAGTTTTTATATTAATTATTAATATATAAATATAATAATATGATAAAATATAGTATTATTAAATAAAATAATATTATAATATAATTTATAAAAAAAAAAAAGAACTAAAAAACATCTGTCTTAATTTGAGGTATTAACGTCTGCCTCAATTGAAAGGTAAAAGTTAATGAATTACACAAACGCCTAAATGGTGCATTGTGGTAAACACATTCGAGCTCTCAAATTTTGCCAAACACGCCCTTACTAATAAATTTAATGTGAACAATACTTTAATACCATATAATGATATGTTACTAACGCACCCTGATAGCACAGAGGTATTGTTAACATGAAAGAGTTCTATATTAAATAAAAATGTTACTCGATGATGATCATGAACTCTAAATATATTTGTACCCATATGAACAATGTGCATGAATTGAGGAATTTGAGATGTGCAACACAATAGCAAGATGTGTATAATTATTTCGACTTAATTAATTGTGTCCTGAATTAGGCATTGCTGGGGGAATCTGGTAAGTGGCCCTGCTAATTTGCTCTGATTCTGCAACATAACTAGGGATGGCAAAAATCCCCACGGGGACTGGGACCCTTGGGGATTTTTCCCATTCGGGGAGAGTATGGGGACGATTTTATACCCAATTTCTTATTCGAGAAAGGGACGGGGACAATTTTTTACCCAATTTCTTATTCGGGGAAAGGATGGGGATGAGGTGGAATTCCCATCCCCTACCCATTTCCCCATTTCCTTGTATTAGTTTTAAATCTTGATTTTATTTTTTAAAATTATTAATAAATGAATAATGAAATTTAAATTATAAAATATAAAATATTAGTATAAATAATAAATATCAAAATATTTATATAAATCTGTTATAAAAATTTCGAGCCTACTTAACTAATTGTAGTCTTGAATTACTATTCAACCATACCTTATTCTAAAGGACTTAAGCCAAAACTATTTTAAATTATGAGTTATTTTGCTTATATTATTTTTATTATTTTAGATTTGAAACTTGATACTATCTTTCAATTTGTCACATTTCTTGAGGAAGAACAGGAGGAGCATGAGGTGTAAGAGTAAATATTAATTTTAGTATTTATATCAATTTCATTTATTTCATTATTGGTATAAAAATAATTTTTTTATTATAGAATTATAAAGATTGACGAAGATAATTATTCTGATAATTTATATTTTGCAGTGTGATTTTTGTAATGGATTAATGTTAGTATAAAATATATTGTCAAACCTTACTTTTGTTTAAAATTTTATTTTAATATGATTAAATCAAGTTCAGAAATTAAAAATGTATCCTTTATTCGGGGATCGGGGACCCTCGGGGATCCCCTCTTATTATTTGGGGAGGGGACGGGGATCGCACAATGGGGACGGGGAGGATGGGGGGATCCTCATTCCATCCCTAAACAGTACCCGCACAAAAACAATTCTACCGATGGGGAGGAGTTGCTCACCGCCTAGGCCTTTGGCCTGGGAGGGGATGAGGGTATGTGGAAAATATCGGGGATGGGTGTGGGGATGTCGGTCCCCTCACCTCCCCTGCCCATTGCCATCCCTAAACATAACTACCCGCACAAAAACATTTCTACCAATTTCTTTTTCCTCCTTTTTCCCTTTTCCTTCCTAATCAAAGGATTGCTCACCCGCCACTAGGCCTTTGGCCTGGTGGTGGCCTGCTGCCCTCACAAGAAGGCAGCGGTTCAAGCCTCCACAAAAACATTGTGGGGGCTAAATATATAAATATTGATTAAAAAAAAAAAAAAATCACCCAATTGTTAAAAATCTCTTTCATTGCGAATACTATTGGTATAGTAGATAAAAAAGTAGGTTAATATTTTTATAATTTTTCTGTGATGGTGCGAGTAGAGTAGGGATATTAAAACCCATTGCCATTTCTTGCAAAATGTAATTTGGGAATGGGAATAAAATGTGTGAGTCACATAAGGGAATAAGAAAATCTCATGGGGGGAATGAAAATGGGATAAACGAAACATAAATTTACTTTTCTATCCTTCTTATTTTTTCATATTTCAAATAATTTTATTATTTTAAATGTTAATAATAATAATAATTATTATTATTATTAAATTTTATTATTTTAGTTATTATTAGTAATTATTATTATTATTAATATCATTATTAACAATAAAAATAATGATAAAAATAATAATTAATAAAATAATTAATTTATCATTATTAACAATATTTTCTTATTATTATTGTTGTTATTATTATTATTAATTTATTATTATTAAATTGTAGTAACTTTATTATTTTAGTTATTATTAATTATTGTTATTATTTTTATTAATATTATCATTATTAACATTTATAATTATTATTATTAATAAAAATAAAATAATAATAATTAATAATAACTAAAATTAAATCAATAAAATTTAATTATAATAATAATTAATAATATCTAAAATAATCGGGATAATAACAATAATTAATAATAACTAAAATAATAAAGTTAATAAAATTTAATTAATAATAACTAAAATAATAAAGTTAATAAAATTTAATTAATAATAACTAAAATAATAAAGTTAATAAAATTTAATTTTAATAATAATAATGTAAACAATAATTAATAAGATAACTAAAATAATAAATTTTAATATAATCAATAATTAATAATAACTAAAATAATGTTAATAAAATTTAATTTTAATAATAATAATTATAAATGTTAATAATGATAATATTAATAAAAATAATAAAATTTAATAATAATAACTAAAATAATAAAGTTAATAAAATTTAATAATAATAATAATAAATTAATAATAATAATAACAACAATAATAAGGATAATATTGTTAATAATGTTATGTTCAATATTTTTATTATTAATAATGATCGATTATAAATATCTAAAATAATAAATATTAATATTAATAACAATAATTAATAATGACTAAAATAATAAAGTTAATAATAATAGTTGTAAGTTATAAACACAATATTTGGTGCTTAACCGGTTTAAAAAAAAAAAAAGATTGCTCACCCAATTGTTAAAAATAAGCCAACGCCACCTTTCATTAAGCATAAATAATAAGCCTAACCTATTGGTATAGTAGATAAAAAATAAATGGTTATTATTTTTTATAATTTTTTATTTAAATGATTTAAATTTATTCTCATGTATTACAAATACCTCCTTCCATCGTTTGGTTAAGCATCAGCGAAGGGAGGGCGAAGAATAAAAGAGAAATAAGTAAGAGCGAGTTGCGTGTTGTGTTTGTACAAAATATCAATAAAGTCTTTCAATTTAACAAAATATTTCTTCTGCCCAATTAATTTTAATTTTGAGTAGTTTAGTCCTCTTCAATTTTTCAACATGAGTTACGTGTTTTTCCAATTAACTGTTAGATGGGAGAGTGTATAACTGGATTGGAATGGTGCATAACCATCATTAATGAAATTGTGTGGGTTCTTTTATACTTACGTCATCAGGATTCTCGACTTCGTAAAAAAGAAACAAAATTTTCCCCAATAATAACTAGTTATTAAAATAAAAATAATAAAAACAGCATACCTTGGCCTGAGAGAGAAGAAATTAATTAAGTTGGAGGGAATGATGGCGCAAAGCTTTAATGTCTGCTTATTTTATTCGAGTGAGAACCTAAATATGCTCTAATTAATGTTTGAGTTTATTATATCAGATTGAAAGTAGGGTAAAATATTTGAGAAAATTGTAAGTTTAGTTTAATTATACAGATTGATGGTTTAAACAATTTAAAAACTTCAATAATCAAAACCTGAAACCATAAAATTAATGAATTGGGATTAACAACAAAAGAAATCTTATGTTTTGACAAAATCACAAGTAAAGAGGTTTGCCGTTGTCGTGCACGCATTTATAAACTATGAATTCTGAAATACGTAAGTACTAGAATAAGTAATTGATTGTCACAATAGTTGGTAACAAGGTACTACTATTAGGTAATGGCAATTTATCACATGATTTATCAATGCAACGAACATAAAAAAAGGTTAGCAAAATTTGGGTCGTAAATGTTACGTTGCATATTTATAATCATATTATATTTTATAGTACTTTTAAAATTGTTTGATTTTATTTATATAGAACCTATTAGTGTAAGGAGAACAAATTTATGAATGATATCCTTTATTGTAGTTTTATTAAACTTTATGGATTCTAATGGTATTGCCACTTCCATAGATTAACATAACTTTACTACAATCATTAGAGAGGCATATACGATGAGAAACAACCAGCCTTCTCATGCGTGTGATATACAACTGCTGTAAATCGAACTATGGTAATAAAAACATTTTTGAGGAAGTTGTAATTTTAGTTTAGTTTTTTTTTCCTATTTATTATATGTACATAGTGATGGTCACACTAAGTGGTGGATACTGGCAATTTATGACATGATTTACCAATGCAACAAACATTAAATGGGTTAGTAAGTTTGTGTCCTAAAATATTACCTCTTGTGTCTGGTTTTAATTTTTAATTTTTATTTTTCTAGATGAAGTCAGATTTCAGTTTAAAACTTATGATAATGAATTTATCTATAGACTTTTTTATTTTATTTGATTAACTATATTAATTAAATTTTTCTAGATGAAGTCAGATTTCAGTTTAAAACTTATGATAATGAATTTATCTATAGTATGAATAACTTATTAATTAAATTATACCCGTTGACTTTTTTATTTTATTTGATATGACTATATTATATCTATCGTATTTTTAAAATTGTTTAGTTAAATTGAATTCAAACTTATTTGAGGGAGGAGACCAAATTTATGAATGATATCTTTATTATAGTTTCATTAAACTTTAGGGGTTCTACTGTTATTACCACATCCATAAATTAACATGACTTTTGTACGGCCATTGGAGAGGCAGCACGATGAGGAATCACCACCTTTCTCTATCCAAACCCGATGACGACCCGGACCTCATACGGCCACCCACGGCCAATTTAACCCTCTCCGCCGGCGTCGGCCTAAGAAAGAAAGCAGCCGGGGTGCGCCCATGGCTCCTTCTCGACTCAACCGGCCAGGCCCAGGTGGTAGAGGCCGGCAAGCACGCCATCATGCGGCGAACGGGTCTCCCGGCCCGAGACCTTCGGATCCTGGATCCGCTTCTCTCGTACCCGTCAACCATACTGGGTCGAGAACGGGCCATAGTAATCAACTTGGAGCACATCAAAGCCATTATCACCGCCCAGGAAGTGTTGTTGATGAATTCTAGAGACCCTTCTGTTGTTCCCTTTGTTGAGGAATTGCAAAGTAGGATTTTGTGTCACTATCAAGCCACTAAAGCTCAGGTTTTTATTTTTCCCGATAAAAAGTTTTTTTTCCTTTTTTTTTCAAGTACCCACTTCATTGTTGTTGCTGAGGATGAATGGTCGTGTCGGATTATGTGTGACGATAATAATTAGTAATTGAGGTCGTAAATTTGGAATGTATTATATGAGGAGGCATCGAATTGTTTGTTGGAGGTGATGTTAATTTCTTATATAGAAGTTTAATTAAAGTATTCTATAGCCAATTTTGGATTCTATATTGTGATGTGGTTTGATTATTTTAATAAGGAAGTTGATTAGAAAAGAAATTGTTAAACTTTTAGTTTAACTTTATAATGGGGAAATTAACAAAATGGAAATGGTAGTTGACATTCTGTAATGGGAATAAACGCAATTCTTTTGAGCCAAATGATGAATGCTCGTTGATGTCTACTCCGTTTAATGGGAATACAATAGTGTGAGGTCTGCCAAATGAATTATGTTTTGATCTTTGACCTTTTTGGTCTTTTCATGAGCATTTGGCCATTCTTTAATCATGCAGATAATCATAATTGGTAGTTTTAATGCAGGCCTCCAACTTAAACTTTCTCTCAAATCAATTTATGTATAATATTTTCTTTTTTAACTTTTATTCGTCTGGTTCCTCTTCTTATCTGTGTTTTTTGTGTAGGAGATCAATGGTGAGGATTCAAATTGGACAAATTTGTATGATTTGGAAGCACCACAGTCAAGGACTTCCAGTCCCCGAAATTTTTCTGGTGGCTTTCCACAGTTTGAAGATGAAAACGAGGAAAGAAAGGAAGATGGGAAACAAAGTCTTGAGAATCGAGATGGATCAAAGGTTCTTCCATTTGAGTTTGTTGCTCTGGAAGCATGTCTTGAAGCTGCTTGCAGTTGCTTGGAAAATGAAGTATTTACTCTTACTTTCTACTCTGAATCTTTGTCTTCCCTTTCTTTCATCATGTTGCTTTCTTTTCTCGTCTTCTATCATGGTTTTCACGTGTTTTCTGCTTCTAAATCAGGCCAAAACATTAGAGCAAGAAGCTCATCCAGCCTTAGATAAGCTGACTTCAAAGATTAGTACTCTCAATTTAGAACGTGTCCGCCAAATTAAGAGTCGCTTGGTTGCTATAACTGGACGTGTTCAGAAGGTTGAGTAATTCAGACTTTTGAAGTATTATGCTAGTATTGTTTCCTCGTGGAGAGTTTGATTAACCAAAGTACTCATGTTCATCTGCAGGTGCGGGATGAATTAGAACACTTATTAGATGATGATGAAGATATGGCTGAGATGTATCTGACTGAGAAGTTGATGCAACTTGAGAACTCTTCAACTTCCTCTATAAATGAGAGATATGAAATGGATGATGAAGTTCTTCAATCAAATATGAATAACAGGCACCTAAAGTTTTGCTTTCTCTTCGTTAACTGTCTTTTCATTTTTTTCCCTTCCATGCATCTAAATTTATTGTCCTGTTTCAGGACTACTGCTGAAATCTCATTAGAAGCAACTGGGGGATCAACTAGCTATGAAGCAGATCTTCAGAACACAGAGAACACCCACGACAATCTGTTTACTCAAAATTTACATAGCCGGGGCAGCCATTGGACGCGCACTAGTACCACTCACAGTGCTATAAGCAAGCACCTCGATGTTGAAGAGCTAGAAATGCTCCTGGAGGCATACTTTGTGCAAATTGATGGTACACTGAACAAGCTATCTACGGTAAGAAACTCAATTTCACCACTCAATTTCGGCGTCCTCCCATTGCTAGAGCAGTTGATATGGTAATTGATTAATTCAACAGTGTAAGAAGGTAAAACAATGATTAATGATTTTGTCTTCTGACCAAAGCAGTTTCATGCCAAAGTCAACAGCTGCTGCAGTTTCATCTGATATTGCTATTATATGAGGCTTCATGGTCGAAACTGGATTCTGCTGTAATAAAATTCTAGCATTTAAATACATACGTATAAGTATACATATTGCAAGAATATGGCACAATAACAGAGTTGTGATTCTCCTGGATTTTCATCTTGCTTTCTAGACTAATTCAGATCATTAAGCTTATGTCCCTGTGCATGCACACTTTCTTTCTCAAAGCATGCTTCCGCACAGTTCTTATCAAACTGAGAAGAAATGCTCTGACACAGCGAATTCTCTAACTGCAATGTTCTCATTAGACCCATCATTTGGAGATTTCATGGTCCAGACAACTGAAAAGTTATATTCTTTATTCATGCATTTTCTTAGATCTTGTAATGTGTATTCCATAAAATGTGACACGACAGAGAGCGTATATTCTCTGCCTACTTGTTTTTCTGGTCCTGTACTCTATCGTATTATACTTTATATATGTATGCATTTCAGTATTGATATTTGACTTTAGCTTATAAATCAATTCCATTTGTTAGGTTATGCGTTGATACTCTTCATGAATTTATTTCTTACCATTTGCTTTTGTTTGTTGGAAGCTGAGGGAGTACGTTGATGATACAGAGGACTACATTAACATAATGCTGGATGACAAACAGAATCATCTTCTGCAAATGGGGGTCATGCTAACGACAGCAACCCTTGTGGTGAGTGCATTTGTTGTTGTGGCCGGTATTTTCGGGATGAATATCAACATCGAGCTGTTCGATGAGCATAAATCAGGGATGCAAGAGTTTCTCTGGACTGTTGGTGGCGGCGCCACTGGCAGCATATTCCTATATGTTGTTGCCATTGCCTGGTGCAAGCACAAGCGTTTGCTGGAGTAATATAATCCTGCTGTGTATCAGTAAAGAAGCAATTGATTTCAGGAGCTGTTGTGTCGATGGATTTACTATGTACAAACATAAACGCACCCTTTGATAGCTGGAGCATGCATTCTCTTTTTTTGTGAATACTATGAGATAGATATGCTTCGAGTGCAGGGAACATTAATATTTAATATTTAATACACTTTCAACGTGCCTGAAGATTCATAATTGATGTAATGTGATCACTATCAACTATTCTGATGAGCAACGTAGCAGTTGATGGAGACGTATTGTTAATAAATTTCATTAGTTCGCTTCCAAAAGCTTTCGTTTCGACTCTTGTCAATGATATTCTATTAATATAAACGAGCTGCCACTCGATTAATTAATTAAAATTTTCAGATATCTTGCAATTAAACAAATTTAACAATCTGCAGTCAGCGTACTACAAACGGATCAAACGGCATTGACCATGAGAATCCACCCGCCACGATCTAGACCTGAACACGAAGACAACCCTGATCCGACGCAACAGCCCACCACTAACCTGGCAGTCACCTCGGTTGGGGGGATCCGGAAGAAGGTAGCCGGAGTTCGACCATGGTTAGTTTTAGATTCAACCGGGCAGACGCAGGTGGTGGAAGCCGGAAAGCACGCCATCATGCGGCGGACGGGGCTGCCAGCCCGGGACCTTCGGATCCTTGATCCGATGCTCTCATACCCATCAACTATACTGGGTCGAGAAAGTGCCATAGTCATCAATTTGGAGCAGATCAAGGCCATCATCACTGCACAGGAAGTCCTTTTGCTGAACTCTAGAGACCCTTCTGTTGCTCCCTTCGTTGAAGAGTTGAAAAGGAGGATTTTGTGTCATTATCAGGCCACTAAAGCTCAGGTTTTTTCACTTGGCTTCTTGAGTTTCTTTGTTCTTTCAGTGATTTTTTTTCAAGTACCCAATAATGATTGTTATTTTTACTTTGTTCTTGTTATAACGCTTTGTTGTGCATAGGAAGGCGATGGTGATATTTCAAACTGGAAGAATTTGTATGATTCAGGGACACCAGAATCAAGAGCTTCCAGTCCTCCAGATTTTGCCGGAACCGGCATTTCAGAGTCTGAGGAAATAACTGAGGAAAGGACGGCAGATGGGAAACAGGGTCTTGAGAATCGAGATGGACCGAAGGTTCTTCCGTTTGAATTTGTTGCACTAGAAGCATGCCTTGAATCTGCTTGCAGTTGCTTGGAAAATGAAGTAATGTATCCAACATTCTGCAAAGATAGCTTTACCTTTACATTTTTGGCCTCCTTGTTATGCTGTTTCATTGTCTATACTTCAACTCATTTTTGGTTTCTAAGTTAGGCAACAACATTAGAGCAAGAGGCTCATCCAGCCTTGGATAAGCTTACGTCAAAGATCAGCACTCTTAATTTAGAACGTGTCCGCCAAATTAAGAGTCGTTTGGTTGCAATAAGCGGACGTGTTCAGAAGGTTGAGTGGTTTCAAGCTTTTAAATCATTCATTTGATTTTCTGTCATAGTGTGCTGTATATGCTGCTATTACTTACAGTGATGGAAATATGCTTCAAGTCTTTTGGTTGGTGATACATGCTTGTTCTTGTCCAGGTACGAGATGAATTAGAGCACTTGCTGGATGATGATGAAGATATGGCTGAGATGTATCTAACTGAAAAGTTGAAACAGCAACTGGAGAGCTCTTCAACTTCCTCTATGAGTGAGCGAGATGATGACATGGATGTTGATGACAGGCACCTAATTATCTTGATAGCACTCTGTAAACTAATTTTTTTACCCCTCTTTGCATCGTGCCTAAAATTTATTTTACTGTTTCAGAACAAATGAAATCTCATTTAATGCTACCGGGGGATTGACTAGTTATGAAGTGGTTCAGGAGAACACAGACAACACCCGTGATAGTTTGTTTACTCGTCATAATGTACTTAGCAATGACAGCCACGGGACGCATACTAGTACAGTTCACAGCACAGTAAGCAATCACCTTGACGTAGAGGAGCTAGAGATGCTCCTGGAAGCATACTTTGTGCAAGTTGATGGTATAGTGAACAAGCTATCAACGGTATGAATCTGAACATGACACATAAGTTTGCTTATAATAATTTGGTTGAAAATGCTATTGGATTTTTGTTCTCATCGTTCTATTTTTGTTGCATCAAAGCTGAGGGAGTATGTAGACGATACAGAGGACTACATTAACATAATGCTGGATGACAAACAGAACAATCTTTTGCAAATGGGGGTCATGATGACAACTGCAACTCTTGTGATTAGTGCCTTCATTGCCTTGGTTGGTGTTTTTGGGATGAATATAACCATTGAGCTTTTTGATCCTACCAAAGCACGGATGCCGGAGTTTCTCTGGACGGTTGCTGGTGGTACCATTGGCACCATCTTCCTATATGTTGCTGCTATTGCTTGGTATAAGTACAAGCGTTTGCTGGAGTCATAAATGCTGACTGTCTGTTGTTGAAGAAGCCATTGATTCGAATTTTGTTGTAAGTTAATGTAACTTTATATACTTGAACATTAATGTTTGTATTTGCTAATATTATCAATATGTTTGCCAATTCCACTGAAAATGAAGTTTATTTCTTGCATGTCCAAATATATGGGGGCCTGCTGGTTCTTTAGGTCCGTGTCTGGAATACTGTTTTCTTCTCATTGTTCTGTATCTGAAAAATATTACAATTTTCCTGTAACGGTTTGCTGGTTGCAAGATCGTGTTGTATTATTACCTACGGTATAGCTTTTGTTCTGTCGGTATTACTGTGTTATGGTGTTTCACATGTTGCGTTATGCAAACGAACAAGAGTATTAAATTCAATTTCGAATTATCAACCTCTTGGAACAGGGAGACTGCAGAGTGCTTCTACTGTGGAACATTCAGTTAATGTATATATGAAATATGTGTATTTCTTTTGAAAAATCATATATAATTAATAGTACTGTTTAATTCATGTATGCATGTCCAAGTGGATATAGAACAGTAGAAATACCATAGAATCTCTCCTTAAAATGATAATATTCAAAATATCTTCGAAACAATGGTAAACATTAATTTACCTCCCATTTTCTTTAAGAAGATTAAAAAAAAAATTGAAGCAACCCCGTGTTTCCCTTTATTTTTTAATAATTAAGATAAGTTGAGACTTACGATAATTTATAGGTATTTTGACGATTGTTATTTCACAAAAGGGTAATTTAAAGTTAACCCTTCAGAAATTGAGGCAAAAGAATATAGGAATTTTTAATAATGATTAATAATTTAGATTAATCATTTCATGAAATAAAAACAAAAAAAAATCTTTTCTATGTTAATTTAATATCTCAAAAATACATCATTTGACTTTTTCTGAATATTACATTACAACTTTTTTAATTAAATATTTATAAAGATCTCTTTAATTAAATATATGATGGCACAGTTTGAATATCTCGACCAAGAATAACATGATCTGCTTTTCAATATTTAGAAAAAAAATCAATCCCCGCTAAAGTTTACAAGGAACTTAGATGCTTACAAATAAAAATCTGTGAAACTCTTAAATCAATTCTATAATACAAAGTATATATATTAGAAAAAAATTTTAAAAAAAATTAACTCCAACAAAAGCACATACGAATGACAAATACAATCACAAATCCATATGAACATCCAACATTAATTTTGTAATGGTTTATTCCAAATATCAAACCTAGAACAAGCCTATTTATGTTTGGAAAACAAAGTTTACGGAATGAAATATATAATCTTTTTTGGCACTTCTGAATTTGTGAAATAAAAATACAGAATTGAAAAGTGATAGCAAAAAGTATATTGGCTATGTTATTGTGTTCGTAGTGGATAATATGCAATTCAAAGACATAGCAAGGACTATTTTGTAATTTAAGCCACACCGCTAAGAGTTTATCCATTATCGTCTATAACATGCTCAAAAAACTAGTGGCTCTGGCCATTTCCAAGGAGGAGAAGCGCATGTAATGTTGTTTATTGAAAATGAGTTCAATAGGCCAAAGTATATTGATGGCGTTAACTGTTACAGTGAACAAATATGCTTCATTAAATGTACAAGCAGTTCACAGAAGAGAAGCAAAAACCCCAAAAACAACAGGAGCAAAAGCAAAAGCAGCCGCAGCATTCCATGACATGGGAAGAAGAGGGCTGCTTCTGTCCTCTGTTGTTGCAGCTCCACAAGTCAACAATGATGATTCCAAGACCCAGCTTCTTCAAAGTATTGTTTAAAATTATACAATCTCTAGTTTATTCACTTAACTTTGCGTGTTATTTAGCTTGCCTTTATTTAGCTTCCTCAATTTGTGTTGTTATGAATTATCTTACCAGAATATCTTAAGAAATCAGAGGAAAACAAGGCAAAAAATGACAAGGAGGTAAAGATGTTGAACTTATGATTAGCTACTTATTACTCCATTTTTCTCTGCTAATGAAGCTAGATTATATTAAATGCGTCTAATTATATCTTTATCTTCACCATTTTTTTCCCTCTCTCCTCTGGTGATATTGTGACGCATGTTGAAATCAAATAACTTAATATCTCACATGCAGAGAACGGATAGCTATTACAAGAGGAACTACAAGGATTACTTTGACTTTATAGAGGGATCTTTGAAAGGGAAGAGTGAGCAGGAACTCTCTGAATCTGAAAAGGGCATCCTTGAATGGCTTAAGACTAATAAATAATCCCGTTTTCAATACATTTTCTAGTTGCTATCACTTCATTTCTTTGCACTGGGAAATTACTCTAGGATGCAATTAGTTAAATAGATGTCTGAATTGCTGATGATGGATGTAACTTATTTTAAAAAGTATTGAAAAAAAACAATTGAACCTTCTGATGAAGTATCCCTTAAGCTTCCGATAGTTGAGTGATAAACTCCCTCCTCGTACACATTAGTAAATTATTTTTTTTTTAAGTACTTGAAAATATATATGGCCATTCTTCATTTTTATTTTTGCTGCCAAGTTTTGAACTCGGGTTACTTGGATCATAGTTGCCAACGCTACAGCAGATATAGTAATTTATTTTCAACATAATATCACGCAAAACTATTTATAAATGTGATGTCTGTAGCTGGGCAGGGAAGCTAATCTTAATTCTTACATTCATTTTAAAAGAAACTTGTATCAATATATTTTAAAATATAATTAAATCTTGTGTTATGTCCTTCCCCAGACCCCATGCTAGCCCCTGAAAATGTAAATGTCAACAGTAAAATTCAGGCAAGGAGGCTGAATCAACACCATAATAATTTATCTATTGCAGGCAGTGAAGCTATATAAGTTAACTCTTAGAATCATTCTAAAAGAAATTAGTATCAATATATTTGAAAATATAATTAAATCTTATGCAACATTACGTCATAAATCTCACAATTTTTTTAATAAATGTTATATCTATTGCGGGCAGGGCGTTCTTGGAATCAATAATAAAAAAAAAAAAAAAGGAAGTAGAAGGGGAGTTATTACAGGGTTACTCCATGTATGATCAAGAGAGCTGATATTTAAACAGAAAAAATAAATAGAAGGAAGATAAAATTAATTATAACACCATATGGTGTAAATGGAAAAAGATAAAATAATTATATAATAGTTCATTTTTAAAAAATAAATGATCTCTTACTTTCATTGAAATCATATGTAATTCAACTTGATGAATGACATGTCGTCGTAAGTCAATGAAAATATATGTCATGCCATCCCGAAGTCTATACTTTAAACGAGTGTCATTTTGCCCCACAATTCAAATAACAGATAATAAATAGTATGTGCTGATGCTACTATTTACCCTTTTGTCATTCAAAATGACTCGGATGTCATGTCATTTCTATGTAATTTGAAAGAACAACATGTTATTTGACCATAAAATAACAAACGACCAGCTATTTTCAGTAGGGATGGGCAAATTAAAACATATTACATATATATTCGTACTTAAGTGTGAATCTAATGAGAGACCAAGAGATCAATTTCTTATATAAAGCTAGAGGTGGGCAAATTTGGTTTGAATCGGTTTGAGACAAATTATCAAATCAATCCAAACTTATCGGTTTGAAATGTTTCCAAACAGATGTTGACCTAAAATTTTTTTAAACCGAACAAATTCAAACCGACTGGATTAGTGTGGATTCTCGGTTTGAGCTTATTGGCTAAAAGCTCACCTCTTTTATATTGTTGTACCTAAATTATTTGTTATTCTAATCCAAATTAATATCTCTTTTATTTTATTGAATCTACTTTGATATCTAATTAACAATTTGAAGATACATCCATATAAGTTCACAACAGAATACATCTTAATAAAAAAGTTTTCAACCTGTCCATTCAAAACAAACTGACAAAATTAAAATAAACTTAAACAACATTTGACAAAATCAAAGTTTGTGCATCTTGTTTGTTAAAACTTATGGCCCAATTGCTTTTGATTTGTCAAAATCTGCGTAAAATGACAAATATAATTAGTTAGATTGCTTAACTTAAAATATAATGTAATTATACAATATTTAAAAGCGTAGTTACCTTTCTCCACAAACGCACATAATTCCAAATCATTGAAGGATGATGATAATGCTTCTACATCAAACCTCCTAATATATTTTTCATCTATACCAAATGCTTTAAACCATTGTTGATTGCATATCAAAGCCTCCACCATTGTAGGGGTTAATGAACTTCGAAATCCTTTGACTACACGACCTCCAGTACTAAAAGCCGATTCAAAAGCCACAGTAGATACAAGAATTGCTAACACGTTTTTTGAAATTTGTGACAAAGTCCTAAACCTTGCACTATTTACAATCCACCAAACTAAAACATCAAATTGATCATCAGTTTCATCCTCGCTAGGTTCAAACAAATACCTCTTAACCTCATTTTTCAAATCAATTGAATCTGTCTACACTTTTAATTGCTTTTATTGAGTCTTTGCATTAATTGCCGAAATATCATTACTAGATTGGTTACCATCACCAAAAGTAAATTCCATATGACAACCGGTTTTATATAGGTATAAAAATAAATTTAAGTAAATATGAATACTTTTAAATAAAAAAGTAAGTAACTATTATTATAATTGAATCTAATTGGAAAGTTTAAGAATTTACTTTCAAAAGTAGCTTCTTAACGTTTGATGTAATTTCTTCCGCTTTCACATAATTATGCAATTTTTCAAAGTAAAATGACATATAATCCAATTTGTACCTTAGATAAAAAAATAAATTAGAGTAAATAATTATCATAATAGATTTTATCATAAAAAATAAAAATTCAAATGAAATAATATATTTTTACCTTGGATCAAATACCACAGCAATGTTCAACAACTGGTTGATAATGTCCACAGAACCCAATACTTGTCACACTTTATTTCCATATTTTCTGCCATTTTACTAAGAAGCACGTCCTCATTTTCAATAAATGAATGCAACTGGGATTGAATTGTGCAAAGATGATGAAAATACAAGTTAGATGTGATTGATAATGAAGCACTGAAATCAATTGTAACATCATTGAAAATTTTAAAAACTCAATAAATATTTCAGCATTTTTCCAATCTTCAGCTGTGGGTGGCCTGATTTGTTTCGCCTTCCTTTCATTGAAAAAACTTATATATGACCCATCATATTCCTCTTCTTTCAGCCTTTCAAAAACTTTCTGAAAGTATATAGCTCTTGACAACATAGTGTAAGTAGAATTCCATTTAATGGGTACATCATATGCTAAAAGCCCTTTATTTTCAATTTTCTCTCTATCAACACATGATTTAAATTTATGCAACCTCAAACCAGAAGACCTCACATACATAATTGCATTGCAAATGCTAGCAATTGAGTCATGCATCTCTTTCAGCCCTTCAGTCACAATCAAATTAACAATATGGCACAACACCGCAAATGTAAACAATCTCCATCTAAAATCATTGCATCACCCTTCCAATTTTTCCACCCTTTTTTCAAATAATTGACAGCAACATCATTAGCACTCGCATTATCAACTGTAACAGTCATTACTTTTTCTATACTCCAATCAAGCAAGCATTTTTCAATAAGCTTGCTAATTGAGTCCCCTTTGTGGCTTGTTATTTGGAAAAAAATTCAAAATCCTCTTTTGCAATTTTCAATTATGATTAATCTAATGGGCTGTCACAACTACAATTTAAATTTTGTATGGAAGTCCAAGTCTCTTGTGGTAACAGGAACTCTATACATATTTGCAATAAACATATTATTCAATGCTGTCTTCTCAGCTAAATACAATTGATATATGTCTTTAACAAGTGCTCTCCTAAAAGGAGAGCTGAATCTAGGACAAAGTTTATCACACAAAAAATGAAACCCATAAGACTCTACCTCCTTAAATGGAACTTCATTAAGAATAAAATACTTCATAGTCTTCCCACAATTCTCCTGATCAAACTTTCCAGCAAGCCCTAACCCACTACCATACACAATATTCCCAATGCCACCACCACTTGCCATTTTAGACTTTTTTTTCTTAGCACGGAAGCAAGCTAGTTTAGCTTAAGTCACATCATCTAAAGTAGCCCAATATTTTTCACATTGTTCTCTCAAGTGAGTCCACAAATTAGAAGTCCCATTAAACTTACTACCACACTTATACTGTTCCTACAATATTTGCACTTACATGTCTTATTCAATTCATCTTTGATATAACGAGCCAAACTTTTAAACCCCTTTCACTGTCATGAAGATAACAACCCCCTCTTTTAGATTTCTTACTTTTAGGTTCTAGAAAATCATCCATCAATGTTTCTCCATCTTTCATGATATCATTCATATTGGAATCATCTTCCATGATGAGAGCTTTTATAATTAATAAAGATTAAAAAATTAGTTATGGAATTAAATAAATTATCATCAATTATATCGAAATCCATTTTAACTTTGGACTAAAATGAAATAAAATTGTAGCAAGACAAATAAAATTAAAACATACCTCAGGTTCCAATTTTTGAAATTATGACTATGAGCTTGAGAATGAACAATTGAGATTGAGAGAGTGGAGAATGATAAGAAGCATTGGAGGTGGAGGTAGTTGTGAGTGTTAGACAATTACGTTTTTGTGTTTTTGTTTTTATAATAAGAAGTATGTTATTGTGTATGAAAGTGTACCTTTCTTTTGTTAATAATCCAATAATGAATTGACACATCACGTGTCTTAAAACTGTAAAAATTTTCTGGATTACATCGGTTTGGAATCCTTCGAAACCAAAATCCAAATCGAGTGACGTTGATTTGCAATCCAATAAACTGAACCAATTTTTTTACTAATGAAATTGATCCAAATTGTTTGTTTGGATTGATTCAGTTAAAATATGCCCACCCTTAATAAAGCCCAAAGTGTGTGTTGTGTAAAATTTAAGCGTGATTTTCAAATTAAAGTTTTTTCTTTGGTTTGTTCTAAGTATACAAATAACTTACTTTTAGTATTAAAGAAAATAAATACGCAATAATATATGAATAATTGAAATAATTTATTTTTTTTAATTGTTAAAAAATAAAAAAATCTCTTACTTTCTTCAAAATCATATGGAATTCAACTTGATGGATGACGTGTTGTTGTCAAGCAAAATAAAAATATATGACATGCCGTCCCGAAATCAATCCATTAAATAACTTGTCATTTTTTCTTAGAATTCAAATGACGGATCACAAATAGTATGCGCTGGCACTACTATTTACACTTTGTCGTTTGTAAATATAATCCAGATATCGTGTCATTCTATGTAACTTGAAAGAACGGCATGTTGTCTGACCATATAACGAAAAATGACTCGTCATCTTCAACATGCTTGCAAATTAGAATTTAAAATATTGGATGTAGTGTAGTTGAAAAATAGACTACTTGTTATGTCTAAAGTGAAATTTTAAAATATTCATTTTTTATTAAAGAAAAATATAAATGCAATGTTGATGGGGTGTTTCTTTTTTTTAATTTTTTGTGAAGTGCAAATCTTTTATTTTTTATTTTAATAAAAATACAATTAATGAAAAATAGGCTACCTTTGATTTTATTTTGCCTTAGCTAACGATCTTTCAGTTTTCGATTTTATAAATGGTATCTTTATCCACACATATTAATATTATGAAAATATAAAGATTTCAAATAAAATGTGTTACATATAACATAACATGTATAGTTTTTACGTTACTAGGCCAAATTTGGAATAAGCCCAATGAAAGGTCAAGAGATCAAATTCTTATATAAGGCCCAAAAGGTGAGTATACACATATAAACGACAAAGCATGTATTCATAGTTAAGCATGATTTTCAAATTAAAGTCTTTTCCTCTGTTTTATCCAAATATACAAATAGCTTATTTTCAATGTTAGAGAAAACAAACATGCAAAAATATATGAATGATTGAAATGGTTTGTTATTTTATTTAATTGTTAAAAGACACATGATCTCTTACTTTTATTAAAGTTAAGTTGAATTTAACATGGTGGATGACATGTCGTTGTTAAGCAAAATAAAGGTATATCATGTCTTCCCAAGGTATATTATATAACTGTTGTGTCATTTTTCTTTTTCCAAAATTCAAACGACAAATCGTAAATAGTATGCGTCGGTGCACACTACTTACACTTTGTCGTTCATAAAAGTAATATGGTTGTCATGTTATCTATTGTTAACTTAAAAGAATGTCATATCATTTTTTCATAAAACAACAAACGACCCAGTTGTAAATTAAAATTTAAAATATTTGATATAATGTCACTGAAAAATAGACAATTCATCATGTCTAAGGTGAAATTTTAAAAGAGTTATTTTTTTATTAAAGAAAACTAGAAAAGCAATGTTCATGGTGTGTTTTTTTTTTATTTTTTACAAAGTGTAAATTTTTTTTATTTTAAAAAAAGTATAATTTGGGACAAACAGGCTACCTTTAATTTTTTTTTTTTTTGGGTTTAACTGACAGTCTTTCAATTTATAAATGGTGTCTCTATCTACATATATTAATCTTTTGAAAAATAAACGTTTCGAATAAAATAGATTTCATATGTTTTGTCTTCCTTCTGTCATATTTTTCTTATATCAATGATTACTAAAAACATATCATCATCAACCCTTTCCTTTTCGAGAGAGGAAAAAAATGACATACTTATAAGGAGAATTATTTTATTTAATTGGTGTGATAATATTTGATTCTCGCAATTTATTTCATCAGTTCTCATTTCTCAATTATCCCCAAGCAAAGTTTTAGAATAATTTTTTCTCTCAATATCACCCGCATAAATCTTAATACACCTTTATTACTAGTTTTATCTTTTTTTCACACTTCTTTTTTTAAATTATCAATTAAATATTTCATGCACACGTTAAGCATGTCGAATGCCGTCTAATCAAACAATTATTTGTTCTGGTTTAACTTTAAATCCCCCAAAAACAAAAAAAACAAAAAAAGGACAAATAAAAAGATTGGGTTAAATGTAGAGTTGGAAAGAATTGAAAAATGAAGATATAACAGGAATACAGTTCTAACTTCCAAGCATTCAATAAGTGGGTTGTTGACTCAGATCTGTAATTTTTCAATCGGGCTGTAACGATTGAATCAAAACCTTATAACAAAAGCCAATTCAATTGATGCTGCTTCAATCTGTGGCTGTGGCAACAAACTTTTCCATAGCCTTTCTAGTAATTTCGTACAAAGGTGAAATGAAAATTAGTATTAAGGGCTAGTGAGATAGATTGAAGAGAGGGTTAGATATCACCATACAACTGGATGGCAACGTTTTATTCTTAGAATTACTTTATGTTTAGTTAAACAGCAAATTTGACCCAGGCCTGGGAATAGACTCAGGTTAAGTCCAGATAATTACTGATGACAAAATTATGTTCACATTCATGACTTGATATGAACCTCTATAGCAATTTCTAGTGGGCAAAAGTAATCTATGGGGAAAAAATTCCCAAAAATTAAAAGAAAAAAATTTTAAAGTTCCACTGTCACGATTTGAACCCAAAATCAAACAAGTGAATTTGCCAAAGTGTTAAATCGATTAATTTTTCAATAGTGGAACTCTGTTTCCTTAATTATTAGATTATGAGCAATTGAATTTTTAGTTTTGATTTGATGAGTAATTAATCCTATTTTGTTTGTGCACGACGTACCCCAAAAAAAAAATAAAAAATCCAATTACTGATGATTAGTGATTTTGTACCCAAATATTCAACTAAAAATAAAAAAATAACATGTTAATCCCTTCTCTTCATTTCTGAAACGTTTTAGAGAATTAATCATGGGGCTTTGCATACGAAATCAACCATTTAATTAAAAAATTGATTAAATAAAAGAAAAGTAGGATATGTTAGGCCTTTAGGATTATATAAGACTAACAATGAAATTTTTTTAATTGATTACATGTATATGCTGCCAAACTCCATTACATATAGTTTGGTCCTCCAAAACCACCTTTTCCCAACATCTTTTAATTGCTTGTTGGCCAACTTTCTACTCAAAAGAGACACACTTGCTGCTCCCTCTCTGGTGAAATTTAATACCTATGGTATTGAAATGAGGAAGCAAATTAATTGTTGAATGCGGTGACTGCTACAAGAAACGGTTGTTAGTAATTTCATCAATTATGCATGTATTATATGCATAACTTATAATTATTACACTCGATTATATTCAACGAGACACGCAAGATTCTTGCAATACAGAACTAGTAAAAATAAAAATCTTAATAATGTCATTAAATTCGATATGGATACAAGAGTGATATGAATAATCAATTGGGAAAAATTATGTCGTCGCTAACTTTTCTCTTTTTGGATAATAAAATGTTTTACTTGATTTGAATGAGAGAAAGATTAAATGTAGAAATTGGTAGGGTGGTTGTGGTACGGTACCCGATTGCACAAGTTGTAGATACTCGACTTTGAAGAGATTTTGCTAGTCACTAGTTGATCAAAGGATTAATGTAAGTGATTAAGGGCTTCATTGGACAAACATGTCTTGTGCTAGAAACAATTTTTTTTTTTCATCCACCCAAATTTGTAAATTGTAATATTATTGTAAATCCTTTTCAAAAAATAAAAAATAAAAATTTGAAAAACCTTTTCCATTGCTTAAGTAAGAAGTTTGAAAAACCTTTGTAGCCGTGGCACATGGCTAAGGGATAAGCTCCCGCTTTTTTTTTTTTTTTTCCTCCCTCTAATTATTCAAACAATAAAAATTTGGAAATTAAATAGAAACCATCCTGCAGCGGTATGGTAAAATACTTTCCTTTTTGTCTTCGATATTTACATATATCTGTAAAATGTGAATATTTAGAAGTAGATTTGGTTCATTCTAAATTTAAGTATTTTACTTCATCGTGAGTTTAGATGTTTAAACTAAGTCATCAAAAGCTTGATCCGTTAAATTTCTTAACTCGAAATAGTTTTAATCTTTGATTACACAAAGTCTAGAACAATCCAAAACCAGATTCAATTCATTGCAGCTGGGATTAGACTGATCATACATGCATAAGAGCCATCAATGAAGACGATAAGGGACGAGAGAATTTTGTCATACAAATCGGAAACACTTGGAGTTAAAACAGCATTGGGAGACAGGAATTGAAATTAGCTTTAAGAAAATAAAAAATAAAACAAAGCCACTCCTTTTCCCCTCTGTAAGTTACAGAAAATTGAAGCTTCTGTTTTGGTGGTGGTTGAAACAACAAAGACGTTTCTCCCATACTTCAATTACATCCTTATCCAATTTGACTCTGAACTTTATCTTCTTTGTCTTTTGAATTCTCTCTCCTTCCTTTCTTTGTAATTTTTTGACTCTGAACTTTGACATCCTAATTAAAATTCCCAAGTTGGTATGCATATATATATATAAATTTATCTTTTGCAACCTACTCAATGGAGATTTAATTATTATAATGCTAATGAGAATAAAGAAATGTCACAGCTTCTTTATTTTACTCAAATATTTCAATGAAGACATATAATTGTGCATGACACCAAGTTCAATGACAGCTTCAAAGGAGACAGGGTTGGGGGGAGCAAAAAATTGCAGAAAGAAACATTTATTATAAAATCTGATTATAGAAAACTAAGATCCTTCCAAATGAGATAAAGAGCAAAATATTAATTAAATTTTGTAGGCATGTTCCATTGGGTCAGGAAGCTCACAGGCAGGATCTCCTGGTCCTGGGCTTCAAAAAAGGGTTATGGAGATTGCATACGAAATATTCCAACATTTAGTTTGTCATTTCCTTCACCATCTCTGAAACCGTGATCTCACTGCCCATCACCCTTCAAACCTCCCATCATCCTGTCTCATTAATTTTCATGGAAATGCTTCAGTACATCACCGATGACAACAATTTTAGCGCTCTAATCAAAATTTTGACTTATATAAACAATTAAGAAAAGGACAACAGCAGGGTTGTTTGTTTTTATATTTGAAATCTTAATTAGTTTAATTTAAGATATTTTAATATTTTTATTTGTTTGTTTTTTGTATTCGAAAGCTTATTATAAGACATTTTTATTTGAATAAAAAAAATATAATCTCCTAACTTTTATTTGAATAATAAAATATCTGAATAGAAATTTAATTTTTTCCCACAAATGCCTTCATTAAATATAAATTCTTTCCTATCTATCTGTTAGATGTCATCTTACAATTATCCTTGTCCTTAAATTTTACTCTGTATTAAGTATTTAACATACATTCAATTTGAATTATAAAAAAAGTTCTTTTATTAATAGATAAATACTATTTTTTCATAAATTATGTATCAAATACTTACCTTATAAATATTTATAACATATAAATACTACTATACTAAAAAAACACTATAAACATGTACCAATTTAAACTTCAAGTATATACGTCACTTTAAAGGTCATAAGTATAAAAATATTAGATTTAAGATATTTTGAATTTATAAAAATAAAAAACTTACCACTTATACTCAGACCTCAAAAAAAAAAAAACATATTATTTTTGCATATGCATTCACACGCAATCACTTCAAAAAAATTTATATCTATTTAGATTTTAGATTAAAAAAAAAGTAAACATTATCTAAGTAACTGATAACCCTTGTACTCTAATAATATTGCAATATGTCTCATTTGAAATACAGCATACAGTTGTGATAAAAAAAAATTGATGTAATTAAAAAATTATAATTCGTAATGACACGAAATATGATTTGATATAATTGACGGCAGCTGTACCCTAGCTCTTCCCCATTTTAATGTGAATTTTAGGCTTGTCTTGAGACTTAGACATTGAGGCATTGTCCTCACTGCTACCCAAAAGTTTTTTCAAGATTTGGTGAAATCCCACCTAATCAAATATTGTTTGGATGATAAATGTAATCCAGTGAATGGCCACCAAACAAGTGGTTATTATTACATGATGGTACTTGCATTTGTCCTGGTTTATGTGAATTATTAAAGTTATGGGTTAAATAATTGCCAAAAGAATCTCGGTACTATTCATTTAAAATAATTATTACTCAATGGTGACATTGCATTGGGACCTAGGTTGCTTAATTATCGGTCAAAGATTTGATATCTTGAATAATTGTTTATTCAAGTGGGTAATTTATTTGGGATTGTCTGAAATAATGGTATTCTTTACATACCTAATCTCACACGCAAACAATTATATGTGACAAACAATCAAATACTTTGAGAATTTAGTTCTGATCAAAACCGAGAATGGTGGCAACAAATGGAAACAGAAACTGTCAAACTAATATCCAGAATGCAAACGAGGATATTAATTTATTTATTTATTCGAGTTTTGAATTTAGCAGATAAAAGTAAGAGCTAGCAAGTCGTACTGATAACATTAAGAGTATGGGGCTCCATCAGATTAATTGAAATTTTGAAAACAAGAAATTTATTTCCCTCATTTTGCTCTCAGGTTGTTTCCTCCTGACAGGTAAAAAGAAAAAAAACTAAAGAGAAAAGAAAAAACAACAAGATCCTCTTGGAGAGATCTGGAGCCATTTCTTTAACCACAACTTTTATACACCAACAACATTGCAGTGGGCAGCAGCAGCAGCGGCTGGAAACTAACGATGAAAATCACCTTATCATGATATCCTTTGCTTATAACCTTAGTACCACCTGCAATAATTGAAGCTTCCAATGAGCTTGGAGCCTGATGCATTTTATCAGAATATATACAAGAAAAAATAAATGAAAATTATTACTCAACTGGTTATTTTGAAGATGGTTTCCTGAAAGCGAAGGTTGTAAGAAACCAAAATGATCTTGGAATGCAGATCTACCCTGCAAGTTATACACATGCATGCTTAATTTGGCTCAAAATAATTAGACCAGAATTAAAAATGTTCAAACTGAGTATTAGCTAGGTACCTGAAAATGAGTTGCAGAAAACGCTTGAGAATAATCTAACACACTCTCCATTGAAGCCTGATTAGTATTGGTGAGAGCAAAATCGTTCTGCAAAATTATTGTTAATAGAACTCATTAACATATAAGAAGGTATCACATATCGTGCCAAGAAAAAACAAATATTATTTTTGGTCTTGCATTGTTCTAAACATGGCCTAATTAATTAGTAATTACCTTGGAGGAGAAGCTGATGACTGGGGAGCTTGCAGTATCATCAAGAAAACAAGGAAGTTTTTCCTTTTCGCGACATCGTTGTTCTTTGTTTTTCAGCCTCTTGCCACCATTATTAGGCAGTTTAGTAGTAGCTTTAACATCATTGAAGTAGCCAACTTCTTCATCTTCATTAAAATGTGGAGGCCCTGAAGATGCATCAGAAACCATTGACAAATCCTCTTCATCATCATCAACAACATGTTCATTATGTTTAACACTATATTTTTTCTCTTCATAGTAATCTTCTTCACAAAAGCCACCACCATGGCCATTAGCATTTCTATGTGAAGAATGCTCCAGGTACAAAGTCCATCCAGATTCACAACCACTGCTGCATTCTGAAGCCAACACATTCATTTTTTTTTTTCCTTTAAATTCCTTCTAGCTTTATCAATTAATTTTCTCAAATGGGTAGAGTAAGCTAAGGTGAGAAGAACATATGTACATATAAATATGTACAATGTAACTTTGGAGACAAAACTTGAACCTATATAGAGTGGAGTACTAGTAATGGGTGTGGAAAAAAACCAAAGGGAAAATCAAAGTAGAATCCGAGAGTTTGTTTTGTCTCGACACAAAGAGTTATGGCGTTCAGCTATCAATGTGAATGATTCAAAAGTGCCAGTTGGGTGGGGGGTTGAGGTTATACTGGTGGATGCATGTAAGAGAGAGAAGAGGCCAAGCCAGCAAGCAAGCAAGCCACAACTATTTCACATGCAAGACAGCGAGGCAACTGTGTACCCTCTTAACAAAACTGGCTACACGTCCATTTTCTCTTCCTCACTACATGGACACTTATCCTCTTGTGTGCAGTTACGCCCATTTATCTCTTTCTCCCATGCTTTTCTTAGGGTGACATGCGTTTCTTTGTTTGATTACTATGGTTGCTTTTAATTGGAGGAATTAATTATGGGTGGTCCTCACTTATTAATCGTGTCGTAAACCACCTATCTTTCCACCTCTAGCTAATGCTAAAAGGAGATTTTTCTTCTAATTATTTAGAGACAAATCAAACTCCTCCTCAATCTAAAGATTTAAACTACATCATAATGTAGTTATTTTAGGCGATCAAAACCTTTTGTATCCAATAAAAATTGTTATTTTCATTAATTTTTTAATCTAAATCTCAAATACTCTTATATAAATTTTTATTATTGATTTCAATGAACGTGGTCCTCTAAATAATTATTATTATGTCTACTTTTTTTTTCACAAAATATAAAAAATGTAATGCTATTTATTGTGTAGACAAACTTTAGCGCTTGCTACTTCCAACTTCCCATCTCGTTCATATTTCTATCATTTTCCTCTTCAATTTTAGCATGTGTTGTGTTTAGACAATTTTAGATATCAAAACACGGCTTTTTCATTAAGAGAAAGTAGTTATTAACTTATTAACCATCTTGGGTCGTCAATAGGACCACAGCTGCCACTTCTGTGCCACGTTGTCAATGAAATCTCAGCACCAATTAGCAGTATTATTAAAGGCTACTACAAAATCTGAGCACCAATTAGCCGTATTGTGACAGGCCATTATACCTGCCATACGACGACTGTATTTGCAAGATAATTTTACCCAGTTTACAAAGTTGGCAGAAAATAAATAATTGAAGAAGTTTATTGGGGGGGAAAAACAGAAGAAGTTGACTGGGTTTTTATGAATCCACATGCCATCACATTTTTACTGCTCTGCTTTTGAAGAAAATCAGGCACACATGTGGGCACGTGTGCATAGATAGATGTATGTGAAAAATAAAAAATGTATATACCCACCACTGCGGGCTTCCACATTTTCACACACATGTTTGCACGTGCGCACGCATTTCAACCTAAATTCTCTTTTAATCCTCCTTTTTAATCAATTCTCACTTGTGATCCTTGGTACCATTTCCAATGTCTATTTTTCTTCTTCTTCTTTTTTTTCACACTTTGAATCGATCTATCCCCCTTGATAAAATTAAAGTGGACTAGGGATGTATAAATATGTATGTCATCTCATTGAATTTAAATGACACCACCGTCTGAAGTAAAAAAGTGAAATTATATATATTATGTTATGTTAATTTGCATATGCATGTGACTAAATTTTTGTAATTACTTTACATATCCAGCTTTATTTTTACGTGAAAAATATATTTAAATAATTGAAATAGATATATATATATATATATATATATATTTCTCTTTCAAAAAGTACTTACTATTAATTTTTTAAGAAGGTATTTAGTATTAAATAACTACTTTTAATTTAGGTTGCTGTAACTATTAATTTTGGACCATTTTTTAAAAGGTAATTTTATTGATCATAAAAATAATTGAAGACACTAAATGATTCATATTTTCTCATCAAATAATTTTACTTGAAAGCATAATTGATCAAACACATTTGCGGATATATAATATATAGAGTAGTTTCATTTTTTTCAAAAGACGATTTACTCATCATAATGATATATCCATGGAAATATTATTGTTTGAGCGTAAATTTAAAAACAAGTAGATAGGTACCGACCACATGATCCCCATAAACAGGAAGGTGATGAAATATTTTTCTTCATGAATGTGAAGGAAGCTTCTCAATGTCATGATTGAAGACTGAAGACAATAATATGTTTCAAAGTATTACAATCTCTTATACATGATCCATCAAATACCCAGAATGAATGATTTTTTAAAAGAAATTTTTTAAAATTAATTTATTAATATTTACAATAAAAAATTTATGAAGACCTAACTTAAAATAAGTTTATTATGACACGATTCAACTTTTTTTTTTTCAATCAATTACCTATTAATATAAGAGTTTAAAGTAGAATAAGACCTAGGAAAAGAAAGAAATGCTGGCACCAAGTCAAAGAGACCACATCCACAAAAATGAAGACTAATTAAACATTATTTTGAAAGGCATGTGCAAAAACTTCCTTCCAGTCGACAATTATTATGGTAAAAATGGACATGCAATGAAGATAATTAAATAAGCTATCCCCTTTTTCCATTCCATGTGTTACCCTTAAAAGCAAGCTCTCTCTCCACTAATTGAAGCATTGAAAGGAACCTTCGTCCTATTGCAGCACATATGGTCCATTAATTTCATAATTACTTTCTTTGTGCTAATTCCTTTTCTTTTAATTTCTTTTTCAGTCTTCCACCCTGAGTGCCATGCAAATTTGATTGCCGTTATGTTTATTCTACCAAAACACATTTTCTAGACTTCAAACAAAATTTATATTTTTTATTTCCATTATTGTTATTTGATTTTTTTTTTTCATCTCGAAGACCTCTCAAATTATGCCATACACTAATTCATTTTTTAATTTGCCAAACTAATTCACATTCTTGATCATGAATCATCCCCCCCCCCCCCCCGTGTAAGAAGTGATTTGAATTACTCTATGTGTATTAATGGGAAAAAAAATTCTTTCACATAGTTAAAAATTAAAATTTGATTGTTATATTTTGTCATGTCCGAATTGATATAAGAGGTTATGACAAAATTCTAATTATAAATATGTGATTTGTAAATTATAAATCCAATTAGCTTATATTAATAGAGCAGTGATTTTCAAAAAACAAAAAAAGAGGAAAGAAAGCGCTCTTATTAATAGAATAAAATATCCTTATAAAATTTAAAAGACTATCTAAATTAGGGTCAGGCTATAGTGTAACTGTAGTATTGTGTTATACTTGCATCTAATCGTTAGATCCATTTAAATAGGTAGGATCCACTTAAATAAATAAAAATCTAATAACTGAATGAAACTGTAACACAATACTACAGTTGCACTACAATTTTCTCCTCTAAATTAATGCGAAATAAAAATGCTATCTAAGATTACGATCTTATCCTATGACTGCAGCGAAAGCCACGTGTGAAGTGGTATATAATGAAGTGGGACCCATACGACAATAGAATTAAAAACTATCTATTATGTAAAGTACTCGGTACGGAAGGGCGTACTGGAGTGCCACCGCAGCACTGACCATGCGGAGCACCAACACCGCTGCCACATGCACGCTTAGCCAAATGCCTGCCAATCGTATTGCACAACATAAGCCTTTTCCGATTCTGCACCCCTTGTAATAGAATAGTATAGGGACAAGGATGGGTATTCATGTTTGTTTAATCGATTACGCGCCACAACGGCGCGTGTATTCTTATTTACTTGTTTTATTTTGAAAGTAAATATATATAAAAACAAGAAAGAAGGAAAGAAAGAACTAGAATAAAAATGATTATAATAAAATTTAAAGTGATTACCAACACATTTTATATTATTTTAATTTGTTAAAATTATTTTTCAAAAGTGAAGATACAAGAGATTTGATTTCAAATTATTTTATGTGTTTAAAAATATGGTTATTTTTTAAGTACTTTGGCAATATTTTAAAAATTACCTTTTTGGGACATGCTCAAGACCTTTGATGGTCCAATCACTGTGAAAATAATTTTAGAGTATGACTATTTAAACTCGTTAAACTTATTTTTAAAAATAATTTTTAATTATTAAAATATCTCCAAATTAAATTAAAATTATGGACACTAAAATATAAGAAAAAAATATAATTTTTACTCAGAAACTCATAAAAGCTATACAATTGTTAGTAGAATTTTTATTGGAAAATTAAAAAAAAAGGGGTCTAGCCATTTTGCTTTATAGATTAAAATTTCCAATGCGTAAAAACACTAGTTTTATACAAATTAATAATGATGAGTTGTATATGTGAGGATAACTAAAACCACTAATTTTGTGTGGCTTTTGTCTAGAAAATACAAATGATGTAAAAAAAAAACGATATATTGTTAACAATAACGATGTACCTCCTTTGCAGCCCATGTCAGTGCCAAACTTCAATAAGGTTGTGGGGGTAGTGTCGATTTGGGAGCGTGGGCCAGTAGAAGAAACGAAACAAAATGAAACCTCATCTCATGGGCATTTCTTTAATAGTTATTAATAATCACCATTAACGCAACCTTCCAAAAAGAGAAAAAGAACATTAGAGCAAGATGGTGGCGAGCATTAGCGTGGTCCAAAACTTATGGGCCAAGCTGCTCGCGGATACTGCACAACACCTATGAATCGGTAACATATTATTAATAATGACGTAATCATAAATTTTCGTATAAATTTATCTTATATAAATTAATGTAAATTTATCTTATATAAATTAATGTGATATGATAAAAATAGTTAAATTAAATATTTTTAGCCCACATTATTTATTTCTATTATTTTATATTTTCATTCAACCGATGAATTAATGTCACATCAATTTGTATAAGATAAGTTTGTACAATAATTTATGGTTATATCATCACTCATATATTATTGTGGCTTATTTTTGTTTCCTCTGATAAATTATCTACTTCCTCAATGTCTAGAACTCACCGTTTTATTAAGTTCGTTTAAAATCTGTGAAACAATTAACAAAACTTAAGCTAAATTTAAATTAAATTGAAAAATTATGTTTTCAAAGAAAATTATAAGAGTTTAGGTTTATTGAAATAGAAGTTATATAATCAAAAAAGATAATATAAGATTTAGGATTTGTATGAATTTAAAAATTAAAAGAAATATTTTCTAACGGTGAAATTTTATGAAAATATTGTTAATTTTAATATATAAATTCATATTTCATAAATTAAACTGTAGCATTTTAGAAATTAAAAATCAAAAGGGCTGTTATAAAGATTTTAGAGCGGTGTTAAAAGCCGTACTCCTATGGATATGGGAGAGATTCTAAATAAGTAAAGTGGGCTCACTGGCAGAAGGCCCAGCCCATGAACGTTTAAGATTTTGTTTTCTTCTAGGAAACGTTTAAGATAGAATAAAAATCTTTTAAAAGTTTTTTTGGACAATGATTCATTATTTAGAGTTTTTACCAAATCATAATACAGTAATTTATAGAATTTATATTAAGAGGAAAACATTAAAGACAATGTAAACATTTAAACTTTTAAAATGACTTTACATATTCCTAACACCACATAGATAATAATTTATCTAATTATTAGTATCTTAAAATATTTCTTTTATTAAATATCTATTACGTAATTATTATTGTAGTGCATGCATACTTTACCCTATGTCACTTGCACTAAGAATAACTAGATCAAAATAGTAATTTATTAACTACATTTATATTAAGTTGCAACATTCTCATAATAATAAAATTAGTTTGAACCCAATATTATGATTATGAAAATGTTTTGCTATAATAGCTCTAGCACAAAATATTTTTCTATTCCCAAAAATAAATTTATATTAATTTTTTTCTCATTTTGTTATTATCTAATTTAGTCGACGCTAAATCATTTTTTTTTCTGAATCCGTCCCTATATACAGGAAGTAAATTAAAGAAAATAAATAATTATAAGTAAATAAGAGAAATAAAGGACGCGATATGAAATAGTGCAAGGAAGCGAATGGTTATTTCACATGCCAAAACCAGAAAACTAGATTAGATATCTTCACAAATTAATACAAAGCCTAGTTGATTTCCACCGACCATCTGAATGGTTTACACGTGTTGTTGGCAAATTACATTCAGTAGTAATCCATTTTGAATGGTGTCTACCGTCCAGACACCACATCAACACACAAATTAATTGAAATCATTTTAATTAAAAACATACATACCTTGTTATATAACAATAATTATTCATTATAATACGATGGAGAATTATAACGACGGTGGCTGCTGCCATGAAGTCACCTTCGTAGACCAAGATGGTCACCAGAAAACCTCAACAGTGCCGGTGGTCCAAGAACTTGCCCGCCTGGGGCTAACCCAATTGCCGGAGAGGTTTATATGTGCGCCCTCTGAGAAGAACCCAATTGACGATGACTCCCACAGTTCAGACGTCTCACCAAAGGCACTTCCTGTGATAAACGTTGCTAAATTAAGGGCAAAATCGTCAGATCCCGAGGGTCGAGCCGAAGAGCTAGCCAAGCTAGCCAGTGGTGTTAGAGACTGGGGCTTGTTTTTGATTACGGAACATGGCATAAGCTCTTGTGTTCTGCATGGAGTTAAGGACGTTGTGAAATCATTTTTTGGATTGTCTTTTGAAGAGAAAAAACAGACCGTTGGATCGTATGGGAAGATTGATAATATGGGATATGGCCGGAATTTTGTGAAGTCGGAAGATCAGCCGTTGGATTGGATTGATCGTTTGACCATGAAGGCAGCTCCTGTTGGAGGAGATGAAGGGCTCAATGTTTGGCCTCAGAAACCAGCGAATTTTAGGTACGTTAACTAAACACCTACTTCATTATTTGTTTGCTGTTTGTTTTCAATTAATTTTGTGATGAACAAACTCATCATTAGCAAATTCAATCCAACCATTTTGCTGTCTTAAGCTTATCGTAAAGAGCAATTTCAGGGGAAAAAAATAAAAAATAAAAAATAGGAAACTAAATCGTCGAGGACAAATGTGACATAGATATTTGCATTTTCAAGGGTCATTTTCTAACCTGGATTTGGCATTATTATTAGAAGTCAACTTTTAATTTTAGCATCGCGAGACGAAACAAGTCTAAAATGGCTAACGATTTTGACATCAAAGCGCCAGTGGAAGATTACTTTTTCCGATCTTGTCACATTATATTAAACTCTCTTAATTAAAATTACTTTTTCCGATCGTGTCACACTATATTAAACTCTCTTAATTAAAATAATTGAAACATCTTTATAGTTTAGCTCATTGCTCAACCACATTATGTGGATGAGTCAATGTACGCGAACTGATGCAGATTTACGGAAAAAAAATAATATCAAAACAAGGATAGTTAATTCCACATAGGGTTACGTACGTATAGAACTCCTATTTTGTTATATATATATATATATATATATATATATAAAATAATTTTTTAATCAGAGATTTCTAATTTTAATAAAATTGGGGGTTAGTTAAAAGATAAAATAAATATAAATTTTAATGCACTGTATTTTATCATGTAATATATTAAAATCTAATTTTTTTTTGTCTTTTATCTAATTCCTGACTTTATTAAAATCGGGGATCCCGATTGGAAAATTACTATATATATATATATATATATATATATATATATATATATATAGTTTTTTTCTAGTGTGAATTTTTTTTATATGAACATGCTTTAAATTATGAGATTTAAAAAAGTTAATTTTTAACACTCTTAAACTGTATAGTTGAAGAGCGTGTTCATATTAAAAAAATACGGGCGTCACACTTGAATATAATAATAATAATAATAATAATAATAATAATAATTTTCTAGTAAAGGTATTCTTATTTTAACAAAATAAGAATGCCACTAACAATAAAAAAACACATATTTTAATACATTAACAAATAAAAAAGCACAGTCTCTAATATATTAAAATCTATTTTAATGTGTATATTTATTTTAATAAAACGAGGATGGCCTCAGTGTGTGTGTGTGTGTCATTCTCAAGTGCGAATGCCTGCATTATTTGTAATGCGGACATACTTTTAAACCGTATAGTTTAAAAGAGTCACTTATTGAATGGAGTATAAAACCTTGCGGTTTTAAATAGTTAAAAAATAATTTTTTTTTTAAATCTTATAGTTTTAAAAGATGTCCGTATAAAAAATAAATACGAGCGTCCGCACTAGAGAAGAAATATATATATATATATATATATATATATATATATAGACACACAGACATCGTGCATGCATGAGAATTTGTAAATATTTTTTTTTATGCACGCAATTGTTATCTTATTCAGTGATGGAATTAGCATTGGGCATGTAGGGGCAGCTGCCCGTTTAATTAAAAAATCTTCTAAATTAGATCTATTATTTAAGTCCTTGCTCCCGTAAAAATAAGTTTTTTTATAAAAATAATTAAAATTTCCAATAATAGTTGAAAATATTAAACCCCTGCTCCCTGTGAAATTAATTGAGATGGCTTATGAATTGAAGAAGTGATCACTTATATTGAATTCATTTTTAAATTATCTCGAGCGAACTAAATTTCTGGCTCCGTCGCTGGCTACTCTTATTACCGGGAGCATCCGGTAGTTGAATAGTAAATTATGTTTCTTTGTGTGCGTGGCAGCGTGGGTAGGTTTGAGTCTTCCCAGTTCATCACAATCATAGTATTGAATATTAATTCAAGTTCCTTAAATTTTATTTAAATGTAGTAATAGCTTTCTAATGATCAAGTCTTTCGTGTGAACTATCATGGAGGTTCTGTAAATCTATAATTGCAAAAATTAATGGATATTTATTATGCAAAATAAGCGTAACTTTGTCTCAGAATTGCAATGCGAAAGCACAAGAGAGGACTCGTCATTTATTACTGAATCAATCTTTAAATTGTTAAACTTCTTACGTCCAAAATCTAAATGCTTTGTGATAAGTCAACATATTATCAACATTATACTATCATTGCAGGCAAGTGACAGAAAGGTACGTCTTGGAAGCAAGAAAAGTGTTGGACGAGTTGCTGCAAGCCCTGGCAGAGGCATTATCGCTGGAAAGAAATGTTTTTGTAAAATATTTTGATCCCACTAATAGTGAGATTAATGTGAGAGTAAATTACTACCCTCCATGCCCAAGGCCTGACCTAGCACAAGGCATTACGCCTCACTCAGACGCCAGTGCCTTGACTCTCTTGCTGCAATTTAACGCCACCGGTGGGCTTCAAGTGCTAAGAGATCAGAAATGGCTAACACTGCCATGGCCAAGCGATGCATTGCTAGTGAATGTGGGAGATTTTCTTGAAATTATGAGCAATGGGAGGTTGAAGAGCCCATGGCATAGAGTTGTGACACAAATGGAAGTGGAAAGATTCTCGGTTGCTTTGTTCTATAACCCACCGTCATGGGCCGAGATCGTGCCGGAGCCGGTAGAGGATTCTGCTGGACAAGATGGTGGTGGTGGTTTCAGGAAAGTTGTAGTCGGTGATTATTTGAAGCATTTTTATGAAATTAGTCCCACTGAGGAGAAGCAAGCCATCGTGTATGCTAGGGTTTAAAGAAATGGTTAATTTTGAATTTATGCAAGATTTTCACTGTTGTGATTATTGCTAAATATATATTCTTTCCTGGCAATTAGATCTTATATTTTGAACCTTTTATGATTAGCTAAAATTTGACTCCAAGTAATTTATGTGTCTAATTAATTGTACGAGACCAAAGCCCAAATTGTACCAGCACCCGGATACCAGCGGAAGTTATTATAATAGTACATCACAAAATCAACGTGTCGGTGATGTTGCAATTTAAATAGTTGACCCTGAGTAGATTGGAAATTTGGAATAATAGAAATGAAAAATATTTGTTGACCAAACAGACACTTTACAGTATTTTGGTTAAATGTTTGTTTAGTATTTATATTTTAAGTTAATTGTATATTTAGTTGTTATATTTTAAAAAATATTACAAAACCTCTGTACTGTTAAAATATGTGAGATTATCGCCATTATTTTTCTTTGTTGTTATAATAAGAATACCCGTATTACAATCTTAAAAGCATTAGCTAATTACCCATAAAAAATTTAATTAGCAAATTGACCAATAATTATTAATCTAAAAGAAATAGTATTTTTCATATTCTTACAACAATCTTTTAATAATTATTTATAAATAAATGAATATTAGCCAACTGAAAGTTACATTAATATCTTGCTGTCTTGCTAATGATTACCTATAAAATAAAAACAAATTTAAGTTACCAAATTAACTCCAAAAGTAAAATAATAATAAAATAATTTAATTTTAGTGTTAAATAATAATAAAAATTTACTTTAATTTTTAATTTAGTTTTAGTGTTAATTCGATGAATAAATATTTTTTTTCTTTTCATTAATGTCATTAAGAATATAATAGCAAGGATATTATTATAAAAGCAAAAAGAAATTAAAGGAAAGAATGACACACATTTTCTTGAGGTATTTTTTAAAGCATAAAGACTAAACATGTTAAAGTATAAAGACTAAAAAGACACTTAACTCAAAATATAAAAATTAAACGATAATTTACCCCAATACTCATTAAAATAAACAAGCATTCAATTTTCTTCTAGCAACTTTCTTTTAGAAGTAGAATTACTATTCTAATTACTATATTCTAACTCATTATAAGAATGACTTATTATCTTTAAATTTGAAAATTTAGAATTATATTATTATACAGTTGATTATTGTTTTATTACAAATCAAAACTATTTTATATATTTCAATATGAACAAGAACAGAACGGTTGGATTCATTTCAAATTTTGAAAGAAAACCAACGGCACCAACCCTTTTTCACTGAAATCGGTGTAGTTTACCATGAATAATTTCTGAAAATTACAAGTTATCTATAATAAGGATTTACCACCGATTTTTATCTTTTGTGATGTTACATTTCATTGAACCCCTTAATTTCTTTTTATTTACAGTTTATTTATAACGTTATGTGCTTTGGCTGGCGACCTTCTAAAATGTAATTTTATTTCATTTAATATTATTTAACTTTCTAAAAGAATAAATACAATAATAAGCTTATGACTAGATAATATTAAATAAAATTTTAATAAAATAAAATTGTTAAAATTTTATTCTTTTAAATAAAATAAATAATATTTAAAATAATTTTATTTTTTAGGACTAACATTTTATTTATTTTATTCAATATTATTTAATTTTGAAAAAATAAATATAATAATAAGCTATGACTAAATGATATTAAATAAAATAAAATAAATAATATTAAAAATAATATTAATTTTTTGAGACTCATTACTAATTATTTTATTTTATTTAACATTATTTAGTTTTATGAAAGAATAAATATAATAATAAGCCTATGACTATATAATGTTAAATAAAATCAAATAAATAATATTAAAAATTTATCCTTTGGAATAAAATAAATGATGTTAATAAAAAATTATTTTCATTTTTAAGCTCACTACTGATTATTTTATTTTATTTAATATTATTTAACTTTAAAAGAATAAATATAATAATAAGTCTATAACTAAATAATATTAAAATTATAAATATTTTTTAATGCTCATTAATGATAATTTCATTTTATTAAAATTTTTTTAGTTTTTTGAAAGATTAAATATAATAATAAGCCTATAACTAAATAATATTAAATAAAATGAGAATAAATAATATTAAATAATATTTATTTTTAATAAAATAAATGATATTAAAAGTTAATTCTTTTAAATAAAATATATAATATTAAAATAAAATTTATTTTTAGGACTCAATAGTGATTAAGCAGCATAAATTTGAAACAATTCAGACTTACGTGCTAAAAATTTGAACTCTTTAACTTTTTTGAGTTTTTGATAAATATCAAAAAGTATAATGTTAATATTCAAATAAACAAATCTCTACCATTGAAACTATCTTTTCATTGAATCCAACGATTAAGGATTGAAATCACTAAAAAAAAAACAAAATCAGGTGATAACTTGTAACTGTTGCAAAGTAGTTGAGTCCTAATAATAAGTATATATAATTGTTATTGCCATATATGAGAAATTTCTTCAACTTTGTTTGTGTACATCTCCTGCACGTTCTGTTTTTGAACTTCTACTCTGATGAATCAATAGAAACTGCTTAGTCCAATCATGAATTGTGTGTCGGTACCTAGAACGTGAATATGCAATATTGTTGCATTGAAATGTTCCATTAAATGGTCAATCTTCTCGCTCCCTTGTCTTTTTTGTTTGCTCCAAAGCTTTATTGTTGAAGATGGTACTTAAATGAATAATTTTACTTCCATTACTCACATGGTAAGTTTGATTTCATAAAAGAGACATTTTTTCAAAGGATGAAAATAGCAGCGAAGTTTGTTACTACGTACCTATGATTTACGAAGACCGGGCATTTCCTTTTCATTTTTTATTTTTCCTTTCAATTTGTATACCATCTTGAGTGATATGCTTTTTATGGAATTTATATTTCCCGCACCTTTAGAAGATCTTAGTCCAAAGACGCATTTATCATAATATGTACACATATAATGTTGAGTTGTGTCCCACATTGACTAGTAGAAGGGAGATACTTGGGTTTATAAAGAGGTAGGTCATTCTACTTAAAAGATTAGTTTTTTGGATTGAATACCTATAAATCTTATGCTAAGTCTCCCCAACAAGTGGTATCAGAGTTAGACCCTAGTAGTCAGAATGTGGTGATGGAACAACTCAACTGGAGTTCGGCGGTGGTTTCGTTCGAAGGAGGGATTGTTGAGTTGTGTCTCACATTAACTAGTAGAGTAGAGATACTTGAGTTTATAAGGAAGTAGGTCACTCTACTCCACCTAAAAGACTAATCTTTTAAGTTAGATACCTAAAAATCTTATACTAAGTCCCTAACATATAAGTTAATAACTTATATTTTTATTTAATAACCACTCGTCGCATCCTTATATATTTACTAGGCATGAGATGAAATTAGCATCAAACCCATGGGATGTCCATTTTTATGAATCAGTAGTATAAAAAAGAAACGATAAGTCAAGAAGAAAAGTCAGCCTTTGTGCACAATTTCATCAAAGCATAATTAATTTTCTAGCCACCCAACTGTCGTAGAAAATCTGGTCAAAGAAGTTGGAATTGTACCCTATTGCCTATTCCCCTGCTCTGAGGGAGTCTTTACTCACTCTCACCTATTTGTTTCACGACAGATAATCAACACTAGAATGAACAACTAATACGTGGTCCATTGACAAGCTAGGAAGTTTTGAAAGCAATCTAATCGTATTTATTATTATTAAGATATTTAATTTTATATTACCCACTGTGATTTTTGTAATCTTTAATATCATTTTCAATATTCAAATATTGTCGGAATCCACTCACTAGCCTCGTAGTAAATTATTTCTTTTCCACGCATGTGGGTAGAGGATAAAGCCTCTAATGAGAGTTTGGCAAATTTTAAGCATTAATATTTAGATGGTTTCAAAGTAGAGAAAATTAGATATAGAGAGAAAAAAAAAAAAAAGGGGAGAGCGGGGGGGGGGAATAAAAAGAAAAAGACACCCTTGCATGTCTCTTGTTTATCAGGTGTATGTACGGTTAACGTAGGCGTACAAACAATGGTATGCTATTAGAAATAGGATGGCATTAGCACAAGCCTCCAAAGAAGACCCAAAAACCCCTCCAAAATAACATTGATGAGAGGACATGCAGGCCAGCGGGCATGCATGTGGATGTGGATCATCAAAAGACAGAGATGCCAATGAGGCAACCGCAGGCTCTACAGTTTCATTGATAGAATTAAACAAGTGAGTGAGTGAGTGAGTGACTGTGTGTGTGCTTTCGAGGGATGGTGGGGGTGGGTGGGTGGTGTTCTGATCTGTGGATGGGTTGATTAATGCTTCTTTGTCTCATCCATTGGCACTTTGCTTTCACTCCTTTGTGCCTTAAAAAGGCCACACTTTTCTCTCATTAAAGATTTCGTTGCCATCCAAACTGTTAGTTTTATAAGGTAATAATTTAGTAGATGGTATTGTCATATTATCACGTGACGTTGTTTAGTTGATTCATAATTTTAAAATTATGTCACGAGTACAATTGCTTAATGTATGACAAGTATGTATTTACTGCAAGAAGCTTATCATTAATATATGTATGTATATTTACTATAACTCAGCAGGCCGTTGGAGGCCTAAATTGGCTGTCTCCAATCTAGGTTTCACATGTATACATGTAATACATATACTTTCTTTGATATACTGTTCCTGCAGTGCAGGAAATTTGGTGAAGAAGACAAGGGACCCCTACAGAAACCTTTTTGTATACAGCCTGGATTGGGTCCCAAAATTGACCAAATTTTTTTTTTTTTTTAGGAAATCCCAGCCACAAATTTGTAGGGCCTCGTGCTATCGATATTGAAGGCATCGTGACAATAAACCGTAGCTTTGGGCAAGGGTTGCAGCTGAAGAAAAATGAAAGTTCCGTGGAGGCATTTAAGAATACGAGAAATTGAGAGGTAAAATTAAAAAAGAGGCCAAAAAATATTTGATGCAACCCGTGCCCTTCTATCATGCAAGGGAAAGAATTTCTCGAGAGGGATAGAGTGAAAGAGAGTGAGCACCGGACGAATTGTGGAAAAATAAATACATTGGTCGATGATAAAAGGACCAAAAGCCTTGTCGGGGAAATAAGGCCAAAAAAAAATTAGAAGCCCAATAATGAGACTAACATTTTGAATAATAAAACAATAGTTGGTGAAACAATGAAACTACTTTACATGCAAGGGTCATTAATTTCTTCATTACATTTATGAATACAAGTCATAGCCAGAGAAATGAATCCGATATTCAGAACAAGTTCAGTTGAGGACCGAATCTCGATCCATCATCTTATGAGAGTATATTATATTCTCACGAGATTTTCTAAAATTTCCATTTTTTTTTTTAAATGAAAGTGCACGTTGTAAATCCATATTGTCTTGTAACATGGAAATAATATTACCCTATTATTTTATAAAAAAATTCTTGCTATATTATCAGAATGGAGTCCGGACCTGAGGCTCTTCTTGCAAAATCTAAATAGTAAAACTAAATTAGCCTTCATTTGCACCAAAACCAAAATCACTTGCTCTCTCCAAGGCAAAGACCTTTTGGTTTAGATGTTCCCGTACAAGCTCCTCGGCGATGTGACCTGAGAAGTAGCTATTGACCCTACCATTAAACCTCCCCTTGGCTTAGTGCCTGAACTATCTTTTTACACGTGGACGACCCTGATTCATTTCGCCCTTCTGTCTCCCACACGACCCCCGCTTTGATCCCTTCCCTCCAAGATGAGATTTTCTCCTCTTTTTTTTTTCTTCTTTTGCCTTTTTTATCTCTCTTTATTAAATGAATGATTAAAAATTAATTTTTTTAATTTTACTATTAATAGTTAAATTAATTATTTTTACTTTATCTATTTATGATTGGGTTATTTTTTAATTAAATGTGACGAATACTAAGAGATTAAAAGAAGAAAGAGAAATTTCTGATCCTTCCTATAAATACGTCGCCTTTACGTGGCAACTACCCGTCATCCTTACGTCATCATATACCACCGTTCGTAAAATTCCTTCCAGATCCCTGTCGACTAGCCAGTTACAAGTCTAATTTTAGTTGCAAACAAGGACAATTTGGGGATACAGATTAGTTCGTTAATTGTGTCCAATCTACGGAGCCAGATACACGTACGATTACCCACGAAGCCGTAATTTTTGTCGGAAACGTGGCGCAACGACAGTGGCCCATTATGGCCCAACTCATTTATTAATATCCAAAAGAATTACATCGCTTTTGAAAAACAATCTACTAAAATACGCTTCACGGGTAAAAGAAAATCTCTAAAATACCGTCATGGACCGTCGCGGACCCTAGCAGATTAATGCATTAAATTATAGACATCAGACCTTCTAAGGGTAATTTGGTCAACAATAGGATAAGCTTTGCCTAGCTCTGTGTAAATAATAACTCTGTATGACCATTTGGATATTCACTCATGCATGATTTGTAACTTTTTAAGTTTAGTTTGGGAATTATTGAGACATCATGAATCAGAGCTTTAGCAATTTGACCAAAAGCCCCTCAAAAATGGAAATTATAACTGAACCTCAGCTTAGCTATTGGATTCATCGCATAACAAAACTCCCTCTCTTCCACATATGCTATCCAATCCCAACCGTTCATTTTACAATCGACGATAAATAAGTGACGTCAAAAAGAAAAATTATTAAGGCCCAGTTGTTTCTCTCTAGCACAAGGCACAAAAAGCTGGTTGAGAAATAATTATAGGGGAGGTTGATGGGGGGCAGTCTTATCTACGGTTGCTGTACATCCGAGGCAGAGGATCGTAACCGCTTACCACGCAGCTCGGCTTCGACTTGGTTACTGGAGCCGGGATTGTCCGAGCGCGAGTCGCAACTTCCACAAGCAGCTGCGTCCAGCACACCAACTGGGCTTGGAGGCGCGACTTGCGGCTCCACGCTATGGTCCTTACCCTGAGCTGATGGACAAGTGTCGATCAGGTACTCCTCCATGAGTTGGTGACAGCTTCTCACCATTTCCTATCGAAAATGCACCAAATAGTGAGAGATATTTTACACGACTTTCCATGCAATACTACTCCTCTAGGAATTCTCAAAAAAAAAAAAATTTATATTTCCACAACAATCCCTCAGAAATATAAATTTCCACTGAGGCCATAGAAACATACTTCGTTCAGTCTCTGATGACAAATCGCCGGTGAGTCTACGCTTTCACCGGCGGCACATAAAACCGCCGCCGCCGCTATTGTAGAAGGTGCAAAACCCAAGAAATTAACAGCTACAAAATTTTAAGAAAATCAAAATTAATTCCCCAAAAAAAACACAAAGAAGCTGTAAAAACGGTCGGATTTGGGTCAATGGATGTACCACGGGTGGTTCTGATAATGAGATCCGAAGAGGACGATAAAAATCGGCTAAACGACCCCGGTTCGGAGCCAGAGCGGGGTAGTTTCGGAATGAAGTAATGAAGATAATCGAACGGGGTGATGGAACTGAGTCTCCAATTGAGAACGGACATCACTCGGAGCTCCATTCTTCGAACGGTTTTGGGTTCAAATACGAATCTCGGGTCAAATATTTGAAGATCCAATAACAAGGGCACCTGGGTCTCTTCCATTTTCGCCGCCAAAGACAAGCACGCAACTGATAGTAGCTGAAACGGCCACCCATTTGCTAGCTACAAACCACCAAAAAAATAAAAAAAAAATCAAAACTTTATTAAAGTTCATAAGTTCATGTTTTTCTTTTCTCAGTAAAGTGAAGGAAAAGCAAAATGAGGATTACCGGAAGAAAATGGGAGGAAAGGAAACGGTCAAAGTAGTTGACTGACAGTAACGCCGTTACTGGCCTGAACTTATAGTAAGCATGCACCTACATTACCGAAAAATAATACAATAACATCAAATATCAGGAAACTCAATAACAACATAAATTAAAAAGAGGGGAAAAAAGTTTTTTTTTATATACGTTGAGGATCCAGTTGATGGAATCTTGACGGGCCGTGACGAAAACGGAACAGTCACGGAAACGGTGGAGATAATCGGGGTGAAGCATGCGGTGGGTCTCACTCTCACGGTCAATGAGCCTTGAGGTAACATCATCAGCATCAGCATCATCAACGACATCGAACGCCGGAGATTGATTGCGGAAGATCCACGTGTCAGTGGTATCACAAGAGACCATGTCACTACCACCATCAGCAGCGGAGGCGGCATCTTCTTCACCGCAGTAGAGCGAGCTACTGTGAGAATTATCAAGCGACTCAGTTGACATAGCTAACGGGTTATTTTCAACGGCGAGTTGACGGCATTAGTTACGGCGCGAGGGGGGGTGTGGTGGTGGTGGCGACAGGGGTAGATGCTCTACGCATTCGTTCGGCGATGGTGTTGTGTTTTGGGGTTTTAAGAAGAGCTAATGGTTTGGACATAAATAAATAATAGCTTGTTTTAGTTTCAACTGTCTGTGTTTTTTTTTTTTTTTTCTCCTTCTTATAATTTTTTTTATTATTTACTGCAATTGAGTGTATGGAAACGAAGAGACGATAAAGTGCAACGGACATTACTATAGAGAGAGAGAGAGAAGAGAGGCCGTAGGCATGTAATTATATTAGTTATAGGTATGAGGTATCGTATTATTAAAAGTGCTTTATACAAAAGCACTTTTAATAATGTATTTGTCATGTGCTTTTTATTAAAAGAATGTATGGGACCGTATTTTCTTCTATAATGTTTCTGATATAGTCAAAGAATCCTTGAGTGTTTCTTAAATATTTTTAGTGTATTTACATCCATATACGTTTTTTTTCGCTATTATTCAAAAAAAATTTGGGGCATTTTTTTTTCCTATTTTGAAAGACTTTCAAAGCGAACATTGGTGAATTAAAGGTGTATAAATTAGGAATGGCAATGGGGAGAGGGAGGGGACTAATTTCTTCGTATTCATCCCTGATATTTTGAATTATTCAAAAGAACTTCTTATCCCTATCCCTTTTCGAGAATAATATGGGGGATCCCTAAGAATCCCCGATTCCCGAATAATTAATATATTTTTTTATTTTTGATTTTGAGTTAATCATATTAAAATAAAAAATTTAAATAAAAGTAAAGTTCGAAATATATATTACATTAATATCTATTACAAAAATCACATATATTAAATTAGTAAGTAACGCAGCATATAAGGGATACAAACTTTTTTTACAAACTATCATGAACAAATTAATAGTCTAATACAAAATTGTTACAAATAAAATCGTATTTAGATTCAAAATTAACTTTTTCAATGGTGGCGTGGGCTTTTTATAAATGTGTACTATTCCCTTTACAGTATAATAGTTAAGTCAGAACAAATCAATAGCAAATATTAAATTAGATTAGATTAGTTATTAAAATTGTGATTCGTTGTGGGCAATTATAACATCTAAAAATAAATAAAAAATAGGTTTAAGTTTAAAATATTTAATAATATTAAAATTAAAATAAAATTTTTGGGCTAATAGAATCTACTCTGTCTTTTTAATGTCCTAAATAAAAATTTAGAACTTTAATTAGTTAATTAGGCCTAAAAGTTTAATAATATAAATATTTTGATATTTGTTATTTTTACTAATATTTATAATTTTATAATTCAAATTTTATTATTTAATAATATAAATATTTTGATATTTTTTATTTTCCCCGTCCCTTCCCTGAATAAGAAATTGGGTATGAAATTATCTTCATACCCTTCCCGAATGGAAAAAATCCCCTAGGGTATCCGTCCCCGTGAAAATTTTTAGCATCCCTATAAATTAATAAATAATATTTCCGTCTCTTTTAACATTATTATTTTTAATTGTTTAGGGTTTTTATAATTTTTAACATTTAACATTTCATTTCGTCCATTAAAATGTTACCAACGAACGTACACTCACATTGTTAAGTTAGACTCTGAATTTAAAAATACAAATATATAGGTTCGTAGGATGAAAGTTTCCATCTCCTTAATTTATTTAAAATAAAAAAATTTTTAAAAATGATTTTTTTTTAAATCAAGTAGATGAATGTTAAAGATACGCCATCATTATGTGGCCGAAATATTAGAGATTTGAAGTTGAAATAAATAATATGTCCACGTGTTCTAACACGTACTTAAGTTGAAATTTTTTTTCCAATTTAATGAAACAAAAGTTGTCTAATTTATATGATTGCTCTGGTTAGGACTGAGCTACGGTGCAATGCGTGCACCATACCCATTCTTTTTGTCTTTTTTTAGTGCACCCCCTAATCTCTTTATATTTACAGTTTATTAAAGTAATTTATTTTTATATTCCCCATATTTCCATTTCAATTAAACCTGTAATTAATCAATTGCAATCAATAAGAGAAACTTGACATTGTCATTAAATAAAATAAAATCACATAATCAATAGTGAATTAAAACTTTTTATATAAAAGAAAATCACATAGATATATTTTTATACATATAATCTATTCATCATACAATGAAATTTAGGTATAAGTAAATTGAAACTTTTTATATTTTATTACGTGTCTTCTTCCCCTTTTCTCCTCCATGTGTCTCTCCATTTTCTCCTTAAATAATCTAACTATAGGGCTTTCTAAATAATTGGATTATTATTATTATTATTATTATTATTATTATTATTATTATTATTATTATTATTATTATTATTATTATTATTATTATTATTATTATATCAGTAGAACTCCTCTTATTATGTTAATGAGTTTCTTTTCTTAGATAAAAATGATACTTTAACAAATGATAAAAAATGAGAGATTTAACAAAATTTCAAAATCTGTCTTAGTTTTTATTCTTTTTGATGCATCTGATATGTTTGATCTCTTGATTATAACTTGTAAAAGTGGGTACTATAACACAATGATGATGATTAATGATTCGTGGTCAGAGAATTTGGAAAAAAAAGATATTGGCACAAAATTTTGTAAACTTTAATTTTTTTAAATTTTCAGCAAATAAAATTGTTAATAAACAAATAAACACATCCCTGTCTTTGAAAGTACTTTTGTGCCGGATCTAACGGTGGCATAACAAAAAGACAAAAATAGAGGTATGGTGTACCCGTTGCACCATAGCTAGATCCCTCTGGTTAATATTCCACAAGTCAAATAGCATTTTTGGTCCGCCAGTAATTCATAATTAATAGCATGAACTATAAATGACAACTTAGAGGTATGTTCCTTTTAAAAAACCTAAACAAAATAGAACTTTTGATTTTGTTTATTTAGCCATTAGATGTTGTGATTTCCAGGTACATACAGCTATGACGTAGAAATCCTATTGTGTCATTCTAGAAATGTAGAGCCGAAAACATTTGATGAGATCTCTTTTTTTTTTTATACAAACAAGACATGAATAAATAGATATAACATATTAAATTTAATATAATTATTAAATGGGTCTCAGTTCGAGTCAACATGATTTTTTTTTTTAAGGATAAGCACATACATAGTATTTTATTTATCAAATTCATAAAAATTTAGAACTTTAATAGTATAAATGTGTAAAATATTGATAAATATATGTATAAAATAATGTGTAAATATTTGATATAATTCATTTACTTAAATAATAACATGATTATATTTTTAATTATATATTAATTTATGTCGGTTAAGGTTTAAATTCTTTACTTATTTACTCAAATAATAACATGATTATATTTTTCATTATGAATTAATTTGTAGATTCATGTCATTAAAATTTAAATTTGGACATAATTCTCCTTTTTTTATATTTTTTTAAAAGATAAGCATATACACAGTATTTCATTTATCAAATTTATATAAATTTAGAACTTTAATAGTATAAATGTGTAAAATATTACTAGACATATGTATAAAATAATGTGTACATATTTGATATAACCCATTTGCTCAAATAATAACATGATTATATTTTTCATTAAAAAATAATTTGTAGGTTCCTGTCATTAAAATTCAAATTTGGACATGATTTTTTTTTTTTAAAGGATAAGCATATACACAGTGTTTCATTTATCAAATTTATTTAAATTTAGAATATCAATAGTATAAATATGTAAAATATTGATAGACATATGTATAAAATAATGTGTAAATATTTGATATAACTCATTTAGTCAAATAATAACACGATTATATTTTCCATTAAAAATTAATTTGTAGGTTCCTGTCATTAAAACTCAAATTTGGACATGATTCTCTTCTTTTTCTTTTTTTCTTTTTTTTGAAGGATAAGCATATACATAGTGTTTCATTTATCAAATTTGTATAAATTTAGAACTTTAATAGTATAAATTTGTAAAATATTGGTTGACATATGTATAAAATAATGTGTAAATATTTGAAATAACTCATTTACTTAAATAATAACATGATTATATTTTTCATTATAAATTAATTTGTAGGTTCCTATCATGAAAGTTCAAATTTGGACATGATTCTCTTTTTTTTATATATTTTTTTTAAAGGATAAACATATACACAGTGTTTCATTTATCAAATTTGTATAAATTTAGAACTTTAATAGTATAAATTTGTAAAATATTGGTTGACATATGTATAAAATAATGTGTAAATATTTGAAATAACTCATTTACTTAAATAATAACATGATTATATTTTTCATTATAAATTAATTTGTAGGTTCCTATCATGAAAGTTCAAATTTGGACATGATTCTCTTTTTTTTATATATTTTTTTTAAAGGATAAACATATACACAGTGTTTCATTTATCAATTTTATATAAATTTAGAACTTCAATAGTATAAATTTATAAAATATTGGTAGACATATGTATAAAATAATGTGTAAATATTTGATATAAATTTGGTTAAATTTAGATATCTCGTTTATTTTATGTGATGGATTAGGGTTTTAATACTTTTTTTAAATGCGTTTGAATCGATTTAAACAAAACGACACAATGACACGATACAAATACGATCCATTTTACCAACTATGTAAAAAAGCATAAACTTCATTGCTAAATTCAAGGTTGTTTCGATTTTTTTTTCCGTAATTTATAACTTATTAATTACGTGAAATTAATAACATAAATTTGTTGTCGTGCAATAATGGCACAAGCTGCCTTATCAACCGGGACGATCAATTCATCTATTCTAATGCTTTAACAACCATAGTACCACAATTTCCCATTATCAACTTAAATTCCACAGATATGTGTGTCCATTCCACACTTGGCAATTTTGGTGGGTGCACAACCCATCAAATTAATGACGGACTTTGATGCCTGAGGTTCAGGAGGAAATTAAATCTATTGAATTTGAAATGTTTGTTGCACAATGAATTCAAACTAACCTTTAATGTACGTTTTACTCGCAATAATAATAACTCGTTTGGCGAAGCTGCGCTGCGGGGCTTCAATAGGGTGAGCAAAAATTTTAATCCAAAGTAAATTATTTCCTGGTTCAGTTCAAATCTTCAAAAGATGAAAAAAAAAAATCGAAAAAAAAAATCGGTTCATTGTAGTTGTTTGGGCCAGGATCGTTTTAGAAAATTCTCCATCCAACATTTTTACTCGTAAACAAAATATGGTTAAGTAATAATAAAAAAAAAATGATCCGCAAAAGATAGAATAGGCCCACCTAAGTCTGAACTCCAATGCAATTCCAAACGAGGGCTATAATGACAATCAGAGCTGATTGCGCCAAAAATTTTCAGGCCCAATTGGACTCCAATCCGGAAGCAGGTGTGGCAATTATAAGGGCTTCATTCTTCATGCACAATAATTTAGTTGCATGAAATAAATATTCTTTGAACGAAATCATCGGATTCGGCTGTGCATATTGATTGGGGCCAAGATATTGTTCATGAAAAATGGCCGAATACTGGATGAGGATCCTCTCCTTATCTTCTGATACAACATTAATGACCGAATGACAATTCAAGCGTACAAATTTTATATTCCAATTTTCTACTCAATTCAGAATGTTTATTACATATGGTTAAGACTGGGCTGAGTTTTCTATTACACCAACTTTTGCATTTGCATAAGATAACAGGTAATACCATAGAAATGAACAGTGGCAGCATTAATTAAGTGTACGTAACAGTGGGTCGAATTGATTAAACTGCCAGTTCCTGGCGACCCCGACATATATTTCTTGATTGATTTATTGTGCTAATTTTGACGAAGAAATTATTTTGTGGCTGAAATAAGATAAAGAACAATTATTGAAGAGTAGAGTCTGTAGCGTTAAACATCAAATTTATTAAACAACAAACACAATTGAGGCCAATGAAGGTTCCTTTGGTATGCAATGACATAATGCTACAAGTTTTGCACAAATCAGATCACTTTGGCCTCAGAGTAACATAAAATAAGATTTTTAAAAAAAAAATTCACTCTTATTAATTTACCATTCATACAAGAAAACTTAATAGCATAAAAGGAAATAATCAAATCAAACATTCTAATTGAGGGATTCATCAACAAAATTTGCATATACATAATGGCCTTCATTCTTGTCATATGTATTTCGTCATAACGGTTATCATTCTTGTTATAATTAATTATTTTGATTCTTATCCTTTGTGTTTATCATTTTGGTCATGACCTTTGACTTACGTGTATGATTAAGAATTGTAATTTATGATATAAAATGTGGGTCAAAATGGGCTTAGATTGGAAATAGGACCGTGGGCTTATCCATAAATGTCACTCACCACCACAATGGGTTTAAGTCCAATCTTACTTTCATAAAAATTCATAAGAGTTTTTGTAGCAAGCTGAGCTTTTAACATCCCTCTGGCCGTACTCAAAAAAAAGAAAAAGAAAATCCCTTTAGCACTTTACAACATCTCTTTTCAATATTAATTTCTAAAATGCTCTTATTTTAATTTAGAAGATACAAATACTTATATTAACATTAATCATCTTTTCACAAAAATATATATTTTAAAACTTTTTATAAATTACATATAAATCTTAAAATTTTTAAATGTTTTTATTATATTTTCATAATTTTAAAATTCTTATATTTTTCTCAAACTATAAAATAAACTGGTGTGAAATTTTTGTTAAAAGAATAATTTATTTAAATATTTAAATGCGTTCCAAAAAAATATTTAATTTAATTTTCATTAAAAAAATTATTTGTATTTAGTTATTTAAATAATCTCAAATAAATAAATAAATAAATACATAGAACCACACCAAATCTTATGTTTATTCAACCAGAATTCTGATCTTTTGAACTTTGAAGGTTCAAAAGTTACACTGAACACCCACCACTTAATTCTTCATTGATGGTTTCCTTGTGATGATGATAATTTTGTCACCGGAATTCCCCGTATCCTGACCGGAATTCCTTCTCACGACCAAAACCTTCTTCGTCTTATGAAGGAAGCTCGACGGCGACGACGACGACGCCGACGACGCAGCAGGGCTCGACGCGTTTCCCCTAAACCTTTCCACTAATGTAGGCTTAGGCTTATCTTCGGGATCTTGATTCTCCAATTTGACAACAGCGTTCATTTCGGGATCTTGATTCTCGGCCTGAATCTGAACAGTTCTATCAAAACCCATCAACAAATCATAAGCCTCCCTTCTTTTCGGATCCGACAACACTTCCCACGCTTCGTTAATTAACTTATTGGCAGTATCCGCCCCGGCGGACGAACACCGATCCGGCTTAAATAACTGAACCAGAGCCTCGTAACGTTTCTTGATCACGTCGACTCCGGCGCGGTGATCTCTCATCCCGAGCACCGCGTACCAACTCTTCTTCTCCGCCGCCAGCTTGTGCACCACGTAACACGCGAAGTGGCTGTTCAGCCCCTCATGGTTTGGGTTTTTCGTCCGCGCTCTGTCCACGATGCAGAGGGCGGAATCGATTTTTTCTTCTTTGAATAATTCTTCTGCCATGTGTTTGCTGGCTTCCGCTTCCTTGTCTGCCAACTTGGCAAACAGAGCCTCTCTGGCTTCTAGATTGTTAAATGGGGAAGAAGACAGAGACGAAGACGACGAAGACGACGACGACATCGTTTTAATAGATATATGGAAAGAGGATTAGCGTAGGGTTACTGAATGGAATATATGTTTAAAATTTGCGTGTGATGCGCTTTTATAGCGGTTTTTGAAAACCGGCACCGTTTGGTTACTTGGGGATGATGGTTTTCCTTTCCCCAGCAGGAAATGAAAATGGGTCACGCCGTTTTTTGACCGTTGGATTTGGGAATCCTTCTTTTTTGTTTTTGAGACTGTTGGATTTGGGAATCCTTAGTTGACAAGGATAAGCATTTTTTTTTTCGATTAATTAAATGAAAAGATTTTTTATTATGGAAGTGCTTACTCCTTATTGTCGGCTGAGAAGTAATTAGAAACCAATTTATTTTGGGAAACCATCATTTAAGTCCTTTCTATTTTAAGATTTTATTATCCAGGTCCTTCGACTGTATTCCGCCTAGGTGGGCTTGGCCCGTGCCAGTTCCGTGCTCGGGTCATAAACCCCATTTCTATATATACCCACGTTCATGTTTTAGAATTACCCTTCCATGATCAATGTTGACGTTTGGGTGAGCTTTTGTCACTCTTTTTTATCTAGCATTTCCCTTTTGCCAAGTGTTGCTATCTTGCCAAGTGGATATGGAGCTCTCGACGGCATCTGTAACAGCCTCCATCGGACGCGTGGTAGATTTGTTTGAAGGCTGAAAAAAGATGGGAGAATTTTTCTCTTCTTTTCAGTAGCAAACTCGTGTTTATTATTATTATTATTTTAATTAATTGCAATCAAGAATAAAAATCAAGTTAATTTGATGTTTATAAAGAAAAGAAAATGGGGAGGGACGCTTGATCGCAAATATACTTTATAAACATATTCCTCAATAGTCCTTTACAGTAATTTTCAAACTTAAAACTAATAAAGGTTACAAGGAATATCACGAGATAAGAGGTGGGTGTTGAATCACTAACTATTGCTTTTTCGAGTGTTGTATTTTTAAGGGGCCACGGAACCTTCCCCGTTACATCAAAGTGCTGGTCCTATTACTGTGACTTACCGACTTTGGAGTTTTGACACCGGACACTGCTCCTATTACTAACTTTGTACGAAGCTTACTATAATTTACAGAAAAATTGTGAACTAACATTCCTCCTGGATGCCATCCGCGTCATCTAACGCCTTATGGGCTTCCACTCTGCATGGACCATAAGCCTTGCAGCAAGCGAGAAAATATACAAAATTAGCCATGTTTAAACCAGAAAGAAGCCAGAAATAGTGATCATAATGACCCTTGTTGATATTGCTTGGAATCCAACCCTGCTTTCCTCTACTTCTTGTAATACCATCAACTGCATTCATTATGAAGCTCGCTACCAAGCTTGCCGCTGACATCCCCACTCCGAGAAGAGCGGAGGCTATGCTGGACATGCTTTTAGGCAACTCAGAGTAGTAGAATTCCGTCTGCCCAATCATGTTGAACGCCATGGCCAAGCCGCTGAGCACGAGGTAAGGTAGTAGCCACATGGCTGACATTTGCACCACGGCTCGCGGGTCGTCTGAAAGTCCTTCATCAATTGCAATATGGCGACGAACAGTCTCTGTGATTGCCCATGCCGCCATTGATGCAGTAGAGAAAAGCAGTCCTATCCCCATCCTCTGCTTCAAGCTCAGTTGACACGGCTTCCCTTTGATTCTTGATGCTAGAGGGAGAAGGATACGATCGTAGACACCGACCCATAATGTCAGAGTTATAATCGTAAATATGCTGAAGGAGGCAGCTGGGATTTCAAAGTTACGACTAACGTGTCGGTCCATGGAGCTTGCCTGGATTACTGGAAATGAACTTTGGGTGATGGTCACACCAATCATTATTCCAGTAGACCATAAAGGAATTACCTTGATCAATGCTTTTAACTCCTCTACTTGATCAACTGTACAAAGACTCCATGGATCTGAGGCTCTTCCGTCTGGAGTCAAGTCTTGTTCAGGATGTTTGATTATACAAGCTTTGTTCAAACACCTAGACAGAAAAGAAAATTTAAGAAGATGCAAGTAAGAATTCTAATTTTCGGTAGCACCTGAAAGCAATTGATACCTTAAATTTTCACTTGGCACGAGACGCACGGATCCTTCTCTGTGATGGTACCTTTCTTCCGCAGCCTGAGGTGATGATAACTTTATATGTCGATTCTTATACGAGGCAACAAGGACTTGAATTAACCCAGAAAGCAAGCTTGTGTTAGCTTTTGACTTGACATAAAACGGAGAAGCCAGAAAAAAACAAAGAGCTGATAACAACATTATTGCAGCAGGAATTCCAAACCCCACCTCCCAGCCCAAGTTATCTTGAATATAAACAATAAAAGTTACGGCAACCATAGATGACGCCGAGACAGAAACATAATACCAGCTGAAGTAACTCTTTAAGGCACCTTCACTTTTACTTTTGATGCCATCTCCCTTTTCCAACTGATCAGCACCAAAGGCTAAAGAGGATGACCGTATGCCACCACCTCCAAGCGACATGAGACCAAAAGCCAAATACAACAGCATCAATTGAGACCCTGTAGCGGATTCACAACTATCTCTTAGTGTGTAGTCACAAGCTAGAGGCCTTGCGTGGGGCAAGATCGTCGTCAGCCATAACAGAACCATCCCCTGTTAATCAATCATTTAGTCCTTTCACCTCTATTTAAATAGAAGGTTAAATTTCTTGACATGCACTATTATGATTAATCAAGTCAAATATTTTAAAAATAACACCAAATCCTTGATCCTGCAGGGCCTTCAGGAGTCTAGTGGTTACCGGAGGCAGAGTAATTTATATTTTACAGCTTCCATAAAAAAGAAGTATTGCGAAATGTTAATTAAGATTAACAACTAAGTATAATTTAAATTTGATAGCTACTTGATGCAAAATAAAAATTACGATAAATTCAATAAACATAAATTTTATCACCTATTGAGGAAAAGGACATTGAGGTGGTCTGTACGCCTAGCGATGATGAAACTTGGGAAACAAAGCAACAAAAAAGGCAAAAGGTCTATTCCACGCAATTCGAAAAAGTACTCAAGGGCTGATTAAATTCACAACAAGCGCCACCAAAATGAAAACGAAAGCGTAAGCGTAGATGTGAAGGTGGAAGTGAAAGATTACCAAAAGGCAAGTGATGCAACCAAAACCGATCATCGCATACCGACCCACATAGGAATCGGCGAGAAAGGCCCCAAGAATTGGCAGAAAATTTGAAGCAGCTGACCAAAAGAAGAGTACGTTCGTACCTTCTGTTATTTTCATGTTATATTCTCTGCACAGATACAGTATCATGTTTGGCATAAACCCAGTACTCGCCATCCTCTCAAATGCTTCATTTGCTGTCCACCAAAAATAAAGCAAATAAAATAGAATACACAAAATTGATCAAAAGGGTAACAACATCAACATGCATGCATGTGGTATACACATTAAAAGAAAAAGCAAAAGATTTTTTTTTTTTTTTTTTTTTTTTGGGGGGTCAAATGAATAACTTACCTATGATGAAAGGCAAGGTTCTGATGCCACCCTTTGGGTTTTTGTTGATCAAGAGTGGCTCTGTGATCATTTTCTTTTCTTCTGAACATGATTCCATTTTCATTCTTTGTTGCTGTTTGCTTGCTTAGTCTTCTGTTTCTGTGTTTATGGAGGCTAATCTATGTAAGGAGATTTTACTCGTAGTAGATATAGTGTGTATTGGCACTCACCGAAAGTGAGAAATGCTAAAATGCATGTGGAGAGCACTGATACGATAGAAAGTGGACGAACATCGACGATGTTACCAATTAAACTAGTAGTTTTTTTTTGCCCCTTTCTTTCTTTGTGATGTACTAATTAATTAACTAAGATGCTGCGCGTGGGAAAAAAATATTATAATAACAACTGTTATCAAAGAAATAGCCAATAATCTGTGATTAGTTAATGGATTGGGATATTGTTTTGAATTCTTTAACCGTCCGATGTGACTTCCACTTTATGGGCAGTTGGAAGTTACGCCTAGTCAAAAGAAAGAAGTGGGAAATTAAAAAAATAAATATATAAATAAACAATTGGAATAACTTAGAAAATGGCGGAATAACACAGATATCCCTCTATTTGTATATTGTTTTATTCAATATTTACTTGGTTTATTTGCGTAAAACAGGTTTTTGCGACGCCTTTGGAAATGATAGTTAGCCTTATTTAGGGCCGAATTTGAGCATTATATTAGTAATGGAGTCATGTCCTCACTTGACCTAAAGCATAATACAACCCTCGCTTATCTTATGGTGTGAAGTTTTGCAGCCCTCTCAATTTTTGTATAAAAATTATTCGCCTAAGAATGTTAAAAAAAAAATAACCTCAATGTAAAAATAATCTCTAAAATTTTAATATTAAAAATTATTATTTTATTAAATATTATAAAGATTCCAAGTAAATATCTACAAAAGGGGAGCCTAGATTACTAAATATATATGGAGAAGAGTGAGTATAAAAAATTAATACATCTTCGGAGAAAGGAGCAGCACGATATGATTTATTTTAATTAGGGTTGAGGACTTATTTGATATAAAATGATAAAATATCGCCCATCCTTTTAGAAAACAAAGAGAACGAGGGGTACAGACGTTATTATCTATGCTCAACCTAACAGGAGTTGCTGGAGTCGCGACACCACATCCTTTGAATTTACTTTAAAGTAAAACAGTAAAAATTAAAAACAAGGCCAAATGCGACACGGCACGGAGGGTCATTCTCGGATACGCGGGCCACCTTTACCACGCTTTTCAACTTCTTTGAGAATGCTACATTACAGAGTCTGTAACGTACGCACCCAATGGGAAGCAGCACACGTATCCTGAGAGATAAAAATCGTGCAAATGCAGGCTGTGGAAGCTCCCTATTAACTACTGTTACTTACAGAACCTGTAACATAGACTTCTCCTCTCTTTTCTCATTGTTTCAAACTTTCGAGGCGCAGAGAGGGTGACAGCAGAGACGCTAAACTTGCGCACTTTGTTACACGTACCCGTGTCGGTACTTTACTACTCTTTTCAGTTAGTGCTGTGGTCGCCCTTGGCACCGTGGTCCCCGGTCGGTAGCGTGATGGCGACGCGAACGAGAAGAATCTATGCATGAAAAATTTGGCAAAGTGGAATTTCATTAAACTTATAATCGATAAGGTGTTAATTTGATTGAATAATAATTTTTGTTGTTCTTGATTGTAGGGTTGATAAATTAATAATTTAATAAATTTATTAATTGAAAATTTAAAAGAATTTTAATTTTTTAATAAACTTTAATTAATATATAAATTAATAATTAATTAACTTATATTTAAATACATATAATATGTCTATGAAATTTTTATAAAATAAGTTTCCAATATTACTTTTTTTTTCTTGACATTGGTTTTACTTGAGCTTCATCTAATTTTTTATAATGCTTAGAGAAATTCCAGCTTGGTGTTGCCGCCTTGCCAGGGGCCGATGTGTTAGTGGCAGCCCGGTATAAAAAACAAAAAAATTAAAAAAAAAAAATCAGTTAGTTTGATTAAAATTACGAAAATGCCATTAATCGTTAATTACGAAAATACCATCAATTGTTAATTACAAAATATCATCCATCATTATCACTTTTCCTTTACTTCCACCGACACCATTAGAAAAAACAAAAACATTTTCAAACCCTTCTCGATTCTTCATTCTTCATCAATTCACCTTCACTTCTTCACAAGTCACAATTCATCATTCGTTCGTATCTTCCAATTTCTTTGCAGTCTATACATTTTTCTATTGGTAAGATGCTGTACTTTTTAGAACTTACATAAATTATTTATTTTTTTAAATAGATATTTTATTTATTTAACCTATTATTTTAATGTATTATTTTGAATGTTTGATTGGCTTTTTTTTTTGTAATTAGTTTTGTGATTTATTAGTTTTAGTTGATTTATTATTGTTATTTTTTCACTAATAATATTTTTTAAAAAATGGAAAAGATGAACAAAATGAATTGTTTAATTTATTTAAGCATGCTAATTAAGCTTGTAATTATTAATTAATTTATTAATTCTTATGTAGTTTCATGTTATGGTAATTTATAGGTTATAATGTCCGATAAATCCAAGCCAATGAAAACTCTTCTTTCATTCTTGGCCAAAGTAGATGGTGGTCAATCATCAAATGAAACACGTTCTCCATGCAGTATTGATGCCTCAAGTTCTCTAATCTCAAAGAGCCGAATTTGAGAAAGTTGACATTCCATCCACTGTTGACACCCCTTATTTAGAACGTGATCTCGGATTACACATCTCAATTAAAACTTATCCTATTAATAAACGTGAAGATGTGCGGATGACGTATATAAATATGGGATAATTTCAACCCGAGCTACAAAATTACCCATCGGCTAAACATGGTATATAAAATCATCGATTTCAATTTTCTTGGTTCTCAAAATTTCCTTGGCTTGAGTATTTCTTATCAAAAGATCAAGCATTTTGTTTTCCATACTTTATTTTTTATGATACATCAACTACGTATGATGCATTTATTGTTGATGGTTGTCAAAATCGAAAGAATGTTTCTTGTGACAAAAAAAATGTTCTTTTGCACTGCATGAAGGGAGTCACGGTTCTTTTCACAATGTTGCCACAGAAAAATGGAGCAATTTAAAGGATCCATTTAAACATATTAATAAAAGAATAAATGCACAATTTTCACAACAAGTTTCAGAGAACACGTTGCGGCTAAAACCTTCAATAGTAGCTACCAAGTGGTTAGCAAAACAAGCTTGTGCTTTTAGAGGTCATAATTAATTCTCTTAATCGTGGAAATTTTATTGAATTAATCAAGTTGTTAGCAACAATGAATGAGGAGATTAATAAAGTTGAGTTAGAAAATGCTTTTAAAAATGCCCAATATATAGCACCTAATATTCAAAATGAGTTATTGAGTATTCTTGCTAATAATGTGTGATTCAAGATTCAGAAGGAAATTGCAGATTCTATTGATTCAAAATCCATAATTGAATTGATGTTTATCAAAAAAAAAAAAAAAGAATCCATAATTGATGAATTCCATTGTTTGAAGCCGTGAAAAGTACAACTTTAGTTATATTTTTGTTTTGAATTACATTTTTATTTTATATTTTTATATAATTATTTTGTTTAAATTAATTATTATTTGGTGTAAGATTTCTAATGTCATCATCTTATTACGTGTATTTTTTTTCTTATAAAATTTTATGCTCACTTTACGATATAACTTTTTTTAATTTAAATTTAACCCGAGATATTTTAAAATTTTGGATCCGCCCCAGTGCCTTGCAAAAAGAAATTATTGGATGTCACTATTAATTAAAGTGTTTCTTTGGGCAAGATGGTCTTGACAGTGAAACTATCACCTTCAACTTCTTCCTCTTTCATCTTTATTATTTTTCATTACACTTTCAATCATTTGATCGTCACTCAAAATGAAAATCGTATCACACAGCTTAGAAAGAATTATTACTCTAACTATATTACGTCTATACATCATAAAAATTTATGTTCTAAACATGATATTATCTTCATAGATTAATATTATTAATTAATTAATAATTTATTATCTATCAATATATTAATATTCGTTAAATCAATTAATAGATTTTTTAATTTATCTATATGGTACTATATTAGATTATAATATCACGACATTAGTGTATACATTCATATATTCCATTACTGCATGTTCTCAATTAAAGGTGAAAGAACTTTCTGAATTGAAGTGTGCATAATTTCTTTTGCCTTTTATCACACACACACACACACATATGCACAGCACATGCATGAATATAGTAGCACCATATCTCATCTCCTCCAAAAGAAAACATTTTTGGATTACACCACCTTTTATTTCCGAATCTTTATCTTTTTTATCTTCTTTTTTTTTTTTACTCTTCCTTTTCAGTCGCAGTGGCCAGTGCCACTTTGATGGGCAAATTTGAGTTCAAACTTCCAACATATTGCAACGACACTATTTTCATTCTATGCAATTGTTTGGCACTAGAATCTCTCTAATAAATAAAAGTAGAGCAGATAAATATTCTTTTATATATGAATGAAATTTTAAACTATGTTATAATAGAATTAATTTAGAAGATAATCTCAACATATTCCTAGTCATAAATATATATAAAAAAAAACCCATATTCTTTTACATACATAAATTTTATTCAATATTACGTTCAATTCATTCTTTTATATTCTCATAACAGTTTAATAATAACATTTGTGAAATATATATGACTTTCACAAAAAGTTTAAAAATAAATTTTATTAAATATTTAATTAATTATCTTCACAATGTATTACCAACTAGCCCTAAGACTTAAGGAGAGAATCACGCATAGAGATAATAATCAAGATTGATTCGTCATTGACATTTGTTGACAAATATGCAAGTTTAAATTATCACATAACATAAAATAATTTTTTTTTCATATAATCATCAAATTTTCTTTTGAATTACATTGAAAATCAACGACGACAATTTCTCTTAACTTAAGAAATTCAGCAAAGGTTCCTTCCGATGATAGCAAGCTCCTTGTACAACGATCTGTTATTACTGTTGTTATAATTATGATTATAATTATCATAACCCATAAGAATGTCATAGGCTTGCCGTCTTTTTGTATTGGAAAGAACCTCCCAAGCTTCATTAATAAGCAAATTTGCAGTCTCAGCAGCGACAGAAGAACATTCATCGGGATGAAACAACTGTGCCAAGCCCTCATAACTCTGCCTGATTTCGTCTTCTCCGGCTTTGTGATCTTTGATACCCAGAACCAAGTACCAGCTTTTGGTTTGCACTGCGACTTTGTGCACCATGTAAGAGCTTAAGTAGTTATCGAGGCCCGGAAGATTGGGGTTCTTAAGCCGTGCTGTTTTAATGGCATAGAGTGCAGCATCAATGTTTTTGTTTATGAATAACTCCTCTGCCATGTCTCTGCAGGCTTCAGCTTCCATATTTATGAGCTTCGGGAATAGAGCCTCTGCGGCTACTGGGCTGCTCAACGGAGGAAGCATTGTTCAATTGAAAAACAGAGCCAGACAGAGAGAATGTAATGTTAATTTGTTGAGCAATTGATAAAATAGGCTAAGCTTTATCACGTAGAATAAGGATTCTTTCTTTACCTTTTTTTCTATCCTAGTGAAATAAGTAGCCAAGATTGAATTTTAATTGTTAATATTGACAATAAACTAATTTTTTTCACTTCATTTATAATTAAACTATTTTTTTAAAACTAAATTTATAAAGCATAAAAGAAAAAAACCACTACGAGAGAATCTTAATCCTATTACAAATGTAGAGGCTTAATCCGACACCGTTTTCGGTTGATGGGTTTGTGTTACTCCTTAATTGCCTAGGGGCGGGCAAAATTCTTGGGTTCTTTTACTGAATTAAATAAGAAAGAGTGCGTAGAAATTAAGAAACCATCCACTAATAAGATTCTCAGAATCGGATTCGCCGAAGGGATGGCAATATATATAAAGATTCGCGGTTAAAGGATAGTTGATTATTTCACCATCAACATTTTTCTCAATTTACGGCAAAAAGATTGTAAACTATAAACTTTTTTCGGATCCTTTAGTAAAATTCAAAATTTAGAGTCATGTTCGGGTCCCACCTTAGCATTTTCACTGGATGCAACTTTCAAGCTCGACAATGCGTATGGGTTGAAGTTTGTGCACATTATGCTCGATAAAAGGGGCGAGAGAAGTTCCGATAAAATAATAGTAGAAGGAAAAAAATACTTAGAATTTTCATTTTTGAATTCAAATTCAAATGACATTTTCGTTCATTTAGAATCTGAGTTCTTCTACTTCTAAGAACATAGAGTTTGAATTAAACCCATATATTTATTTATTATTTTTTTCCCTTGCTTTGTGCCCAAATAGATATATTCTTAATTGACTAAAATTGTTGTCTCCACCGTGCAATAATAGTAAAATAAAATACTAGTATCAAACCATTAAAAAAAAAGGAAGACTAGTAAAAGGTAAGAGTAGTCATTCATTAATCCAAATAATCATGTATGGCATGGAAAAATTAGACAAACTTACAACATAGTCAATTCGGCAGGTCAGTTTCTATTCCAATGGGCTTGTGCTCGAAAATAGCAATACTTAAATACAGATACGCTTCCAGAATTGAATGGTGTGGTTTGTTGGCATAAGCCAAGCATGGGATGGCTAAAATGCAATATTGATGCTGGTGTATTTACTTCTCCTTGCCGCATCAGTTTTGGAGGGGTTATTAGACGCGATGATAGCAGCTTCCTTGCAGCTAAGAGTGGTTGTATTATTGGTTCTTTTGCAGCTCGAGAGGCTGAGGCAATAGCCATTCGAGAAATTCTGAGTTGGGTCAAGACTTCCTTTAATGCTCCCATGATCATTGAGACCGATTGTCTAGAGGTCTATCAAGTTTTAACTAGTTCGTTGGCATGTCTCAATGGTTTCGGTTTAATAATTGATGACTGCAAAGCTCTGGCAAATAGTTTATGCTAAGTTTCATTTTCTGTTGTTCGACGATCTGTGAATTCCACAACCCAATCTCTAGCTCAGGGAGCGGGTTCCATGTCATGTCCGGATGAGTGGAGGCTTGTTCCACCCCCATATTTGAACTCTGTTTCAGCTACTGATTTAATATAATAAACAATCTTCTTTCAAAAAAAAAAATTGTTCCTAAAGGCTCAAACCATTTCAAAACCTTAGGAATATTTGTTACCCACAATTAAAATATGGTTAGATAACTTCATGCATCACTTGAGTGAGTTTTTATTTATGCTTGCGTCGTACACATATAATCATTTAAGATAAAACATATGCCTTTTTGTTGAATTCTCAATGTCTTGTCTGCTAAAAAATAAGATTGTCAACATAGATTAAGGTTCGTTTGGGATAGTTTTAAGAAGATTCAAAAGTGATTTTGGAAGGTAAAAGTTAATTTTATGTTCGATAATTTTTTTAAAAAAATTACTTTTACCAAACTCACTCCATTCTCTATAGCAAATTTTGAAAAAAAAGGAAAAAAATGATATTCAAATTTTGATTTTGAGAATAATTTTATACTTAATACAATTTCATATATATCCTCATAAATATTATATGAATTTAAAATTATCCTTATTAATTAGAAAATAAAATCATTAAATTTAAAGAGATTATTGTTATAATTACCAATTATATTGAGATGACAAGATAAAAAATGAAATTAATAATATGAAATATTTATTTTAGTCATCAATTATTATATGTACACAGTCAAAAATATTTTATAAACATGTTTATGTATGTAATTCAGTCAATTTAGTCATTTACATTTGTACAACAGTTTACCAATGAGATTTACTAAATATATATGATTGGATAGTGGATTATTTCTACAATACAACAATTTTTTTTAAAAGATACAACATAATCAATATCTTTCATAATAAAAATGAAAGGATTTTTTATTGAATGAGAGAATCGGAAAAATCATATGAGATCATTCCAAACATAATTATAGAGATTTCTAATCTTTCCCAAATAAGGCAAATATCTCAAATCCTAGTATAACAAGAATTGACTTAAATAAAGAAGCAAAAAAAAAAAAAATTTAAATAGTAGAATCAACGACTTAAAATTAAGTAGGGTTTTCCAAGTGAACATGATCACAATAATCTATAAAACATAAGCATATTGTAGGCATCGCATCTTATTGTATCTGAAAGAACATCCCCCATTTATAAGATTTTTACCGTTATCAATCACTACAAATGAAGAAGAACATTGATCCTGCTAATGATCATGAATCAGTACTTTTGCTAACTCATAATGTTTCTTGATTTTATGAAATTTAACGCCGTGATCCCAGATACTAAGAATCGAATACCAGCTCTTTTTTTCAGTTGCAAGCTTGTACACTGCATACGCTGTGTAGTATTTATCAATTGCTGAAAGATTAGGGTTAACAACTTATATCATTCACAAATTAATTTTAGTATTTAACTGATCATAAATTAAGTTTTGAGTCGTGAAATAATTACAAGTTGGTAATTTGATAGACAAAAATTATTTCCCTAACTTAAGCAATAAAATCAAACAAAACCAGAAGCAATTGTTATAAAACAATCTTATACAAGGTAAGAACAAAATTGATCCTCATTGATACTTAATTATAGGAACAAGTTTGGTGATTTCAGTAGTGGTCTTTTGATCTTGAGAATCTTCCTAATGATGGTACGATGTTCATGAATTGGCAAAGGCGACGATGTTGCTGATGAGGATGCAGAGCTAGGTTTCTGGACGTTTCTGATGATTTAAAGAACTGAACATTAATATTATTATTATTCTTACAATTAGTATAACCTATGAGCAGGTCATAGGCTTCCATTCTTCTTGCATCCGAAAAAACTTATCAAGCTTCAGTTATAAGCTTGTTTGCATTCTTTGCTTCAACAGAAGAGCACGCGTCCGACTACTAAAACAATGTAGACAAGACCTCATAATGTTTCTTATTTCTTCAACTCTGGTGGCATTGCTGCTGTGACCTTCTTCAGGCCAAGAACTTCGTACCAGCTTTTAGTTTCGGATGCAAGCATGTGCACCAAGTATGATGCCGTGTATCTACCAAAGCCAGGAATGTCATTAGGGTTAAGGTTCTTATTCTCATTAGCATTGTTCAGTACTACCACAATGGCACGTAGTGTGTCTCTGCATACCTTTGTATCATTATCGATCAAGTACTCTTTTGTTATGCCATTTGCAGCATCCTTATAAGCCAGTGGAGAATCCATCGTTGAACTCGAACTCACAAATAAGGCTGAAAATAGAGGAAGTGTGTGTTTGTTTTGTTGGAGATGATGTGAAAGCGTCTGTATCTGTGATGTGCTTTTTATAGAATCAAAATGTGACATCGTTTAGGTTTCCTATGAATGCACGGTCTTTATTCGCTTGTCTTTAAATTAAATAAGAAACCATACACATTAAGACACTCTAATCAAAATAAATGGTAATCAAAATGAGGAATGAAGTCAACGAGAGCCGATCTTATTTCACAAAATTTACCTAAAATCGATTTTTCATGATTTAGGTCCTGTGCTATAGGTTTTAAGTTACAAAAGCTATGGAAAAAAAGTTATAACTATGAAATAAAAGTTAATAATTTGTAGTAAATGTAAATTTTAAATAATAATTTTGACAAAATTATTAGAGATATAATAGATTTTCCATTCTATAAGTAAAAAGCCATATCAATATAGCTTTCAAGTCACAACAGCTAATGTTTACCAAATATTTTAATACTGTAACTTTTAAACTATAACTACTCAACCTCAATCTCAAATGCACTCTTGACCAACCACCAGAAAATGAAACTACATTTTATCCCATATTACTTTATTGGTTTAGAGTGCTCATCTACCATTGAATTAATGAATTTCTTAAAATCAATGACTCAAGATTTGTGTTAAAATTTTTATTTATTTGAAATAAAATTTTTATATAAAAATTTTAGGTCTAACGGTTTATTACACTTTGACCACAAAACTCTTAAAGATTTTACCTTAGATCGATTTTTAGTTTTCAGATTTCAAATTCTGGCTCCCTTGGTCAGAATTACGAACGGTTGTTTGTAAGTTTCGTGGATCTTTGTACTTTATATATTCAAATGCCAAACTAAGCATCACATGAAAGCAAATCACCACAAAGAATCCAATGTTTTACAAGCAGATAAAAGATTTGTAAGATGTAGAAGCTTAGTAAGCAGATCAAGTTATATAACTTGTGTACTGAGATGGAATACTTCTATACTTTTTTCTTCATTTTTGGCCCAAGTCTTTGTCCATGATTGGAAAAGCACCATGCCCAGCAATTTCAATACCCACTGCTTTTATTCATTTTCAAAACTATGATGAAGGGAAGAACCTGCTCAGGTTACAGGGCAGTGAATAGAAGTCACTGGTCCTGGCATCTCGATTAAAATACCGGAACTTCCACCACCAATGCCTGCCACAGTCTTGCCACCTTGCGCTGTGGCCTAGACTGTGAGTGCAATCCAAGAAGTACGCAACAATGATTGCCACGGTTGGTGGTGACGAGAAAATCACTTGCATCATGTTGTTGAACTGTATGCACAGAAAAAATCAGAAAGTTAGTTTCACTGTTGTATGGCAAGTACTCTGAATATTGCTGTGTACCGATTATACGCACTGAAGTTGAAGCAGTGTTCACAGGGTCGTGTCCGGAGATGTAAAGGTACTCGTTGAAGTAACGTGTCACGGAAAGGCCTATGAAGAGGGAGAAGCCTAAAATGAACTTTGACCTGAAGCTGTTGAGGTTGCAGAATTGCAGGAAGCCTAAACCTGCTGAAGCTGCACATCCCACGGTTCATGACAATCAAAAAGTCAAGTCTAGATGTTACGTGTTAGTGGAGATCAAGTTACGCCCTATGCATACCCACGTAGGCGAAGAGGACACAGTACAAGGCTGCCACGATTGGCAATGGAATAGAAGCTAGAATAGCACCGAATTTGCCTGTTAGCAACATGCATTGTGGCACCATCAGACTCATGAGTGAAACAAAAACAATACAAGTGTTCCAGGACTAGCTTGTACTGCCATATGGAGTACCACACCTAGAACAGAGAAGAAAAGCATAAATCCTGCTGATATCTGAACAACTCTACGACTTCCATTCCGTGTTAGTCCCAAAAGACCTGCATTTTCACTAGAAAAAAGCAACAAAACTTTTGATAGCTCATAGTGTCTTGGAGATGATTTTGCCAGGATTTGGACATGCACTGGCTAAAACACCAAGCGCGGTAATCAAAACAAACTCAAAAAGTTAAAATCTCCCTACACTGAAGCGGCGCAGCCACTTCCTGTGCCAAAGGCTCCATCCAGCAATAAACCTAATCCCTGAAATTCAATAAATCAAACCAATGACCCTGATTTTAGAATCCACAAATATGAAACATAGATAACAAACGTGGAATGGCGTTGAATCCTTTGCTAATACCTGCCAACCAATGCCACGGCTGAGTACAGAGGGTGGAATAGGAGTGGCACTACCATACCTTGATGCTGCAATAAATGTACCCGAAGACTGCCCAAGAAAAGAATGAAACAAGTTGATCTCAGTAGAATCATAATCCAGATTCGCGATATAAAGGTTTTGAAACCCATGAATGATAAGCTGAAGCAAATTAATTTTTCACAAGCGTTCACATTTCATGATCTATGTCTTGCAGGTTCCGGCACCATGCATAACTCCCCAAAAAGCAGAAAACATGAAAAATAAAAATCATTTCATGATCTTCAATTCCCGTAAGAGTTAGTCCTATAACAAGAATTGCTCTTTAAAAATCAAACCTCAATAATAGCAACAAAAGAAGCAGCCATCATGGCAAAAGCATCACCAGCGTTGAAAAGCGGGGGACCCCATTGAAAAGGAAATGGAACCATTATCCTGTGAAGGAGAAGCAAAACATTATTGAAGGTTATGATAATGCCACTAGTCCTCAAGGAATCATTTGCAGCCAGTGGCTAATATTAGATAAATCTATTTTAAATTTTACCATGGAGCGGCAGTAATGAGTCCAGAACGATCAGTACGACAGCTAGTTTGAGTGCTTGGAGGTCTATTGTCATATAATCCGGTTAGGGTCAAAATTTCAGCATATCCCCACACAATAGCAACAGTGAATAGGGTTGCAAATCGTTCAAATATGGCCTTTTTGGATTTCATCACTTGGGGAAGATACTGCAATGAATCAGCTATAAAAAAGATTAGACAAAATAACACCAGCTGCAGAGAGAGTGCATAAAGATGACAATAGGCAGCGGCCAGGAACTTTAAACCGAGCACCCCATGCTATGTTCCAAGGCAGAGTTTTTCAAGTGAATGTGCAATCTCAGTTGACCGAAAGACAAGAATAATTTAAGAATAGAATTGACCTGAGATAAAAGAACCAATATTATCAATGCGGGGAGTCCAACTTCAATGCATTTTGCCAGCTACAACCACAAAACGAAGCATAAGCTAACTTCTTCTGTGTTTGCTTTGAGGAAAGTAGCACAACCCTATGCAGTGTGCAAAAACACTTCAAATGGTTTGCGCTCACTGTCTTACCTGTGGGAAGCCATGTGCATATAGTCCTAGTCCAGTTAGAGTTACTAGAGGGACCACGGCAAGAGGGTTAAGAAATCTGCATCACAAGAAAACGAAACAAGTAACTATTGAAATCACTGAATACAATGAGGCAGTTTTCATGACATCCTACCTTCCAAATATTGTTCCGAATCCAAAAAATCCAATTAGCATGTTGAAGAGCGATGCCATAATTAGTGCCCCTTGCATAGTTTTCATGGATTCTTTGAACCTCTGAGAAATGGAACCATCAAAGGCAGTTGTTACGAGCACTTTGTTAACCATCAATGAGCTTAACAAAACAATAACCAACCTGTTCAGGATCTGTGTATATGTTGAATCTATTGGAGGCAGCAATGGATATAGAGATGATATTGAAAGCATAGGAACCACCCATCACCACAGGAAGCCGGGTTCCAAACGAAGTCTGCAAGAGTGTATTTATGCCCGCAACAAAGAGCAAAGTGTTGATTACTTGAGCCTTCTCTACCTATCATTACCAACGTAACTAGTGAATTTGAATGAATAAGAAGAAATAATGCATCTAATTCTAGAAATTTTTCCCAAAAAGTCATTACGGTGCCTCCACCCATTAAAGGAACAAGTGTTGTTGGAATGATCACAGCGGTTCCAAGCATTACTAGATAGTGCTGAAATCCTAGAATCATTGCTTCAGCTGCAATCAATGTAACAAATATTAGCACTTAATAATTTAACATAAGAAAACTATGTATAAGTAAATCAAAGTACTGTAAATTTTCAAGTTATCACCGTCTAAGATTAAAAGAACATGCACAATTCAATTAAAATAGGAGCAAAACTTGAACCGAAAAGAAAGCTTGGAAAGGAAAAACAGAGTATTCAAGCAATGGAGCCACATTGATCATATAAAAACGTGAGGAAAGGTTGTAAAATTACACCAAGGCGGTGAGCTGGAGACACAAAAGTCGACACCGGGAAGCTGTTCTTTAACAGGATGTGGCTGACACTCATCAGGTTTTGATGCCATTCTGCTCTAAACCAATGACTTCCGCCGCACCTTGTGTTACTGGTTTCTGTCTTAAAGAGCTTCGCATATAGAAGAAGAGTGTAGTCTAAGGAAAATGGAAAGCACTAGTGCAAAAATGGGAACTATTTATTGCTGAATTAAAATCATTTAAAAAATCTTATAATGATTCCTATAAGTTACAGAATATAAATTACAATCATTACATAGTTATTACTGATTCTTAATATCACAACTAGCCGTTATTCTTTTAATAAGGTCATAATTAGCTTAACATCAAGGCTTAAATTATAAGAAACAATATTTCATATAATATCACATACATAAACTAAGTATTATGCTTTGAGCAACTATGAAAATGAAAGTATCTTGCAGTTGAAGGTTGAAGGAACTGCTAGTACGCGCGAGGGCGTTGCCTCTTTGTGTTTGCGCGACACAGCTTTTTGGTATGCTTCTTATTGCTCAAGGTCTTGTTTTTCTTAATTTAAGTTTTTAATATTTAATGCTACTGAAAGAAATAGAGAGAATTGCAAAAGGGTATTTTTGTAAGTTTCGCGGATCTTATAGGATGTACTTCATAGATTCAAATACCACAACAAGCATTACGCGAAAGCAAATCACATCAAAGATTCCAGGTTAAAGGGCAATCAGTTTTCCTTCAACACTATTTTCTCTACATGAAATGTAAGGTTTGTAACATGGTGAAGGGCTTTCTGATCCTTAACAAGAACCTGTAGTAGCAAATTCTAAAGCATCTATAAAAGACTTGTAATTACAAGCTTGGCCAGTGGCTGAAGTTTGTTGCATCATCTCTGGTCTTACATATTTTCAACAGAGCAGTCTTGTAAAACCTCCAAACTCAGACTGAAGGGAAGAACCTATTAAGGTTCCATGGCAGTGAATAGAACTCTTCGCTCCTGGTATCACGTTCATAATAGCGGAACTTCGCCCACCAGTGCCTGCCGCTGTCACGCCTCGTTGCACTGTGCCCAAGACTGTGAGTGCAATCCAAGAAGTAAGCAACAATGGTTGCTACAGTTGCCGGGGACGTGAAAATCACTTGAATTATGTTGTTGAACTGTAATCATTAAGGGAAAACACAAAATAGAATTGGTTTATGGTACTCTTAGTAAAAAGTAAACAAACAATGGTGAGGCTATCAAACAAGCTATGTGTCTATTATACCGATGTTGATTTAGTGTGCACGGGGCCTTGTCCAGAATTGAGCTGAGACTGATTGAAGTACTGTGCCACTGAAAGGCCCATGAAGAGGGAGAATCCTAAAATAAACTTTGACCTGAAGCTGTTGAGGTTGCAGAATTGGAGGAAACCCAAACCTGCTGAAGCTGCTCAACCCGAAATACAAAATCAGATGGTGTTGAGGTTGCAGTAATTCCCTCAAGAGACTAATTCAGCCTTTTTTTTATAATGATGTAGACAATAGATACATACCCACATAGGCAAACAGGACACAGTGCAGAGCTGCCACAATAGGTAATGGAATAGAGGCAAGAACAGCCCCAAATTTTCCTGTCAACAACATTAATTATGATACCATCGGACACGTAAGTACCTCTTTTGCCATATTTTTAACTAAATATGAAATATGCTCAATACTAAGATCCTATTTCAAGGGAAATGCACTTGAACTGTACTGAGTGATCAGTTAAGCCAAATTAGAGAACAACACGAGAGAAATTCCAGGACTACTTATATGGACACATGAAGAACCTCACCTAATATAGAAAAGAAAAGCATAAATCCTGCTGATATTTGAACAACTTTTCGACTTCCATTTCGTGTTAATCCCAAAAGACCTGCATTTTCACTGAAAAAGCAACAAAACCTGTTAGCTCACAGCTTTGGAAGTCATTTTGCTAGGATTGGCACATGCACAGGATTACACACCCAAGTGTGGCAATTTCACTGACAAATAACTCAAAGTATCCAATATTAATTACAGATTGCCATTAACCAATTTTACTGTTTCATTTGATGCACATAATCACAGTTTATGCAGGTATTGAGATTCTATGCCTGAGCAGAGAGGAGGAGTCATAGTGGAGATGCCCTCATCATAAAGGCTTCTTTAAAAAACGCTATTCACTAACGTCAAAAGTTTAAACTTTCTTACACTGAAGCAGTGGAGCCAGATCCTGTGCCCAAAGCACCATCCAGCAAAAGACCTATTCCCTGGAATTCAGAAAATCAAACCAGTGATCTTGATTTGAGAACTCAGAATTATGGACTATATATAATAAAAGTGCACATATCAGAATCCCTTACTTGCCAACCAATACCCCGGCTTAGTACAGATGGTGGCTTAGGGGTGGCACTCCCATATCTTGAAGCTGCAAAAAACGTACCTGTAGACTGCTCAATAAAAGAAGGAAAAAGGTTCATCTTATTAGAATCACAATACAAATTATCATTCCTTATGATTTAAACCTTGCAGCACCATTCTTAACTGTCCCCCTGCCCCCCTCAACAAACCAAACCAAACCAAAAAATAAAAAGAAAAAAAAAAGGCAAAACGGCTTGCATCATCTCATAATCTTCATTCCCATTTTTGAGTTAATCACATGTTCAGAATAGTTCTTTATAAATCAAACCTCGACAATAGCAACAAAAGAAGCAGCCATCATAGCAAAAGCATCACCAGCATTGAAACGAGGGCTTCCATACTGAAATGGATATGGAACCCGTATCCTACGTAGGAGAAACAAAATTAAAGGTCATAATAATGCCAGTACTCCTCAAGGAATCAGTTGCACTGGCTAATATCAGATTAGATAAATCTCCTTTAAGCAAAGTACAAAAGAATAATTTTACAAGAATTTCAATTAGGCTGTTATGAATATGCTCACCATGGAGCAGCTTTAAGAAGTCCAGCACGATCTGTACGACAGCTAATTTGAGTATTTGAAGGTTTACCATCATAAGCACCAGCAAGAGTCAAAACTTCAGCATATCCCCATACGATAGCAACAGTGAAGAGGACTGCAAGTCGGTCAAATATGCCTCTTTTGGATTGCAACATACTGCAAATTAAGAAACATACTGACAAACCAAAACAAATTAAGAATCAGTCATCCACATTGTTTTTAAATTTTTTATAGATTTAAAGACAAGAGCAACTAAAAATAGATCTGACCTGAGATAAAACAACCAATATGATTAATGCAGGGAGTCCAATTTCAATGCACTTTGCCAGCTACAAGCATCCCACCAAAGAGAAGAAAATGTCATTTTCAGAAAAGGGGTAATTGTAGAGGTGAAAATGCAACTCAACACAAAGAGTTATGCAGAAAATAGAAGTCAACAAAGACTTTCCAACCATATCACATGTAATTTAAAAGATTAAATCAGTGAGACACAAAGCCATAAAGATCCCTCGGTCGAAATTTCATTACAACAAAGATCCAGAACCAGCATTTTAAGGTTAGTAATCTTATGGTTCTTGGGCAAACTATTCAGAGATGTTAATTAGCCTGGAATTCTGTGTCTATGACCAGCTCATTGTAACATTGAGCAGCAAGTAAGCATGATAGGAACAGATAAATGTTAGTTACAGAATAAGTACATTAAGGAGTGCAGGAGTTATTCTACTAATATCAAAAGTTTTCCCCAAAAATCCAGCCTATGACTACAAATAAACACAAACAGCTGACTAGTAACAGAAGTAATACTCTTGACCACCTAAACTCCAACTCTATGTTTTTGTAATAGGCAGTGTAAATTTATATAAGTTAGGGCACAAGGGACTTCATTTTTGAGCTGGCTGAAAATTCTTTTGAAGCCGACAGTATGGACGTAGGAAAAAAAAACTAAGAAAATTGCTTTTTTAACTCGGGAAATGACTCCAAACAGTTTGGAAGCAGAGAAGCATAATTAACATTAGCAAATAAGGTCATCGAAATTGAACCAAATTCCCCATTTCAAAACAAGATGAAAACGTATATTAAGCTAGCCATTTCTGCTTTTGCTTTGAAGAATGAAGCAAAACCCTTGGCATTCTTACCCTTGGGAAACCTAGTGCATATAGCCCTAGTCCAGTAAGGGTGACCAGGGGAACCGCAGCAAGAGGGTTAAGAAATCTGCATCACAAGAAACCGAAACAGGACCACAACATAATATCAGCTTCACGACAAGATAAGACTTCACCGAATCTATTAAGACAGTTTCGCAACATCCTACCTTCCAAATATTCTCCAGAAGCCAAAAAAACCAATTATCATGTTGAAGAGTGATGCCATAATGATTGCTCCTTGCAAGGTCCTCATGGATTCCTTGAACCTCTGCAAATAGCAAAAATTCATTAAATTAATTAACAACCAACTCATGCTCTTGATATCCAAAAAGTTAGAGAAGCAGGAAGAAAACGGCAGACCAACCTGATGGGGATCAGTGTATTGTTTGAATCTGTTGGACGTAGCGATGGACACGGCGGGGATAATGAAAGAATAGGAACCCCTCATCACAACCGGAAGCCGAGTTCCGAACAAAGTCTGCGAGAGTGTGTTGATGCCCGAAACAAAGAGCAAATTGTTGATGACTTCAGCCTTCTCCACCTGCTCATCAACAATATCACGGAAGCATTTGAGTCAACAGAAAATGCAAACATGGCTTAAATGATAGGGGAATCATTCGTATTCGTAGAACTTTCTTCAAACACTCCTTACATTGCCGCCGCCCATTAAAGGGACAAGCATAGAGGGAATGATAACCGTAGTTCCAAGCATTACTAGATAATGCTGAAATCCAAGAATTATCGCCTCAGCTGCAATTAATGTAACAATTAATAAGGAGAGGAGAATTTTTTATTAAAAGAAAAACGCAAAACATTTCGCTTATTTGTATTAGTTTCAATTTCTTCAGTCTATCTCTTATTCTTTACATGCATAGAGGCGTATCCAAGCAATGCATCATGCATTCATATTTATATTCAAACGAAAAGGAGATAGAAAAGTTACGCCAAGGAGGCGAGCTGGAGACGCAAAAGTCGATTCCGGGAAGCTGATCTTTAACAGGAAACGGCTGAAACTCGTCGGATTTCGAACCTCCTCCTCCTCCTTCACCGCCGCCAGCCATTGTTGCGCCGTTTCGCCTTTCTTTCCTTTGTTTCTGTTCAAGCAAGGAAGCTTTGCTTGTCTTCAGATATAGAAGCGAGAGAGCGAGAAAACGTGTCGTGCAAGAAACAACCAGAGCAAGCACACTGATGACGGATTGATGATCATGGTGATGAGCTGAGCACTTAACAATTAGTACAGGTTAGGCCGCGTCGTTATGACTTAATCACTAATGTATTTGCAAAATTATAATTCAAAATATATACATTCTAATTGTTTATTTATTAATTTTGCTATAGTTTTTGAATCGTTTCTTGCTTTGATCTATTGGCAGAGACTAGAGAACGAGAGAAAGAGATCGGAAAGCTACCTACTGCAGCTGCCTGAGTGTGACATATTCTTCACTGACACAAATAAAAAAGCTAGCTCTTTTTTGCCTTCTGACAGCATCCACACTGCAGAATTGAAATTAATTTGTTTAAAAAAAATACAATAATGAACTAATTAATTAGTATATTTTGGAAGATGCTAAACTAACTTGTAAGTTTGATACCACCATAATTCAAAATAACAATAATAATAATAAAAAAGGTCCGATGCCACCATGTTGTTTGTTTTCAAATGTGGAAGTATGAAGACGACATGGAGCTTGTAGGTGATGAGTCGTTTTAAAGCGTTACTTCTTGCGTTTTGCGCATTTTTGACTTTCTTCCAAAAGATTCAGACAATTCCAGTGCTCATTGCCCTGAAATGCTGAATCGTAGGTTACAACTTAGCATCACCCGTTAGTTACGCTTCGATTTTGAATATTGTTTTTATTATTTTTATTTTTTTTGTACGTATGGCGTCGAGTGTAATTATCACAGGATACTTACAGGTCAGTGCAGCAGAGATAATGTGACAGACTTACAGACATCTCCCTGTCAGTACTCAGTAACTGCAGAAAATCCTTCACACGTGTTACAGAAAAGACCAAAAAGTACTCGAAATCTATTAACATTTCACATATGCCCTCTCCATGTTTTGCATAATTAAAGAAAGAACAATTCAGAAATAATAATAGTAATAATAACAATAATATGAACAACAACACTCACACTTGAAATCTGACATGAAGTTAATAAAATTAACCCTCAATAGTAACTTTTTTTTTAATTACATGAAATTATTACTCAGTGTATAATATATTATATGTTATTATAATTAATATTTACAATCACTGAAATTAATTTACATCAACTCTTATATAACACTACTTAAATTTAATCCTTTTAAATATTTGAGAGACTTCAATCTTCACTCGAGAGATAAGGAAGGGAATTTAAATTAAACTCTCACAATATTTCTATGAAAATTCGAACCAATTCTCTTATATTTGTGAAGAAATGACTTTAACCACTTGGTTAAATCTTAGTGGTTAATCCCCAATAATAACTTATATCGAACTTTAGGTTAAAATTATTCGACAAACTTAACAATTGAGTTGTTGGTAATATTCAAAACTAACGAGATTTGATTTCTTATACATGTTTCAACGACAATTCAACTGAATATTCGTGAAATTTTGTCTTGTTCGAGGACTAGCATGAGAATGCAAAGAACGTGGACGAATTAAAAAATGGCCACATGTCAAGTATAGAAGTGTAATACAAGAACTAGGCCGAAAGTGTGGCCTAAAGTGCAAATTTGAATTACAATTGCACTATTGATCGGTTTTTGTTTCTTTGAAATTCCAACTGCGTTTGTGTAAAATTACTTAGTGTAAATTTCTTACTTTTCATATTAGATAGAGCCAATTATCAACGTTAATGCTCTCTTAATTAGCTAGTGGTGGATTCACCAAACTAACTTATCCTCCATGCAGGAGCTGAAAATAGGGTTGAATGGTAGATAAATTCGGACCTCCAAATATGAACATTTTCCTCTAGTGCATGGTTTTTCAATTTGACAAGTTAATCCAAATTACTTAGAATTAGTTAACCATTTATGATTAAAGTTTTAAAGTGGATTTACATTCACTGCACTTTCCATAGTTTTTTCTTTTTCTTTTTTTTCTTTTCGGGTTAACCGAACTGCTTAAGTTTTCTTGATTCCCACTCAAGCACTCAAATAGAGATTGATTAGAAATTTATTTTAGAAATAATAGCAATGTAGAAGGCACAAAAATGCAACAAATAATTAATTAAGTCAAACGCTGGCTTCTTTTTGCAAAAAAAAATTCTCTTATGGAGACGGAACTAGTAGTCAAAGGAAAGTGTGCCAACCATTATACTTTATTCCTGACTGATTTATTTGTTGAACAATAATAATCCAAATTGGACAATACAAAGGGGAATAAACATGCCCAATTTGCACGTTTATTTTATTCGTTCATTTATTTATTTTAATATTACTTTACAATATTTACAATGAGACATTTACCGATACTCTTAATAACTTGATCAATCATGTGATGGTGCAATATATATATTTGTGCGTGTGTGAATGATAGGCATCCCAAATCTTGTATTCCAAATTCAATCTCAAATTATATATAATTCATTAATTAGTTGCTAATTTTTAAAAAAATTTTAAATGAATTAATTATATTATTCTCACTAATTAATTGATAAATATCAAATTATTTAAAATAATTTTTTAAAATAAATAATTTAGGATGTGTAACATTGTTCTAACTCAAAACAAGCTGAATTTACTTTCAAGTTTGAAACAAAATCAACCCAACCAATTTACACGGGGCGTGTTGATGTTTTTATGAGTTGATCATTTTCCCCTTTTTTTTTGGGTTTGTGTGGGTGGGGGTAGATTATGGGCTTGAGGGGTATCTTGGTGCCATTAAAGTGGGCTTATGACTAGGGCTCATCAATGTCATGGATAAACTTGGACCAAATGTTTCAGGCCCAGCATATTCTATATTTGAAAGTGACCATACATGATGATTGATCGATCGAACCATCAAAAAGAAATTCTCATGATAAGAGCTATTGTTCTTGCCAACTTTGCACTTATTAAAGCCCGGTTGCGTCCGTGTAAATCTCGAGTGAAGGCAGTCTTTCTCCTAAAATGGGAGTTTGACGTCCCTCGAATATTTGAGAGGGTAAAAATCTGGGTAGTGTTATATGAGAATTAATGTAAAAACTAAAGTAAAAGTAATTGTTTGATTGTAAATATTAATGTAAATCTCATATAATATGAGTTGTAATCGGAAAGATTACCCTACGTAAAAAAAAAAAAAAAAAGCCCGGTTGCGTCCGTGTACCCGCCAAAATAGTATTGGATTTTCAAATTATTTATAAAAACAAAATAACAATCTTTTATTTAATTAAAAAAATATTGTCACTTAAAACAACTACACAAAAAAAAAAAAAATGTAAAATCTAAAAACATGTAGGGGCGGACATTCTGTAGCATGTGAAGCAGCTCCCGCCTTCGTCTTATGTACATTGCCGTCGAAGCTAAGCAATGAATTGTCTAATTGGCATTTGGCTATAGCCCCAACAAATTAGAGCATACTCCATTTCATTCAATGCTGAAATTATTTTAAAATTATGATGATAAGGAGCCGTTAGGTCTCTATCTGTCGGGTCGTATTTTAATTTTACGATTAATATATATAATCAAGTTAGCAGAGTTTTCAACTGGTCACACACAAAAGGGTTTGTTGAAAACAAAATATATAATTTATTTTATGATTTATCACCTACTCCACGTTTGCATCGGCCACAACTCCCCTAAATGAGCCTTCGTATGAATTAAAATTCAAATACGAGTTGAGTTTGTCTATTGAATGATGACTTGACTTTATACAATAAAGATAATTTTTTTTTTTAAATCATATTCGCAGGTTCTTCTTGCTCTTTGGTTTGAAAATGTTTAGCTTTGGAGGGCAGCCGAGAATTCATCCATTCAAAATGGTTTTGGTATCAAATTTTGAGTGGACTCATAATTCATATTATAATTTGTACAAGAATTTATTATTGTATAAGTAAATCTAGACGTTTCCGTATATCTCTAATTAGAAGTATTAATAAATTTATAAAATGTTAATAATTTTTTAATGAGAGTTCCCTTGTTTTAACAAAATAAGGACTAAATTAAACGATTAAAAAAAAGTACAAACTTAATGCAGCGTGTGTTTTGTCGTATAAAATCTCTGGCCAACGGAGGAGTCTACATAACTTCAAATTTATCAAGCTTTCTGTGCATCTAGAATTCGTTTGATTTGATTAATACTTAATTAACAGCTTAACTACCATTAATTTGTCAGGTTGCTTTCAAAAGTTTCTATCAAATATTGACTTGCATGATCCATACGCGTGGCTAAAAACGTTTTCTACGTTGTGTCAAAACGACACCATTTAAAATAATGCCTTTCTTTTGTATTGTATTCCACAGTTAATTAGCGTATTGAAGTCAGTTGCTTTTTTATCTTTTAATTCCATTCAAGTTTTAAAATTATCTATTCGCCCACACTAGAGCATTACCCTTGCTATTTGTATAATATCATCAGAAAAGTTGAAAATATATATATATATATATATTAGAATGAATTTTGATCAATACAATAATTTCAGGATCTTTGGAGAAAGAGGAAAAGAAAGAAGAAAAAAAAAACACGTGTCTTGTTATGCTAACGAACGAGGTAAATTATTACAAAATATGCTCAATTCCACAATATTGTCAAGGCTTCGAAAATTTCACAACAAGAAGTACATTACAATATAACATTACCAAAACGTGATAAAACAAAACATAAAGTTTCATAGAATCGCTATGAGCAATAACACAGTCATCAATCAAAGATGATTTGATTATTTTTTATTATAATATATCTAATGATCATAAGTACTTATTTAATCTCATAAGTTTTTTTAAAAAATTTATTGTTGTTGTTATTTTTTTTTTTAAGTAGGGTTTTTAATAACTAAATAAATTATTTTGACTATACTAGTAAAAACTCAAATTTTAAACTTTTGATAATAGAGGTTGAAAAATGCAACTTAAACTCAAGATATCATTTATATCTTGCACACGTGCATTAGTAAAAGAGAAATTCTATGACAATTTTAATATATTTTAACCAATTAATACATGCATAATATGTGTAATTAAATTTAATACAATTACCATTAAATACATATATGTTGTTATAACATTATTTATTTATTATATAACTGACATGATATATTTGATATATTCTAAATTTTCTTGTATTTTACAAATGAATCGAGCAATAACATTGAGTACCTTCTTATTGCTCAAAATAGTATTGCATCGTTAAGAAAACATTGTATAAATCGAATCAATTTCTATTTTATAAATTGCATACGTTCACTTCCAAGAATTCTGAATTATAATAGTTACAAAATTATTTGCCATCTCAGCCCCACGCTAACGCTATCCTTCTTCTGGTATAAAATGACAGAAATTTTGATTCCATAACTTGAATGTCATTCTTCAAATATATATATATAATACATTCTGTTTTAATCTAGAATTAGAATTGCATTCTATTTTAATCTATATATATAATACATTCTATTTTAATATATAATACCTCTTTTGCGTGAGATGGAAAAGCTTAAAATAGCACCCAATGATGATTTTGCATTAGTTCGGCTTTAAAGAGATTCAAATTATGAAACAAAAAACCCAAAGCTAAAGCTAATTATTCGAGCCCAAAGTATGATCTGTTTGTTAATTATTACAAAAAGGCAATGCTAAACAAAAAGATAAAAAAAAAATTACAGAATATTATTATTATTAAGCAAAAGCTAGAAAATATAATTGCGACGCATAGCTAGCACGTGCAGCCAATTCAGCCCAACGTGGGACGAGCTTGTTCTCAAATTATATATTCCAAGCTCTCTAAGTATTGTTAGACCCTATTTAATATTGAGATATTTTGATTTTTAAGTTATAATTGTTGTGAAAAAAATTGTTATTATAAAATAAAAATTAATAATACATAATAAATATTATTTTTAAATAATAATTTTGATAAAATTAATAAAAATATAATATATTTTTTTATCATACAAGTATAAAATAAAATCAATTTACTTTATAAATTACAACTGTTAGTATTTAACAAATATTTTAATATTATAATTTTAAAATTAAAATTATCCAACCTCAATTCTAATCGCAACCTTCGTTGTTCAACATTTCTAGGTGCGGTTGCTTGCTTTCACTTTTGTGACGTCCATTAACAATTTGGTGATATTGAGTTTTCAATCATTAAAGTAAGAGCTGGATTGAAATTGGCCGGCCATTAGTAAGATGAAAATACATATTTATAAGTTAATACAATTTTTATTTTGTGTCAATTTACAAATTACGTCTGATACACCCTGAGCTATATTATCACTGTATAAATTGGTTCGCAATAGATCATTACTTGTTATGTGGAAGGATTGTAATATAAATTACAATATATATATATATATATATTAAAAGTGAGTTCTTTCCTAGAAAAGAAGCAGCAATTTTTAATGAACTTCTACAATGAAGTTTATGAAACAATTATTAACAATATTATATTATAGACAACTAAAACTTTTAACTACAACCGAGGAAGGTATATTTAAACAAAATTATCGTATGAGAGAGAGAGACGGTAAGCTGATGATACATTTATAGATAAATATTTGTTCACATTAATGCAGTTAGCGTGAAACCAAAACTCAATGGCATGAAAAGTATTATCAGTTCAATAGTTTGTAAGAGGCAAATTGAATGATGTTGGTGTTGCGAAGCAATTATACGTTTGATGCATAAGTCGATTATTTTAAGCGCAATGTTGTTGTTGTTGTATGTTATTTATGTTGAATTGATGTTAAATTGTTGATTGTTAAATTATAATTGAATTTTATTTAATGTTATTATGTAAATTATTAAATTTAAAATTAAAATTAAATTTATTATTATTCGGATCCAGGATATCGGAATATCCGTCCTGAATCAATCCGCAAGCTGATATTACCCGCATCCAAATCCACATATTTTTTTCTGGATCCGAATGCCACAAATTTAATCCGGATCTGGATTTTGCCATCTCTAAAATCAACCCAACCAATTTACACGGGGCGTGTTGATGTTTTTATGAGGTGATCATTTTCCCCTTTTCTTTTGGGCTTGTGTGGGTGGGGGGAGATTATGGGCTTGAGGGGTATCTTGGTGCCATTAAAGTGGGCCTATGACTAGGGCTCATCAATGTCAAGGATAAACTTGGACCAAATGTTTTAGGCCCACCATATTCTATATTTGAAAGTGACCATACATGATGATTGATCGATCGAACCATCAAAAAGAAATTCTCATGATAAGAGCTCTTGTTCTTGCCAACTTTGCACTTATTAAAGCCCAGTAGCGTCCGTGTACCCGCCAAAATAGTATTGGATTTTCAAATTATTTATAAAAACAAAATAACAATCTTTTATTTAATTAAAAAAATATTGTCACTTAAAACAACTACACAAAAAAAAATGTAAAAATATTCTGTAGCATGTGAAGCAGCTCCCGCCTTCGTCTTATGTACATTGCCGTCGAAGCTAAGCAATGAATTGTCTAATTGGCATTTGGCCAGCCCTAACAAATTAGAGCATACTCCATTTCATTCAATGCTGAAATTATTTTAAAATTATGATGATAAGGAGCCGTTAGGTCTCTATCTGTCTGGTCTTATTTTAATTTTATGATTAATATATATAATCAAGTTAGCAGAGTTTTCAACTGGTCACACACAAAAGGGTTTGTTAAAAACAAAATATATAATTTATTTTATGATTTATCACCTACTCCACGTTTGCATCGGCCACAACTCCCCTAAATGAACCTTGGTATGAATTAAAATTCAAATACGAGTTGAGTTTGTCTATTGAATGATGACTTGACTTTATACAATAAAGATAATTTTTTTTTTTTAAATCATATTCGCAGGTTCTTCTTGCTCTTTGGTTTGAAAATGTTTAGCTTTGGAGGGCAGCCGAGAATTCATCTATTCAAAATGGTTTTGGTATCAAATTTTGAGTGGACTCATAATTCATAATATAATTTGTACAAGAATTTATTATTGTATAATATGTTAATAATTTTTTAATGAGAGTTCCCTTGTTTTAACAAAATAAGGACTAAATTAAACTATTAAAAAAAAGTACAAACTTAATGCAGCGTGGTTTGTCGTATAAAATCTCTGGCCAACGGAGGAGTCTACATAACTTCAAATTTATCAAGCTTTCTGTGCATCTAGAATTCGTTTGATTTGATTAATACTGAATTAACAGCTTAACTACCATTAATTTGTCAGGTTGCTTTCAAAAGTTTCTATCAAATATTGACTTGCATGATCCATACGCGTGGCTAAAAACGTTTTCTACGTTGTGTCAAAACGACGCCATTTAAAATAATGCCTTTCTTTTGTATTGTATTCCACAGTTAATTAGCGTATTGAAGTCAGTTGCTTTTTTATGTTTTAAATCCATTCACGTTTTAAAATTATCTATTCGCCCACACTAGAGCATTACCCTTGCTATTTGCATAATATCATCAGAAAAGTTGAATATATATATATATTAGAATGAATTTTGATCAATACAATAATTTCAGGATCTTTGGAGAAAGAGGAAAAGAAAGAAGAAAAAAAAAAAACACGTATCTTGTTATGCTAACGAACAAGGCAAATTATTACAAAATATGCTCAATTCCACAATATTGTCAAGGCTCCGAAAATTACCAAAACATGATAAAACAAAACATAAAGTTTTATAGAATCGCTATGAGCAATAACACAGTCATCAATCAAAGGTGATTTGATCATTTGATGATTATTTTGTATAATTTATCTAATGATCATAAGTACTTATTTAATTTTATAAGTTCTTAAAAAATTTTTTATTATTGTTGTTTTTTTTTAAGTAGGGCTTTTGATAATTAAATAAGTTATTTTGACTATACTGATAAAAATTCAAATTTTAAACTTTTAAGAATAGAAGTTGAAAAGTACAACTTAAACTCAAGATATCATTTATATGTTGCAAATGTGCATCCGTAAAGAGAAATTCTAATTCTATGACACTTTTAATATATTATAACTAATTGATGCATGCATAACATGTGTAATTGAATTTAATACAATTACCATTAAATACATATATGTTGTTATAACATTATTTACCTATTATACGGTGACTAGGATCATTTGATATATTCTAAATTTTCTTGTATTTTACAAATGAATCGAGCAATAACATTGAGTACCTATGTATTGCTCAAAATAGTATTGCATTGTTAAGAAAACATTGTATAAATCGAATCAATTTCTATTTTATAAATTGCATACGTTCACTTCCAAGAATTCTAAATTATAATAGTTACAAAATTATTTGCCATCCCAGCCCCGCGCTATCCTTCTTCTGGTATAAAATGACAGAAATTTTGATTCCATAACTTGAATGTCATTCTTCAAATATATATATATATATATATATATAATACATTCTGTTTTAATCTAGAATTAGAATTGCACATGCGTCTACCTCTTTTGCGTGAGATGGAAAAGCTTAAAATAAATACCACCCAATGATGATTTTGCATTAGTTTGGCTCCAAAGAGATTCAAATTATGAAACAAGAAACCCAAAGCTAAAGCTAATTATTCGAGCCCAAAATATGATCTGTTTGTTAATTATTACAAAAAGGCAATGCTAAACAAAAAGATAAAAAAAAAGCATTACGGAATATTATTATTATTAAGCAAAAGCTACAAAATATAATTGCGACACATAGCTAGCACGTGAAGCCAATTCAGCCCAACGTGGGACGAGCTTGTTCTCAAATTATATATTCCAAGCTCTCTCACTATTGTTAGACCTTATTTAATATTGAGATATTGTGACTTTTAAGTTATAATTGTTGTGAAAAAAATTGTTATTATAAAATAGAAATTAATAATACATAATAAATATTATTTTTAAATAATAATTTTGATAAAATTAATAAAGATATAATTTTTTTATTGTATAAATATAAAATAAAATTAACTTATCTTTTAAGTTATAATTATTAATATTTAATAAATATTTTAATATTATAATTTTAAAATTACAGTTGTCTTACCTTAATTCTAAACGGAGCCGTCGTTGTTCAACTTTTCTAGGTGCGATTACTTGGTTGCACTTTTGTGATGTCCGTTAACCATTTGGTGATATTGAGTTTTCAATCATTAAAGTAAGAGCTGGATTGAAATTGGCCGGCCATTAGTAAGATGAAAATAAATATTTATAAGTTAATACAATTTTTATTTTGTGTCAATTTACAAATTACGTCTGATATATATATATATATAGGACTCGCCTGCAGTGCCAAGTTTTTGTTTTTTCTGTGTCAAATATCACTTAGACCCCTTAACTCATTCTTATTTAAATTTTACTTCAAAAATATTAAGTTTATTTCTCTCAAACCCGTGAATCCTTTAACGGCCGATCAACGGCAAATCAGCTCACTCGGTGGCTGTGGCTAGTCGGAAAAGACAGAGGGCATTGTGGGGAACAAACCCCGAGTGGTGGGGTCACCGGAAACCGAAATCACGGCAAATTGAAGGTTTGTAGATCCACGGCTTTCCGAACACTTTCCGGCGATAAGGATGGCACAGAGATGACCGGCTTCGCACGATCTTTCGATTGGTACCAACCTTGGCCGGTGGAGTGGCCGGAAACGGAAACGGCGTCCGGTAGTTCGCGGGTTCGGGTCGACCCGGTTTTTTTTGGAACAAGATCGGCATGGAAATGACCGCCATTTCACGAGCTTCCGATCGGTACCAACCGTAGCCGGTGGAGTGGCCGGAAATGGAAACGGAATGCGGGTCGGGTTCGCGGGTTTTGTGATAAAGGCAGGGGGCATTTTGATACATATGCAATATAGAATAAAAATTTATAAATAATAAATACTATAAGGGTGCTAACTAAAATATTCATATGGATTCAGTAGAAATTTATTTAATATTTATAAGAAAAATGTAAATAAAACTGAGTTAAGGGGTCTGAGTGATATTTGACACAGAAAAAACAAAAACAGTGGCATCGTGCCACTGTAGCACTGCAGGCGGACCCGTATATATATATTAAAAGTGAGTTCTTTCCTAGAAAAGAAGCAGCAATTTTTAATGAACTTCTACAACGAAGTTTATGAAACAATTATTAACAATATTATATTATAGACAACCAAAACTTTTAACTACAACCGAGGAACGCATATTTAAACAAAATTATCGTATGAGAGAGAGAGAGGGTAGGCTGACGATACATTTATGGATAAATATTTGTTCACATTAATGCAGTTAACGTGAAACCAAAACTCAATGGCATGAAAAGTATTATTAGTTCAATAGTTTGTAAGAGGCTAATTGAATGATGTTGGTGTTGCGAAGCAATTATACGTTTGATGCATAAGTCGATTATTTTAAGCGCAATGTTGTTGTTGTTGTTTTTTTTTTAATTATGTTATATATAGATTATTACTGATATTATATCAGATATTATAATCAACGCAAATATTAAGTTACATTCAATATAATTTACACTACTCGTATGAACCACACAAAATTAAATTCTCTCTAAAATTCAAGGGGTGTTTATCACTCGACACATTTTATAAGAAAAAAATTATTTCCACTTAATTAATTAATAATTAAAAAAATATTAAAATTAACTTTCATAAATCACTTACGAAAACTCGAACCTTTACGCTAAACAATGTTGTTTGGATTAAAAAAAAGAAATAAGATAAAATATTGACAAATAAAATATAAGATGGATGGATTTATTCATTTAATTTATAACACCGAAACCTTGACCCGGCCATGTGCACTGTACATTGTTTTTATCGACATATTATAACCGTTTGATTCACAAACAGCTGTTAACCTGCACAATTCCCAAGGAGAAATAGAACCGGATTTTGCTTCGACTGTACCATAATATAAAATAACAATTCTTGGAGGGTCATATCGTAAATGTAATGAATTACGAAGGGCTAAGCAATAAAACTAATCCTCTTTTTACTTGTGTGTGTGTGTATATATATCGATATGGTTGGCTATTCCCTTCATTGTGCATTTCCCTAAGCAACATCCATTTTATCTACACGTTTTGAACACGTAATTTGCCTTAAATTACCATATTGGCCGAATTTCAACCAATCGGGACTCTCATATTTGCCACGTCATCGACCCCACTGACCTCTCTGTAATTTTCCTTTTTTAAAAAACTATAAAAATATCTTCTTTCATCCTCTCTTGCATATAAAAATTCGTACGCGTCTCTTTCTCATCAACCTATTCTTCTTCTCATTCAATACTCGTAACAACTCTCAAACAAACCAACAGGAAAATAATAATAATAATAAGAAGAAGAAGAAGAAGAATCAAATTTTTTTAGCAGAGGTTCATCAGGAGCAATGAGTTACTACAATCAGAATCAACCCCCTGTTGGCGTACCCCCTCAGCAAGGTCCTCGCATTCTTCAATTCATTCAAGTTGTTTATCTGGTTTTTCGTTAATCTTTTTATTTTGGATCTGGGAACCATTTTAAGTTCTTGTTCTCAAATTTTGGATCCGTTATTGACTTTTTTTTTAAAAAATATGGATGTGTTTGGAAACGGGTGTTAGGTTATCCTCCAGAGGGATATCCGAAGGACGCTTATCCTCCACCAGGATATCCTCCTCAGCAGGGATACCCCCCGGGTGGTGGCTATCCTCCACAACAAGGATACCCTGCGCAGGCTGGCTACCCGCCTCCTCAGTACGCTCCTCAATACGGCCAGCCTCCCCCTCCACAACAAAAACAGAGCGTCGGTTGCCTCGAAGGATGGTGATTCTCTCTCTCTCTCTCTCTATTGTACGTGCATGTATGTATATATTTGCACACTGTGCCGGACCTTTGATCGTTTGATTTGATAGTGTTCTTATCGTAATAGAGAACCGACAAATTTGGGAAATCACATCATACAAATCTGTAAATACGACGGGTCAACATACCAATCTGAAATTATTTAGGTCATAATTAGGTGAATTTTCATGTTGGCTCCTTCCCGATTTACCCATATTATGACATGGCCTTCAAAGGTTTGTTAATTTCACCTTGATGCTCCCGGTTGTACTGATGCGATGGTGAATGTTCCGCGCCAGTGGCGGTGGTGACCGGTGAGTGCAAAGAACTAGGTAGATCTAAGTTCTGAGTTCTGAGTTAAATCGTAGGGGGAGGCGCGTGCGTACGTTAGCAAACAGTTTTGGGTTTCGGGTGATCTCGGTTGGGAATCGGGAATTGGTTTGACCGTGGTTCATGTCATGGGTTGAGTTGTTAACACATGGAATTAGTTGAGTCAGTTGAAGGGTGTTTCGGACATTTTACAAGTTATAAATATCTATGGGGCAGTGTTTGATATTTCCTATGAAATCTTCTTCGTCCGATGGCGTTTTGAGTTTTTTTTTACCAATATTTTACAAAATAAAAGCCACGTAAATATTTGCCAACTACCCAATATTTTTCACTTTATTAAATATACACTAAAATTATTATTATTATTATTATTTTTGTAGTTTTTCATCTGAAATTTACAAAGTGTGTTATTTATCTCCTTTTCTGTTAATACCATTGGAGGATTTAAGGAAAATATTAGTAAATTAAAAATTTTATCCATGAATGTAAAAAAACTATTTATTAGTTTATTATTTTTGATACTTTTGAAATGTGCTGTTATTTTGGAAGGATGAGGACAAACGGTAAACTCTAAGTTTTTCATAACCGGTTGTTATTTTTAATTAATGGGAACAAAATATATTGTTTACTGTTTCTCATTACTGGTTTTTGAATTTTTTTTGAATTATTTTAATAGGATGCTTATTTTAGTGATTTTATATCTTTGGATTACCGAGTTGGATGAGTTTATATAGCTAATTTTGTAGCAGTTATTGGTCCCAACAGCTACAGCATAATTTCTTTTTTTTTTTTAAATTACATTCAGGGGGCAAAATAGTTATTTTATGAATATTCTATTGAGTTTTTTGATATTAAATTACATTCAGGGATGGTTGTCGGTGGACCCCTAAAAATAATTAGTTGTATAATTAGGTGATGGCTCATTATTAGTAAATGTTATTCTTGGTATTATTTCTAGTTCAAAATTAATCTAAATTTAGCTGAAGCATGTTAATAACTACAAATATTTTGTGAGCTGTTGTATTGGTTAAGTCACTGCCGGTCCAGAGTGCCTTTTCATTTCTCAATTTACAACAATCATTTAGCTTGGCTACATTGTAACTTAAAAGCATTGATCACGAAACTTGGTTTTAATTTGGTTGTGTAACATTTGCAGTTTGGCTGCCCTGTGCTGCTGCTGCTTGCTGGATGCCTGCTTCTGATAAACAATGAGTAGCAGCTTGATTGAAGTTTGGTACTAAGGCGAATTAAATATAATTCAATTCTTTAGTGTCAAATGACTTGTTTGTGACTTGTTTTTAGTTTCTCATGTGTATTTTTTTTTTTCCCTTTCTTTCAAATACCCTTACTGCCGTTTATTTTCGTTAATAAGATGTGAGACTTTTGTTTGGAAGATTCGGTTTCTATTATCATATGATGAAAGGGCAGCTCGCATTATGTAAATAACCATTGGAGATTCATATGAAAGAAAGCTTAACAGCTGTATTATCTCTAGATTGTTCTTTTTAATTTTTTCATTCTTTAGTTGATGGGTATCATTTTTGTCAACTTTTTGTATGCATATTTTAATTAATTGATTACTTATGAAGGGCGGGGGCCATATTATGGACTGCCTGGCTGGAGAAAGGAACATATGCTTTTAGGTTGTGGAAGAAGACAGAAGAATGTCTTTGTTGGACTCGTGAAACTTGTTTTTAGTTTTGGATAGAATCAATGGCACTTTTGCTTTCATTTCAAGGGACATTCAGGGAATAAAAATGGGGAAAGAGAAAGCACAACAATGAGGAGATGAGTTGTGATACTTGTGCTGTCTTATTAGCCATGTCAGTTGAAATTATTTTGCATCATTATCATCAATTTATCGTCATCAACTGGCTCCTCCAAACCACAAAGAAACTTGCTAGTTGGTAACCTCACCTCCAAAAATGAAGCAGCAGGAATTTGTTATGGACTCGATTCTTGTCACACCTTGTTTGCTTATTGCCTTGCCTATTCTATTGGAGGATGATGACCAATTCTTGCACTAATTAATCAGATTCCACAACAAAAAAGAGTGCAACCGAAAAAGCGATATTCCCCGTTCAGCTTTGCCTCTTACGTTTCTGGAATTGTTTTGCCTTTTGGTAAAATATCATCGACCTCCCTAAATATTTGATTGAATTACATGAAGCTCCTAATTTTCACAATTTATTAAGAATATCCTTTAAAACTTTGAAATGTTTCATAAACCTCCACTAAAACTAAAAGCGGACTGCAAAATGAAAAAGTGATTTCCGATCGAGCTTATATGTATTCAAGAACTAAGATAAATTTGGAATAATGTCGTGTTAAAAATAAACATCCACGTCATATATTACGATCAGCCTCATCTTTAAAATCTTGCAATAACAAGCAAAAAAAAAGAAAAAGAAATGCACAAAACCTCTACATTTCCCGTTCGACCAACAAACAATTAATGGGTCATTTCTTGAGGAAGATGTGTCGCGACGTAAGTTGGAAGAGTGAAGTTTGATGGTGATACATTATTTGGATTTTAGAATAGATTAGAAATATGCCCAGTAGAGCGTGAATATGTTGCATGCATGATTGATGAATACACTCAAAGTATCTGTTTTGCGCTAATTTTAAACCATAAGTTAGTATGGTTTTAATTGGTTTGTTCATCCATTTACTATGGATAATTGTGATATGCGGTGTTATATAAGTGGTGTATTTTTAAAGAAAAATGAAGTCTCAAGAACCAAGGATTTCAAGCGGGGTTTAGAAAGTTAAAATGATGGATTGACGGGAAATTTAGCTCCCTTGTAACCCAGCCCAAAGGCCTCTCTCCACCTCAGCCAGCCCCTAGGATCTGTTATGATGTGAATCAGATTAAAGTAGTACCGGTCAGAATCCAATTTAATCTGTTTAATTTATTTAATTTGTGGATTGATAGATTGAAAATTTAAAAATTTAAGTGTGTAGATTGAATATAGGTTTATTTCTGTAAATTTACAAAAAAAAATTATTTAATTTAAAAAATAGAATTTATAAATGTAGCATTACTACTTAGTAATACATAAATAAATTAATTAAAATATAGTTAAATTAACACTATATTATATTTTATTCGATAATAATATAAAATAAAAAATAATTAAATATTTGAATAACTAAATAAGTAGATAACAGAACAAAAGCTTAAGCCAAACAAAAATTTTTTTGCCAAAATTAATTTTTAGCTCTTCAAGTTTTTTTTTTTTTTTTTCTTTCTGTTACTTCAAAGGTCTCAAGTTTCAACTCTTGTTTATATTTAATTCATAATTTTAGTTAATTTTTATTTTCAGCAAATGAGATTTTTTTTCAGCGTGTCATATTTTGAAGTTTTGAATGTATTATTATAGTTTAATTTAAACAATTTATTTCTTTAAATTTTATTCAATTTTGAATTTAATCGATAGTAAAATTATTTTTATATTAGATTTTTTAATTTAATTACTTCATAGATTGAACAAAATAAAAAATTTTAAATTTGCAAATCAATCTGTAAAATGATAGATTAGATATGGATTAAGTTAAATGCGTATCCGACCTGCAGACATATAGATTGAATTTGGATTGAGTTTCATCAATATGTGAATTGGATTGGATTGAAAATTTATAGTTTATAAAATCATGGATTGGATATAGATTAATGTCCAATCTGTAAAATTAATCCGTGAATACTCCTAATTAAAGCCTCCGCAAGTACGGCGGTAAACCGATATTGAGAACTAACAGTGACAGATTTAATCTGGAAAATTAACTTTTCTACTTAATATTTTTGGTAATTTTATCAGCAGAATTAAAAAAATAAAAAAACTCATGATTCTTGAGATTGAAACTTGCAGTGGGCTCTTCGGTTAGTGGCGCGTGATTTCTTTTGTCTCCTCCTAATTTATAGTAAATTTTTTTCCTACTAATTTGTAGGTAAAATTAATATATGTTTTTTTTATTAATTTAGATTAGTCTTAGGCTCCGTTTAGTACAACTTTTTAAATAGAGTTTATTTAAATAGAGCTTTTGATAGTAGAGCTTTTACTTAAGAAATTTTAGTTGTTTGGTTGTCAATAAGAACTTTTATTAAAATTCTATGAAATTACTTTAATAGGTAATTATTTTTAAGTTATGTTATGAAAATAATAAAATAAGATTGTTAAATAAATAGATGATATTTTAGATATTTTAATAATTAAAAAAAATTTCAACCTCTACTCCTAAAAATTCAAAATTTAAACTTTTGCGAGTAGAGGCAAAACAACTTATTTAAGTTATAAAAGCTCTACTAAAAAAAAAACTAAATAACAACAAAAATTATAATAAGAACTTATGAAATTAAATAAGCACTTATACCCATTAAATAAACTAAACCAAACATACACTTAGACTTGTTAGTAGAAGTCTGATTACAAAAATAACAGTAAAACTAAAACTTCGTTACCACAAGATCTTTATTTTCAATCGAAATTCGTTTTTATATTTGGGATGACTATTTTGCAATTCGAAGATCAATTATATATATATATAAAATAAAAAAAAAGATTAAGATGAAGAACAATGCCATTTTTCGATAAATTAATGAAAATTTTGTATTTCGGTCAGAAACCTAAGTTTTCGTTTGCAACAATCAACGATGCACCCGCTTCCATCGTCCCAGACCGACTGAGTCCGTGCCCTAATTTCCACCTTCTTAAAATACCGACACGTGTACAACCACCATTCCTTCTCACCCTCCGTAACCTTTAATTAACGCCGTGCCCTTGCCTCTCGCCTTTCCAGCGTAACCAATTTCACAAACAGGTGTCAGAAATTCCAAGGGGCGAAACACACGTGATCCGTTTCTCAACTGAAATTTGAACTCAAATTAAACAACAAACCCTAACATACAAATAATTCAAATAAATTTTAAATTGACTGTAAGCCTCGATTATTTTTTTCCCCGCTTAGCTTTAGAGTTTCCGGTAAGCTCCTGTCTTCTTCGTGAATTTTTTAATTAAATTTTGTATCTAATTGTATATTTGTCAAATTTGTTGTCAGCTTAGGGTTTTGTGTTTAATCTTTTGTGTAATTCGCTGTTGTTAGATCAGATTCTTAACTCTGGTCTATTATTTAATTACCTTGTTTTAATTTAATTTCTTCTAAATCACTTTCTGTTTTAAGCGCATTATGAATTTAGTAGGATTTGATTTTAAAATGTTGATCTTTTAGCTGAAATCTGGCGTTTGAGCCGAAGATAATGATAAAAATAATGTATTATTGGATGATAATTGGAAAAAAAAAATTAGTTGTTGAGCGAGTTCAATCATGTGCTGATAATATTGTGTTTTACATACCTTTGCAGTTCAGATCCTTTCAGTAGTTTCTTTTGGCTATTCTTTATGGGTGCCCCGAAACAGAAGTGGACACAAGAAGAAGAAGCCGCTTTGAAAGCTGGGGTTATCAAACACGGCGCTGGCAAGTGGCGCACAATACTTAAAGATCCAGAATTCAGTGGCGTCTTGTATCTGCGGTCTAATGTTGATCTCAAGGTTAGTTGTTTTTCTACAATTCTTGTGTGTCTATAATGCTAGGACATGCATTTTGGTGAACTCGACAATAGTGTTAATGGTGATTGATTTCTTTGGTTTTGATATGGGTTAGGACAAGTGGAGAAATATGAGTGTGATGTCAAATGGATGGGGTTCGCGAGACAAATCTAGGTTAGCTGTCAAAAGAATACCGCATATTGCAAAATCGGAAGAGAACTCTTTGGCTCTGAGTTCGACTGTTGTTCAAAGTGATGAGGAAGAAATTGTGGATGCTAAACCACTTGCGGTTAGTGGTTCTACACCACAGATTGCTGCTGCTCCAAAGAGATCTATTGTAAGGTTGGATATAGTTGTTGTTTCACTACCATGATTGTGGGGTTGTTGGTGAAAAAATTTTCAGCTCTGTCACTTACAAACATATCAAAGTAATTTAATGATGTGTTTCTACTTTGAAATACATTATATGGGCCAAAATCCAATGCCTTCGTGGTTATAATTTGTATGAAATTGAGGTATAGAACAACAGCAAGATTGTCTTTCCTTTTTGTGAATTGTAAAACATAAGTTCTTTGTTTTCATTTTTGCAGGTTGGATAACCTTATAATGGAGGCTATAACTACGTTGAAGGAGCCTGGTGGTTCTAATAAAACAACTATCGCTGCATACATAGAGGTACTTCTGTATTTGAGGGAAAGTCGCATTTTGGAATTCTAGATCATGACACTGCAAATTGAGATGTTTATTGTTGGTCCTTGAGCTTTGCATGTGTTTTACTGAGATTATAATTTTTGGAAAAGATAATATGTATCTGCATTTTCATTAATTTATTGCGTACTTAACTGAACTTCACTCAATATTGATTCTGCAGGAGAAATACTGGGCACCTCCTGACTTTAAGAGGTTATTATCAGCTAAACTAAAGTATTTGGCAGGAACTGGAAAGCTCATTAAGGTACTTATGTGCTACAAACCTGTGGTGTAATGGTAACTAATTGGATGCCTGGTAATGCCATACTTGGGTGCCAGGAGCCTCATTGAAATCTAATTGTAATACGTATTGTTAGTAACTATGGATCTTTTATCTTTTAATGTTGTGTTCTTATAGACTTTGGAACTGCTTCTTCCTTATACCAGTTTAGATTGGGACAACATTGTTTGGAATTGATTTAAGCATGATATGTCTACGACAATATCTATCTTAATGGCATCTTAATTTTAATTGAATTTATTATTGCACAATTGCACCATTTTGTGGTTTGATGCTTGAATTGGGCAAGTCAAGTAATTTTAATCCATAATTATGATGGGGTCATGTGGAATCTCTGTGTCTAGGAACTGGATGTAGCTTCCAGAATCTTGGTTTGTTGTCCTAACGACAGTAGTTTGACTGTGTCAGGATCGGATTTGATGCCAGGTTGTAATTTTTTTTTTCCCTTGCAGATTAAACGTAAATATCGGATTGCACCTACTCTTCCTTTTCAGGACAGAAGAAGGAACTCAATGTTGCTTCTGGAGGGAAGGCAGAGGATTTCTCATAAAGTTAATAATGATGACATCAATGTTCTTACAAAATCTCAGATTGATCTAGAGTTAGCCAAGCTAAGGAGTATGACTCCACAAGAGGCTGCTGCGGCTGCTGCTCGAGCAGTTGCAGAGGCTGAAGCTGCTGTGGCAGAAGCTGAAGAAGCAGCAAGGGAGGCAGATGTAGCAGAAGCTGATGCGGAAGTGGCACAAGCTTTTGCAGCAGCAGCTATGAAAACACTGAAAGGAAGGAACAACAGCCAAAAGATGGTAAAAGTCATTGCTATAAGTTGTTAGTAATGTCAATCATATTTGCTAAACTGTTTTTGCAAGAAAAAATTTACAAAAAAGGGTAAAACAAACTAGTGATCCACCTCAGGAAAATATTATTATTTTCTAAATATTGGTTTTGGCTTGAAAAGTTCAGGCTAGAGATTGTCAACGGACAAAAATGAGTCATTACTGGATTTTACCTATTGAAGTTTTGGTGAGAAGGCTTTTTCTAGCTCTTGATGCAGCTTTTTGTGAAATGTGCAGATGATACGAGCTTGATGAATACTAATGGGCAACGACGTGCAACAGTGGGTTCAATTTTTTGACAGATTTGTTGTTTGAAGCAAGTCCTTTGGTGACATCACCTGTATTTGTAAATATGTTTAGGCCTTTTCAGCAGGATGACCTTCACCAGCTTATCTTGTTAAAATGGTAGATGTTGTTTCCCTGTCAGAATTTTCTGGTATGCAGCTGATCTTCATTGAAATTTGGCAACTGAAAAAAGAAAATGTAGTAAATTGTAGAAATTATGGTGTAGAAAGGAATAAAAATAATTGGATTTCGACTGATCCCATGTCTTTTAGGTACCTCTTTGATGGAAAATGAATGTACTGTTCATATTTTGCAGCATTGAATTTGAATTCTGCGCTTGTTTTTTTTGGGGTTTAATAATATAAACAGAAATTATATTTGTAATTTATATAGTCAAATGGCTTTCCCTAATCAGCACTATTGAAGAAACCGGTATTCTCGCGCATGGGCTACATGGGTTTTATAAAGAAAACAACATTCTTGCACATAGGCCACATGAGTTTTATCTAGTTGCTTTTAAGTAGTTTTATTTAATTTTTAAATAATTTTATTTAGTCTTTTAGTTTGAATTTGTAGAAGTGTTTGTTTCGTATGATTTATCTAATGGCCATGGGTGTTTATTGCAATAAGTTTCTTTTAATTTTTTTGTTATTGTTTTATTTTTTTAAGTAGACCTTTTGAAGTTTAAGTAAATTATTTTACTTCTACTATTAAAAGGTTAAAATTTTTATTTTTAAGAGTAGAGGCTGAAAATTTTTTTTAAAATTTTAAAATATTTAAAAGATTCTTTATTTATTCTTTTCATAATATAATTTTAAATAACTTGTTTATTAAATTAATTTTATAATTTTTAATAAAAATTTTTATTGATAATTAAACAATTAAAATTTTTTTCATAAAAGTTTTATTAATAAAAACGTTATATTTGAAAAGATATACTGAATATAGCCAACAACAAAGGAGTTAAAAAACTAACTTACTTGTTTTTTTATTAATTTAAATAGAAATTTCTAAATTATTTTATACTCTTTTTGTATAAGATTTTATGAACATGCGGATCCGCGTTGCCAAGTGCCGCCTTCATGTTTGATTTTGAAGTGCCATCAAGCAGTAGCACGACGAGCTTTGAAGTCACACTGTATTTATTTAACCATGAAGAGTAAGTCAGGCAAGTCTCAAAACTCACCCTTGCCAAACACGTAATTTCACAAGGATATAAAGTTAACAAGGGGCAACAGAAGAAAGAGTTGTGATATTTTAATCTCTTTTAATTTATCTTTGGAGTCCTTATTTATTAGTAAATTCCATTCCCATCCCAAATTTTAAAAAACAAGTTCTCTCCCAATACATTCCATATGCTCGCTAATTTATCTCGTATTATCACTTTTCGGTGAAGTATAACTCCAAAGATCGACCTCACTAACTATAATATAATCCAAGCTAATTTAGTATTTCTTTAAGTGTTTGGTGTTCCTTATCGACTAGGAATGGCACTTCTTAGCTTGGTGCAAGTTTGCCTATTCAATTCCATGCAACCAGAGTGGCACTGCTTATTGGTTGCGACATTGGCTTACAATTGTTATTTTATCATTTCAGCTTTGTTTGATATTACCTTTTAAATAAATTTTATTTGAATAAAATTTTTATAAGTAGAGTTTTTACTTAAAAAAATTAATTATTTAGTTGTCAATGACAGTTTTTAATCAAAATTATAAAATTATTTTAATTTTAAATTTTTTAAAGTTATATTATTAAAAAATAAAATAAAATTATTAAATAAATAGAGAATATTTTAAATATTTTAATATAATTTTTTTATTTTTTATTCAAAAAATCTAAATTGTGAACTTTTGCTAATAAATGACAATATATCTTATTTAAGTTTTAAAAATTCTTTCAAAAAGACAACCAAACAACAACTAAAAATTTTAATAAGAGTTAATAAAATTAAATAAATACTCATAATTATTAGATAAATCATACCAATAAAATATAAGGCAACTTTATCCGAAAACAATACGAGCAATAATATAAAATTAATTATTTCGGGCTTCTCAGAAATAGTGAGGGTTAAAAAAAAGCAAAGTTTTATTTTCCCTTTTGCCCTCGAATTCATTTCGCTTCTGCTTAAGCCAGTCGTCGGTCTCCCATTCAGAATTTTCGACAAATTTCAGGTACCCTCGATTTTTTTTTCGTGTAAATGATTAAGCATTTGATTTCTAAACTTTCAAATCAGCATTTATTATTCATGTAATTTTTTTTCCCGTGAAGATAACCTCTTTTTCGGCGATGGATGAAAATTCGAAGGAAAAAGAAAACGAAAGCGAGGCTTTGATGGCTCGCATCGAACAACTTGAACATGGTACGATGGATTTCACTTTATAAATAAAGCAAATGTTATATTTTTTATCTGTATAAATAACTAAATGAAACGATTTGAATTTTATTTTTGTTTTGCAGAGCGTGATGAATTACGCAAAGATATTGAGCAGTTGTGTATGCAGCAAGCTGGATCTAGTTACCTTGCTGTCGCCACTCGTATGCATTTCCAAAGGTATTATTTTATTATTATTATTTATTATTATTATTATTATTATTATTATTATTATTATTATTATTTCTGACTCATTGTATCCAAATTATTGTCCTACCAGGACGGCTGGTTTGGAGCAGGAAATTGAGAATTTGAAAAAGAAGATAGCTGCTTGTGCTAGAGAGAATTCAAATCTTCAAGAGGAGCTTTCAGAGGCCTATCGAATTAAAGTAGAAAATTTCAACTTTCTGTCATTTAATTTCACTATGGCAATTATTATTATTTTTTGTGAGCTTATTATGTGATTTGTTTTCTTTTGGTGTTTATAGGGCCAGCTGGCGGATTTACATGCAGTGGAGGTGACAAAGGTTAGAATTTTCCCCTCCTTTTTTTAATCAAGTTTTAATTGATTTGTAACTGACATGTTTTTATATGTTGTGATGGGAATGATTTGAATTGTAGTTTGATTTTATTTTGGTTCCAGAACATGGAAGCAGAAAAGCAGGTTAAATTTTTTCAAGGCTGCATGGCTGCTGCTTTTGCAGAGCGGGATAATTCAATAATGGAGGTTGTGGCTGTCATTTTCTTTTAAGTTCTTTCTGTCCTGGGTTTAACATTTTAAGTGTTTTGAAGATGTTAGTTTGCTGGTGACAGGCTGAGAAGGCTAAGGAGAAGGAGGAGCTCATGTCTCAGAAATTTAATGAATTCCAGACAAGGTATCTTGAAGACCTTATATCTATGGAGTGTTCATTAAGTTCTTGTGATCGCTTGTAGTAAATATTTCCTATAGCTTCGTTAATTTGTCATGTTTTGGTATCTATTTTCCAGTCCGAAGTTATGAGGATATTTTCCACAGGACCAAAGTTGGATTGCTCCAACTTTTTCTCAGACAATTTTGTTCTTTTCTCTTAATGAGCTTTAACTTGTTATTGTTTTACTATGATGTATCTATCTTACTTTTGAAGGACTTAATTGTGTGTGGAATTAATTGAGGGATTCGGACGCTAATTTTATAATTGCTTTTTGTATTTATTATTATTTTTTCTTTGTTTTTGTTTCTTCTGTTGTTTGAATATCCCTAAAGCTGAATTAAGTTTGTACAGGTTGGAAGAGCTGTCCTCAGAAAATGTTGAATTGAAGAAACAAAATGCTACGCTGCGGTTTGATTTAGAAAAACAAGAAGAGCTGAATGAAAGCTTCAAGGAGGTAATAATCTAGGTTATTTTTTTTTTCTAATTGGCAAGAGAATCAAATTCTTTATTGGTCTCTTTCTGAGTCGATCCTCTTATTTTGCTACTATTTAGGTAATGTCAAGACGCTCAGATTAATGGTGATATTCTTTTGTAGGAAATAATTTGATTTGAATATCATTGATAGACTTTATTTTTTCTCCCAATGTTTTTTTTTTTAAACACAATGGGCTGAATATCCGGTTATTGTAAAATCAGAAGGTGCTGGTTGACTGCCTGTATATGTCCATTTTCTGAGTCAGTTTGAAGAAAAGTGTCATTCTTGTTTTCTCTAATTAAATACCTGATCGGTATCTTTTCCAAATGGACCAATATTAATGATAAATTGTAAAAATATTGTCTTTATTAAAACTCCTAAGGAACTGCGAAATCATACCAAATATTCGACTGTACCACATAAAGACAGGGATGTTCTTCTATGTGGTTGTAATTCAACCAAAATTGAAATAAATATAGTGGTGCAAACAAGAGCTGGGCAATATCCAAGAAATCTTGACCTAGTAGAGTTGTACATTTCATGACTACTTTCTTCTTTCCTCTTTCCTCTTCTTATATCAGTGTTTCTGCTTTCTTATTCAGACAGAGATTAATGAACCAGTGACTCTATCGAATGATTGTTTAGACAAAGAAAAGCAACATAATGACGTTACAATTTGGGATCGCGTCCTTCTAGGTTGACTGTTGATGTATGTCTCAAGATCACTTTTCTTAATTCATGCCTCTTTTCGAGGATTTTAGACCTGGATTGATGAACTACTTGGAGTATTTCATTGAAGAAAAGTGAATAGTATTTTCCTCTCTTGAAAATTTAAGCATTTGATATGAGGTATTAGCAATTTGGAAGTATGATTGTGATTGTTATGATCTTGAAAGAACAATATATTTTTGTGCCTTGAAGATGGAGCAAGAGATTGGGGCTATCTGTTGACTTGTTTAGTAATTTCATTACAAGTAGGATGAAGATTGCATTTGAGTCTCTGATCCAGAGCTTTTCTGTATTTATGTAGTAGAAAAGGATACTTGCAATTGCAATTGGTACTGTAAGAGATACAAGATATGCGATGAGAGAGGTGCATTTTGGCTTTTTCAAGCCATCAACGGTGCATGTTTGCACATAATTGTAGCAACTAAAGCAATTGTATATTTTTCAATATTTAACTGAATCAGGCTAACTATGCTTTCCGCGATTTTTCTTTTTTTTTTGGGTCTGCTATTCTCACACTGTGTTTCTGTTGGAAAAAAACTCTTAACATGTATTAGATGCTTATTCTGGAATTTTTCTTGAAACTTCCTTTCTTCCCATCTATATTTCTTTAGTACTTACTGGGTTTTTCTCTTATATTGGTCTGTTAAAACAGGTTATTAATAAATTCTATGAGATCAGGCAACAGTCTCTTGAGGTACTGGAAACTAGTTGGGAAGATAAATGTGCATGTCTGTTGCTTGATTCTGCAGAAATGTGGAGTTTCAATGATACTTCAACCTCTAAATACATAGTAAGTTTTATCTTACTTACATTTCACTTTTATCTCTGTCTCTTTCTCGACGAATGTGCATGTCTTTTACTTGGTAATTTACATGGATATTATTGTTTAGATGTTCAATATGATGGCATCTTGAATTTTTTGCCAAACTTACTATGATGAATGTAATGACATTCTTAAATATTTTGGTAAGTCTAGCTTTTGAAATTGAAATTTTAATAAGATTGAGATTTTGTTGTCTACAATCATGAATAACTTTGCTTCAGACAGAGTGCATTGGAAGATGAGCTGGAGAAGACAAGGAGCTCTGTGGAGAATCTGCAAAGTAAATTACATATGGTATGGATTTGGTCTTGACTCATGTTTGCTTCTCTGTATAAAAAGCATATATTCTATTGCATATCAATCAGATGTGGACGTTATTGTGGAATCTAGGGTTTGGAAATCGAAAATCATTTGAAGAAGAGTGTTCGTGAATTGGAAAAGAAGACGGTGAGTTCTTTAATTCCTCAAGATATAAAAATGTTATCCCAACTCTCATTTGCTAAGGGTTTTGATCTTATTTACTTGCATGCAGATCCATTCTGACAAATTCATTAGCAATGCGATTGCAGAGTTACGTCTCTGCCATTCTCAGCTTAGGGTGCATGTTGTTAATTCACTTGAAGAGGGAAGATCCCGTATTAAGTCAATTAGTGATGTGATTGAAGAAAAGACCCAGCATTGTGATGATGTTATCAGAGGACAGAATACAGGGACTTATCAGAGAGAGACTAAACTAGATGAATTTGAATGTCGTGATGTACATATAAATAATGATGCTAACACCAGCTTAGTATCTCAGGTGTGTTTACTAGTGGCCTCAGCTGTAAACTTGTAAGATCTTTCTCTCTCACATGTATTTTATGTTAGTTTTCCTTCTGCTTGTAAGGAGATTGACTTTAAACTAGATTACTCCTGTGAGACTTTAATTGCAAGTTGATTAATTCTCTTAATGCCTGTGCTTATGTGCCACAAACTTGCAAGAGTGTAAATTCGTTTGATGAGATAAGGCTTTAAGTGAAACTTAAATAAGGCTTTCAACTAAATGGACTTTTACTGATCTATAGCATTTTTCTTTTTTAAGTTTTATTGAAGGAAAAACCCTGAGGTTGGTGGATTTTTGAGTTAGAGGAATCATGATATAGTGCTATGAGGGAATTGGCTTTCTGGAAGTTTTGGATCAAGTGCATGTTTGCATTTGTCCATGTATGCACTTGCTTAAGTTTTATCACCAAATTCTCCTTTATCTATTGCAGAGAAATGATCCTGCTTATTGTGACATTGAAGCTGATAGAAAGGGTGAAACCTCTGAAGCCCTTGCACAGGCGCTGCAAGAGAAGGTTTTGTGTACTTTTGTTTTTTCAGTTATTTATCCCCTTTGTGTTTGTACTTTTTTTTTCAAGTTTCTTTTGAGCAAAACTGGAATGTTGTCGTTTATACTACTGTTGCTGAAATTGTGGTCTCTTTGCCAGGTTGCAGCATTACTGCTTTTGTCACAGCAGGAAGAAAGACATTTACTGGATAGAAATGTGAATGCAGCTCTTCAGAAGAAGATAGAAGAGCTTCAGAGAAACTTATTTCAAGTAATTTCATGGTTTGACTACACACGGTTACTTGAGATTTTACAACAGCACTTGATGATATAGAAAAAATCCCTCTTGAGATTTTCAAAATCACTTGCATTTTTTATGACATGAAGCATAGATCTAGCTGTATGCTTGTACCCTTATCTGATAGTGGAATTGCTTGTTGCTTTTGTTGGTTGAAAATTTTATTGATGGAGACGAATGTTTTGACGTTTCAGGTTACTACTGAAAAGGTAAAAGCTCTCATGGAGTTGGCGCAGTTAAAGCAGGATTATCAGTTACTACAAGAGTATGACTCCTTGTTTCTATTTCCACTGAATTATCAGTTTGACTTGATGCTCTGTAAATTTCATGTAGGAGCTAACATATTTTTCTTGATATATTTATATATTTTTCACCCTCCTGCTTTGTGTTTGTTAATGAATGGATGTTTACATTCTTTATTGATAATACTGTTGCTGGGAAGCTTTAAGAGAAGTTTGATACTTGGTTTTCTTTCTAATGGATTATCAAAAGTACCGCTAATCAGACCATTACATGGTGGTAGGAAAATCTGTAATGAGATGAAAGAAGAAAAAGTTTTGACTGAAAATAGAGAAAAAAGAATTGTGAATCCTGAAAGAGATGGAAGATTAAGAAACCTGCTGAAGAAAACAAATCTGAGACGTTGGATTGGCACACTAGATTTCAGTGGAAATGAAGGTCAAGCAGACCTAAATACTCGTGAAAGGATCAGCACTGGAAGGTCCAATGGTATAGATTTTGCCAGGTTGGTGAAACAACTTCTGATATTCCTTTGATTCGCAGAAACTTTATATAGTTTTCATATTCATGCATAGGATGTTCCTTATTTTGTGTGCGAACATGCGAAAACAAATTACTTTAATATAGATTGTTCCTTCCCTTCTTCTGTTTCTCATATGATTGTTATTTTAATATTTGCTTCTCAGAATGAGGATTGAAAATGCAACCCTCAAAGAGAGCTTGGAAAATATGGATCATCTGACCTCTTCAATTCGTAGACTTCGTCTCTCACTTTCCAAGGTAGGTTCTAATGTCACGTTGTGAAAAATTATTTCTCTAAAATGTGGATATTCATCTCCATTTTATTCATGGTTGGGGCTTAACATAGCGATCAAGTAGAGTTATTCTTATTTCTGTTTAAATTTATAGTCCGGGTTTTCAGCTATTATATAGTGAAACTGCCATTATTGTAATGTATAGTGCAAGCATGGTATCTTTTTTATGAGTATCTGATCGGCCTGTGCTTATTAGCAATATCTCGCTTATTTCTTGTATTGGCAATTTTGTTTTGAATGCTTTTGTTTAATTTACAGGTGAAAGAGTCAGCTACGTCTGAAGATACAATTGCTAGCATGTCTGAAACTCTCGATGATATCATTACCGAGGCAAAACTTGTAAAGACTGCCCTTGGAAGCTCCCTACCTGTTAGTTGGATAGCTGAGTCGGATGATGGATCATTCAATGAAAATATGGATAGTGAGTCAGTCGATATTCATGGAGACTCTAGCAATGAAAAGATGGATTCAGTTTCTGCTGCGGGATTTGAGATGGTGGAACTCCTAATACTTGCAGCTCAGATCTTGAAGGACAGAACAACCAAGGAGAATTCCTGAAGTAGAAGCTGGTTCGAACTCCCTATGCTCGGATTTGTGAATATACTTATTGCGGTTTGTTTATTCTTTTGCACCAGTTGGGTTTTGAAGTTTATCATTTCTTGTACATTATGTTAGTAGCCTGGGTGAAATGACAATTTGCCGGTGCAAGTGGAAGATTTTGTGCAGCGGTAGAATGGGCCGTCATGAAACATGGGTGCTATATTTGCCATTGTGAGGCCTGGAAGTGTGTTTTCACTTTTGATTTATTGCCTTAAATCTCAAATCTATTATGAGGGAGTACTTGGGATTTTAATCCCTGGGACACACATGGGTATGGCAATGTACTAGTTGCTTGTACAGTGATACCTTAATTGGGTATAATATATTTGATATTATGGTGCAGAAGCTCAAGTTCCAAATTTCTTCTGTTTATTTGATTGTAAGTACCTTTATTTGGTCCTTCTAATCTGAGTGTTAAAGCTCCCTCCGTTTTGGCTGAAGTGCATTTTGATCATTAGTTTTGTATCATTTTGGGTTTGTTCAAATCCTGCGAAGAAAATTTAGTTGGCGTTCTTTGTTTGTAAATAGGTTACAAGTTAACAAAGTTGTATCGCCTGTGGGTGCTGGTTTGCTCGAATTGGTAAAATTTCTTGGAATACTATACAGGGTTTGATGTGGAAACCCCTCTCACGAGTAAAATGAAACAAATGAACAAAATGGGCGCCTCTTTAATTCTTATCATGAGCAACAAATGTCGTAACAATCTGGGCCAACACTTATTTCAAGCACACTCAAACCTCACAAGAAATACATCAGTGCCACAAATCGTAATTGGATCAAACGCCAACAACAAAGTTAAGAAATGAATGCCGTTTACGCGCAAAATACTACAAATTAAGAAAATCCACTTGAATTTAAGATTCGGCAGCAATTTGGACAGGAGTTGGCTTCTCAGAGATTTGACTCTTCTCAAGATCACTCTCAAGCTGGCTGTAGTTTCCTTTCTCCCTGAAGAGCTGTATGTGATGATGCCTGCAGTAGAGTTTCCCCTCATGGGCAATATAATTTGATGGGCTTATGGTGCAACCTCCATGGCTGCACTTGAAGCAGCTCCTATGATATGCGGCGCCATTTACAGAAACCTATATATATATCACATAAAACACCGGCAATTATCAGAATCAGAAGCTGTTTTGTTTATTCATTCAATATGGTAAAAATCATATCAAACCCGTTCGAATGTTGGGCAAATGCATGAATGTTTGTTACCTTCTCAGTTGGATAAACAGTCCTATCGCATCCCACACATTTATCTCTGGTGCCCACAAACTTGTTGGAGACTTTTTGTGCATTCTGTTAGATGAGATTTAATGAATACAGGTTACAATGGAGCAGTTGAAACAATTATGATCACTTGACAAAAATAATGTACTTAAAAGAATCTAATGTGACGATGTACGCATTGGTTTGTTTCAAGAATATAGTCATGAAGGTTACCCCATTTTCAACAAGTTTTTCAGGTTTCACAATCTTTGGTGTTCCTGAAAGAATGCACAGAGGCAATTATGTGTCAGATCAAATTCACCATAAAGGGTGTTTAGATCAAATTCACCATAAAGGGTGTTCGTAAATTTATAATATAAATTGGTTTTATACCTTCAAAACTCTTCTCCAGGCTGCCAGTTCTCTTGAAGAGCTGATCAAAGTGAGGCCTGCAATACAGCACCCCCTCAAAGGAATTGAAGTTGCTGAGCTGCAAATTAATGTAACATCAGCACATGCTCAACATGAGCTTTAAAGAAAGAAAGAGCAAATGCTTTTAAAGGGTTTGGTTTCCATGCATTTACCTTGAGGGTTCCTCTGCAATGGTAGCACCGGAAGCAAGCTTTGTGATAGACCCGATTATCGGCCGTCAACTTATCAACAAGGTACACAGTTTTGTCACAGGCCATGCATTTTTGTTGGGTTCCTCCGAAGGGTGATGCCATGGCTGCTGCTTGCTAGCTAGCTAGCTTCCGGTCCAACCGAACCTCAGATTTATTATATTAAGAGAAGCAACTTTGTGATTTTTTCCTGAACCCAGCGCCTTCTTCTTTTTTGTTTTCTATTGATGATAATGTGGAGAAAAAAAGAAACCAAAATATGAGGGAAAAAAACCAGTGGAAATACAGTGAATTACAGGTAACTTGTAAGTGAATTTATAGAAATGATTGATAGGAATGGCCTGGCAACTTATAGCTATCATTTTGTCCGAATTTAAAGCAATCTCAATAGGAGCCAATGTGCTGCAACTCTACTAATTTTTTTTTTTTTATCTAAAGAAAATAATAATTTTCTTTTAAGAGAAACAAAAAGTTTTTTACTTTCTATTTCAAAAGCAATTTCTCTTACCAAATGCTTTTAAATACAATTTAAATTTGTATGAAATGTAAGATAAAAATCTCTAGGGACAAGTATTTCACATGTAGAAGATCAATAAGGATGAGCCTTTTACTTTTGTCAAGAGTGGTGGACCTCAAGGCAGCAGAATTTCATCATGAAGGGCTTAGCTGTATTCCTAGTTGGTTGCTTTTGCTTTGCTGTAATAATGGTTTTCTATTAGCTGCTGCATGATCAATGACATTTTAGGTGCCAATGAAATCAGTTGGCCCACTTATCAATCTCATAGTCAAGTAATTAGTTAGATTAGAGCTAATTATCTTCCCATTTGGTAAAACCATCCATCAAAATATTCTATTTAAAAGCTACAACATAATTATTAATTAAAGTCGTTTTTAACTGGTGAGCTGTACACTATCAGAACGAAATTATGTTGAAGGTTTTATGGTATTTCCACGAAGAAATTGCAATATGACTGTACAAATGTAGCAGTAACGACAACCGGGCATTTGGTCTAGTGGTATGATTCTCGCTTTGGGTGCGAGAGGTCCCGAGTTCGATTCTCGGAATGCCCCATTTATCCTCTGTGTATTTTACTCAAAACTTCTGAATCTATACCAGAACAAAATATTATACCCAAGGAATGGTACAATCATTAGTGTCTCCAAGATGATTTTCTTCTTCCTCAGTCCTCACACTCGGTAGATGATTTTTTTAGAAATTTTTCATTATGAAGAACACAAGTAGAAGCACAATAACAAAGAGGAAAAGCATGTTGATAAAGCACCTACATAAGCACATACTTACAAGCTCTTTACGCAGGCAGCATGACATTCTCCATCAATAGCAAAGAAGAGGAAAAGCATGACATTTTTCACCAATAACAAAGAAGAGGAAAGGCATATGAATGCTAGCAAGGCGCCTACAAAAGCACACGCTTACAAGCCCCCGAGTTCCATTCTCGGAACGCTCCATTTATCCTCCATGCGTTTTACTCAAACTTCACATCTAAATTAGACTCAAAATCCATACAACAAGGAATAATAAAATCATATCTAAAGTAAGATCCAATTGCAATGAACAATCAGTCACGCTTTGGAGATCGCTGGCCACATGCAGACATCTGATGCCACCGTCAAAATATTCCATCTTATCGAGAAATGGCTACAATCAACATCTTCAAGTCAATATAACGTAAAATGCTACTAACTCTTTTGTAATTTTATTTTTTAACAAATTGACACGACATCTCATCACTAGTTAAATTAAGTACAAAATAATATAAATAAATCACAAAGCGAATGAATATTCTCATTCAATCATTTATTTTATCCTACATCACTTTGTACAAGAGATATGGGGTTTATAATTAAATCCTTTATTTAGTTTCTTGAGTGGAAGCAGAAGGTTTGAGGTTGAAATCCATTACACTACAACCTAAAAGAAAAAAAATAGTACTTTATTATTTTGAAAATTATAAATTATACAATTGTTTGGGGAAGAAGTAAAAGAACAAAGAAAAATACCACGTGTCGATATGAAGTTTTGTAGCTAAAGTCTTCACAAGAATGATGCCCTACATCGGGTACCCCAGGTGTTCTGTAGGGTACCCAGGGTATGTCGAGTGATTAATATTAAAAATTGTTTGATTATCAAGTGATAAAAAAATTATTTTGTGCTCATATTATAATTTATATTTGTGTTTATGCAATATATTACGGTTATTAATTATGTCTTAATTACATTTAATTTTATGTATTTTTGTGTATTTATTAGGTTAAATATTAAATTCACATCATTCGAGACTCCAAATAGATAAACGGATCTCAAATTTAGATTTCAGAGGTTCGACAATCTTAAGATGAGTCAAGACCGGCTTAAATTTGAGCTTGTGCAAAAACTTGACTTTTTCTATTAATTGAGCACTGATTGGATGACAAAATAAGCTTACAATAGATATGAGTACATAAGATAATTGTCAATTTTGACTAAATCTCAACCATTCATAATTCAATGGCCATAATCGTGCCACGTGGCAATGATTGGTGAAGCAAGTTATAGGATCCGAACATTTGTATTCGGGTCGACCTAATCCAACCATTAACCCACCAAATCTCAACCGTTTTTCAACCAAATCAGACTCTTCATATGATGCCACGTGTCATGTTGACTTTTGAAGTTTGACCAACCATTGGATCTTGATTTAATGGCTGCGAGGAGCGTATGCATAAAGCTTATGATGGATCACAAAACACTAGATTATGAATGTATTTTTTTTATAAATAGAGCCTCATTTTTATGTTTTGGACATCTATCTTCTTCTCAATTTCTCTTAATTTCCCTATAATTTTATTTTTCAGATGTGTTTTAATATTTTGCATAATTATTTTTATAAATAAATTTAGTTTTATTTTCAATTTTAGTTTTTTTTATTACTTTTAATTATGAGTAGTGTAATTTTAATAATTATTTTTATTTCAATTATGTTTAGCTCAATAATAATAGTTAGGGTAAGGTGAAACTCTTAGGAAATAAATATGATTTAATCAAATTCTATTTTTAATTATATAAATTAAATTATTTTCTATTTAATTTTATACATATTTTATATTTTAAAATTTTAATTTATTGTAGACAAATAAGATAGTTTGACACAATAAATTCTTAGTATCTTAATATAAGGTATGATAAAATAATATTTTAACTTATTGTAGACAAATTAAATTTCGGCACGCCTGCAGACAAGCCAAAAGGTTGCTACTAGGACAGTTGGGACTACTTGCCCTCTTCTGCCACACCTGCAGGAGAGGTATGTGGGACCATCCTTTTACACCTAACACGTGAATGCGCTTCAAATTTGTTCTCTAAGCATATTTTGAAATGCCCAAGTAGTGACACGTGTGAAGAATAAAAATATCTCGGACATGACAGTAAGGAATGCTAATAAAATAATACCAGGTGGTACAGTATATAGGGTACACCTTATAAAATACTTAAGTTTAATTTTTATCATAACAGCCAACACACACACAATAAGGGCTGAGGTTCCTTCAACCTCCAACCTCCAACCTCCATTACTGAAAGCTTACAAAGCCTCTAACCTGAGAAAACCCAACTTTGACTTGAGTATCGGAGTGTGGTTGTCGGCCACCCCCGGCTCCACCTCTGACCTCTTTCTTGTTGTTTTGCAGGTTCAAGGTGACTTTTAGAACTTTCTGCATCTGTAGTTAAATTTCTCACTTTATCCACCACCCTTTCACTTTTCCTTTATTCCATAAAAACCAAAACAGTCTATACACCCTGAACAAGTGAGGCACCTCACTTCCCAACAAAAATAAATATATTGTTCTTAGTTTGATTTTGTGGCTTTCACTCACGAACCCAAAATCTACTAAAAATAAGAATCAAACAAGATATTTGATGATAACAATTTCCTCCCTATAATTTTTAAATGTTACCACTTAATCCTATGGTTTTCATAATAATTTATCATTTCCTTGATACTAAAACTTTCAATAAACAATCGCCATTTTTATTTAGAATTTTGACGTGATGAGAATATTGGAGTATTATGAAAATTATAAAGAAAATAAATGGTTAAACAAAAAACATTGGGAGAAAAGTGTCAATATTCTCCTTTAATTAAAAAAAGTTAAGGATTGAGGGCGTGGCTCATCTTGAATCAACACTTAGAGCCTAAAATTAGTAGCTGAAGCATCTCATCATTCGCTTTTTGGGAAAAATAAACTTATATTACAACCAAATATTGATGAGATGCCATCAACTTTTAAACAAAGTTATTAACTTAAACAGGCATCAACTTGTTTAATAATTTAGTTGATTTAACAGCAAGTCGTCCTTGCTTTTTTTATTGACTAAAAAGAGAAAAGGGTGGGGGAAGAGTAGAAACCTATTGGATTCTTTCCTTTCCTTTAAATTAAGAAGAGAAGCTGTATTTAAATAGTATATTGTTGGCTCGCATGGAAACAACCGGAATTAATTAACAGAAATAACAATCTAATTGAGGATGAGTGCGTTGTGTTATTATTATTATCTTTTTTGTTTCTTCGTTTGGAGGGCATGTTCATTGTGCAGTTCGAAGCTTCTTTTCAGCTTCAAGACGGATGGAAAAGTAAAAAAATAAAATTGAAACTCTTTTCGGGTTTCATTGTAATACACCAAGCAACACTTGTTTGCTATATCTATTAAAACGAGGCACAGAATTTAATTTAAAACCATAGACTCTTCTTTTCTTTTTTTTTTGGTTGCTTTTCTGCAAATGTATTAAATTTCGTTAGGGCCCCAAGAAGATAAGTTGTAGAAGATCAAACAAATTACACATCTGTAATTGAACAAGATCTAACCATCCTCAGTTAAATTTTTGTGAATAGAACTTGGCGGGTAATTGCAGTAATTTACGTACTTAAAATATTGTACATGTTTATCAAGTATATGTACGTATTTGTTGATAACAAATAAAAATTGGGCATATTGATGAAGCTTGGTAACAAATACACACGCAAAACAATATCATAGATATATTTAGATTTGTCATATTTTATGTGTTCTTAATCTACTTGAAACTGTTAATGGGATTTGGCTGTGGCATACTATATATCTAGATAAAGAATTGAAAACTGAAAAAAAAAAGAAATTAGTATATTTGATTAGAAGCTAGTTTCAGCGTCACTTTTTCTGAAGAGTAATGTTATATTTACATAGTCGTGACACATTCTATACTCATTAGTTAATGTTGCAAGACTTAACACATTAATGATAGTTAATAATAAAGTCGATAAGCAAAAAAGATTGCAGAGGGTTGTCTGGAGCTAGTCCGCACAGAATTTTCTTGTAGACTATTAAGTTCTTAATTTATTTAAACATAATAAAATAACAACAATGCTATACTTTACTTATTCGGGATACTTAATCTATATCCTAACTGTCATTGCTTTATTTAATCGACTCAAATGATAATTAGTTATCAAGTTTAATTTAAATGGTGAAATTCTATTGATGATATATTAGATGAGATACAAATTTAGTATCCCAACTAATTAAGTATAACATTACTTATAAAATAAATTAGAAACCCTTTTTTTCTGACTAAATACCTCCTAATGCCATTCAATCTTAACTCTATTATCAAAATATTAAAATGATATTTTTATTAACACACACATGGCTAGTTAAGCTTTTTGTTAATTAAGGTTAGATAATATACAGTGCTCTCCACTTTTCAAATTATTTAGAACAAACATGTTGGGACGAGCATCTTCCTTTATTAACCTTACAGGGAGCCTATCTTTCTTCAGCATGAGTAAAATTCATTTCACGTAGAATTTATTAATAAAATTTCTGAATACATACAATACCTGCAAATTTCTACTCTTAAAACTTTCACATAAGCATATGCATACATACATGCAAATCTTAGCCCGGTTTAATATATATCAAACTCTAACAAGTAACAAAGCCACTACTTACGCTTTACATGTACGTAACTGTGTATTCTCAAGTCTCAACTGTATACGTAACGTTAGTATAAAATTGTTTCTCATATAAATTTTGCACTGCACTTACTGACTTACAGCACCATACCAAAAAGTTCAGAGAGAAAAAGGCAAAAAAATTCAATGAATAGTAAATAAATAAACGAAGCTGCTATGTGAAACAGCCAAGTAATGGAGCTAGGAATCGTAACTTTATTTATCCATCACTTGCTTTTGTCTCTTGCAGCTTTAAATCTCACCGCCTAAACTACTTTTAACTTGCATTTTGATAAGTTATTCTAGCTTTTAAAACATAACATATATGGTGCATCTCATCCTTTAATTATATGCATGTTACCGTGCACGCGGCAACCCCTAATTGGCTACTCTTTGGGTAATTTTTTTTTAAAGTACAAAAGTAACCCTACCACCTTGAGCAGAAACAACTACTAATATAACTTCGCTTGAGCCGATCTCGTATTATATAGTAGATTGCTGCATTGAGAAGCTTCCGTTTGCTCACCTTGTTATGCACCCACTTTCACCCCACTACTATCAAAACAAAAGCAAATTACTTTCGGCCTCGCTTTCTATATAAGCTCACCAAACACTGCCTCATTATTGCTTCATGCAAGTGCTCTTACAACCATTTCCAACGTAATAATACTCTACCTTGATCGACTGATACGCCGAAAATGAAGAACAAGGCTTCTGCTTTCCTGAAGAAAGTTCTCTGTTTGTTAACTTCCGTAGCTAAATCCAAGTCGATGGCCATTAAGAACAAAACCAGCGCAGCCAAAGCTCGACTCATTATGTTTTCTTTAATGAAAAGCAAGAAGGTTTTGGTGGGTTCAATCTCTAAAAAAATCCATGGTCTCCTTGGTCACCCTGCGGACGAGGATACGGATCATATTCATGATGGTGATCAAAGCAAAGCCATTGTTCCTTACAATGCTGCTGCTGCTGTTGATGCACTGGTCACTGAGCCACAATCCAGCTCCATTTGCAGTCAGTTGCTGCTGCAAGACGCGGAAGATGACGATGATGATGATAAGTACCCGGATCTAAGGCATTCTTTGTTTGATGAAGAGGAATTTGAGTTTGAAGATGAGGGCAATGGATCGATCATCGATATGGTGAGGAATTCCAAGCAGGAGGGAGAAGATTTCAGCTTGGAAGAAGAGATTGATCATGTTGCTGATTTGTTCATTAAGAGATTTCATAAACAGATGCATTTGCAGAAGCTGGCATCTTTCAAGAGGTTTCAAGAGATGCTGGCCAGAGGCGTCTAATAAATTAATCATCAACTATTAATGCATGCATTTGAAACATCATATTTCTTGTCGCTAGCCCTAGCCATCTAGCTAGAGGTTTTTCAATTGTTTTTTCAGGAGAATCTGATTGCATTATTATATATAGCCCAGGTTCCTAGGAACATAACCTTTTTGTACTACTTAAGTTGTTTTGGTGGCACGTTCACATTCTTGGCCAGTCACGAAAGTGGATTAATTACTGTAACACTACTGAGTAATGATGTAAATTTTTTATGTGCATGCAATAAAATTCTCAGTCGGATTTCAACATGCTAGCAATTGTATTTCACAAATACATACAATTGTCATGGATGGACTGGATCAGCCAATCTGATCCAATCCAACCACCCCAAGACCTACGGCCGTGGTTTTTGATACCAAACACATAAAGAAATTCATAAAAACCTTAAGTCAACTCAAAACTATACAATGTGCAGCTTTTAGATCCAAAAAATGATAAATTCTACAGAAGTTGCAAATGTTGACATCCTGATAAGGCAAGCTCGGATCATACCTGCATCAGCAATTACGAGTCATTGTCGGTGTTGATATGTGACAGATTTTACAAGTAATGCATATGTTAGCATCAAAAGCACAGACTATAAGATGTTGGGTTCTTAAAATTTAGCAAAACAAGAAAATATTAAAACCTAAGTTAAGCCTTCAAATGCCAATTAATTGGGCATTTGGTCTAGTGGTATGATTCTCGCTTTGGGTGCGAGAGGTCCCGAGTTCGATTCTCGGAATGCCCCTCCTCCATTCTCCATATATTACATTTTAAAATATTCCCAAAACTTTTATCTTGAATCAACTAAACTCCTACAATATAAAATTTCAATGAACTAACCTTGCCAAATATCATTACTTGAGCCGTAAAACATGAGTAGTCATGGTGTAGAAGTGAATCTAAACAGAAAATCCGGAATTCCCTCAAGCAAATCTGCCAAAATTTTTATCCAAAATCTCAGATGCAATTTCTTTCCATTCACATGTACCGTACCAGGGATACAACATCAAAATTGCAACCGAAGCCAAGGACCAGAAAATGCTAATCCTCCTTAGATCAGGTAAATGAGAAACCATAAGGCTTGAAGGAACAAAAATGGACATAAAATTACAAAAATACAAGATTAGACATGACAACCATAAACATGGGGGACTTGGTCCAGTGGTATGATTCTCGCTTCGGGTGCGAGAGGTCCCAAGTTTGATTCTTGGAATGCCCCTTAATTTTTACACTCTACATATCATTTTTAATTTTTGTGTAACCATTAAAACATACAAGTTCATGATCTGGCCTAAAGTCAACTAAGCACATATAATTTGAATTTTGAATGGAACCAGAGTTGTTTCTTGAAAGATTCCTAACCAATATACTACCAAGAAATGGCAATAAAGCACAATGGAACTCACATATGCAATGTCTCAAAGACAGTCTGGAAGTAAATTTCCACATCAAGTGGAAAAATGATTTCAAATATGACATATGAATATATTTCATGGACTTGGCTTGTGCAAATCTCCAGCATGAGACCCAAAATTCTCATGAGATAAAATGTTCCAAATTTTCAAGAGGTAAGGCATATGACATCCACAACTGCATCAGAAACTGGAGACTAGAAATTTTTTATCATAGGTTCTATGAAGATACCCTAAACACTTGGAGGCACAAAGAAAAGGTATTAATAAGAAACCTAGTATGACAAATAACAAGCGGGCATTTGGTCTAGTGGTATGATTCTCGCTTTGGGTGCGAGAGGTCCCGAGTTCGATTCTCGGAATGCCCCATAATTTTTTTTATTTTGGTTACATGTTTAAATTATTCAACTGTGTGATCTGTTCTAAAGTCAACTAAGCAACTATTAAATAAAATCAATTCAAGGACGATTTCTAGTATGAGTTATGAAACTCATTTGTAAACTTGGCTAGTGCAGTGATCTGGTCTTAAGTCAACTAAGCAACTATAAAATAAAATGAATGCAAGGATGATTTCTAGCATGAGTTATGAGACTCATTTGTAAACTTGGCCAGTGCAAATCTG